>JAPDVR010000003.1:39703517-40296017 GCA_026230005.1 Gila orcuttii | reverse complement strand
ACAGCGCGCCATGGGCAATATGTCCACTTCCATATTGTGTTCTTCTCCATGCATGAAAACCAGGTCGACACCTGATCATATTTTGGAGCATGTGACGTTATATCACTGTTGCATCATTCACATTAGCAATTCATGTCTTCTGCATTAAATCATTCACTCTATAAATGTTGTCGGAATGAATTACGCACAAGCGGGGAATGATTTGACCTCAGGCTCCACCCCACTGAAATGGCAGGGAGGGGCTCGTTACCCACGAGTCACCTAAAAAAAACAATTTGAAAATTATTCAAATGGTCTTGATGTGACCTCATTTGTTCAAACAGAGGAAATTCACCACCTCTGCCTCACTTTGACATTTCCTAAAGCAACAAACTGCATTTGTGTAAGAGTACGGATTTCCATAGCTAGCATTGTACAATTTCTGAGAGAGTGGGTCATTTTTATCTATTTAAAATGTATTACAAAATATTACAACTGACTCTAAAATCTAATTAGATGAGCCACATTTAAAGCTGTTGCAAAATAGCCAATGTACTCACACCTGTGACCGCATACTGAATTATTTAAACACTCTACAGTTAAACTAACAGAATTAAACAGAATTAAACACTTTACATTTATTAATACTGAAATTCATATTATCAAGCAATTTATTGAACATTTACCGAACCTATTTAGAGCTTTTTTATGTACGTTTATTTGCTGCAAAATGCTGCCAAAAGTTAACTGCACTTTTTTGACAACTTTGAATTTAATTATTGATAGAATCTTTTACATCAATAATTAAATACAAAGTAGTCCAAAAAGTGCAATAAACTTTTTGTGTAGGATGATGAATGAAATTAATTATCGTGAGGAGTTAAATATACGAAAACATGTTTTAAGTTATAAAACAACTATCTTAGAGTGCTTTATCAAATTGCTGTTTTATACAAGCAATTAGGCTTTCTGAAGATTTCAGGGGAAAAAAATAGTAATTTGATTTATAATTATAGTGATATGAAACTAATGTGCATGCGGATACATTGTGCATAAGAACACTGCTTAATTATGGCAACATCACTGTATTGTATGTACAGCCTCAAGTGGCTTATTGCTTTAATCTAGTGCATCTGACAGGAGTGAAGTCTGTATTTGTTGCATTCATCAACTATACCGTTCTCGCAGCCCCCAGTGCTCCCAGCTTCATCAGTTTCTCTGAGGTGACCAGCAGCACTCTGAACGTGTCCTGGGGTTTCCCACTGTCCCCTAACGGTGTGGTGGAAGGATACAGAGTGGTATATGAGCCCACCGCCCCTATTCAAGGTCAGTCTGTAGTAGAGCTGCACAATTAATCGTTAACAGATTGCAATCTCGATTTAAACACCCACGCTATCTTATTCCTAAATGACAATGATTCAGCAATGTCTATTAAGCCTTTGACAAGTACAAACACAGCGGAGCATTCAAATCTGCTCTGCTGCTGACCTAGAGAGAGCAGTTATCATGTATAGGTATGAATCAGCTTCACAAACAGTCTTTTCAACCACGCAGTATCATTATTTCTGTTACATCATTCAAATTATCGCAGAAGTACTGGGATAAAATTTGATAGGTCGAATATAAACACTGGTGCCTATGGAACCGATCAAAATACAGTAAACCACCTATTGAAAATACCTTGATGCTTCAAATAAAGATTGTATCAATTACATCTTTACAGCAGTAGGTGGCGACAAATGACTGATCATTTTACTTCTCATGGAATCATTCAAGAGATTTGAATAATTATTATTGAATAATTAATTCAAAACCGATTAAAAAAAAATTATTAATTAAAATTAATGAAAAACAATTTAATAGACTGCAGCCATTAACATGTTGTGAGAACCTCTAGTAAATTACTTATTTTGTTTAGTTGCCAGAGTTAGTTCAGAATCGTGGAAGAATCGTGATCTTACTGTACACTGAAAAATCATGATTCTCAATTTATCCAGAATCGTGTAGCTCTAATCTATTACATGTTTTCACTGTATCAGAGTCTGTTTTCATAACTGTCTTGTTTTAACGGTGGCTTTTTTTTTTTACATCGCTAGTAGTGTTTTAATGTGTGAGGATGATGTGATGATTTGTTTACATAAACTCCTTTTCTTTTATTGTTTCCATGGCTCTGTGTTCAATTTTCAGTGAAAATGGATAACTTTAAGAATATTTCGTAATGCCAATGTTTATAGTTCATAGTACAGAACTAGAGTAATTAATTTTGAGATTAACTCACTGTTCTTAGGTAGGAAGATACTGTAGCATTGTGTAATGTTTGTTTGTATAAATGATTCTTGTGTGGTAGTGTGTAATCAAGCAAACTTTGTGTGTGTGTGTGTGTGCGTGTGTGTGTGTGTGTGTGTGCGTGTGTGTGCGCGCGTGTGTGTGTGTGCGCGCGCACATTAGGTGTGACTAAAGTGGTAACGGTGGATATCCGTGGCAGCTGGCAGCGCTGGCTGAAGGTGCGTGACCTGACCAAGGGCATGACCTATTGCTTCCGCGTGCAGGCCAAGACTATCGCCTACGGGCCTGAGGCAGAGGCCAACATCACAGCAGATCCTGTCAAAGGTGAGCTACACAACCAAACAAACACACCAACAAACAGATCAGCAAAACTCTCAGGGTCGCTGAGCACAGCTTACATTCCCCACTCCTCAGCGAGAGGTGTCAGAAATCCAGGCTGTGAAAAAACACCTGCGTGGATCAATATCTCACAGTGGTGTAGGCGTTTGCTTTAGCTTTATCCCTGTACTCACAAGGGTTGGATTGCTCGCCTGTTCCTCTCAGTTCACTGCACGCTCTCCTCTCTGTCTAGGATCTCCTGAATCACCTGTAGAAATGTCAATCACAAAGACAGGATCCATGCTCAGCATCCAGTGGACACCAGGGGAAACAGGAGCAGGACATGTGACCGGCTATGTGATTGAAGCGCGGCCCTCAGGTACAGCACTCAGAACTTTACTTTTTGTTACTTTTATTTATTTATTTATTTTGAGTGAGAAAAGTGTTGACCACATATCAGTACTACCAAGTTAATGTACCAGGTTTCTGTTACTTGGTTACAGTTACTAAAGGGTAACTAAACCCTAAAACAACTTTTTTAGTTAATGATCTGTACAACTGGTGCCTTATTAATGCTGTTCATTGATTCGAGTAAATTTTTTGACATTTGGGTATAAAGTGTTTTAATTCTACAATGTATGGTGTAAAAACGTCTGAGTGCTGCCCTCTTCAGGTTGAACGGTGGCTACTGCCGTTGAATTTTCCTATTGGATGTTGTGGTAACCAGCTCACCACGCCCTTGCCTACAGAGAGACTCGGGTCTCAGGTGCACGCCCCCCCCTTTAAAGAAAACCCTTTAAAGAAAATCAAAGTGCTGCCAAAGTTCTTAGCGCTTTTTCAACCACCATGACTTTTATTACTGATGAAGAAAATCATGTTGAATCATCTGAAATTAATTTAGTGTTACTAATTAAAAGTGAAATGAATCACTGTTGTTATTGTTAACTAAAACTGTTAAAAATGTAAACGGGAATTAGAAACTGAAATAAGTTGAAGTTGAAGTGCTAAAACTAGCACTTTTTAGAGATTTCTTCCTTGCATATTTGAATAATGCAAGTCATTGCATAATTTGCAGTATCATTTACAAGAAGATCCTATAAACTGCACTTGTCGCACTGACTCGCAAACTTGAACCATGACATTGTAATATTGTTCCATTTTTTGCATTAGAGAAAAAAACCTGAAGCTCTGAAATTTTGTTTTCACTGAGGTAAAAATCACTAGAATATATAGCTTTTTTTTACAAGTTTTTCATATTTCCAGTTCAAACCATGTAATGTTGCAGTTCCTTTTAAAGTTAGCAGGCCAAAGTAATTTCTACTCACATTTGGTGCTTGGCGAGTGTTCATTTAGGAGCCTGATTGCTGGTCTGAAATCATCTGCTGAACGTTTATTTGTCGTTGTTGCTGGGATACATTGATATAACTGCCCTTTCCATATCAGCATGGTTATTCACATTGAACAACATTGCTTGTCGGGCAATGAAACAGCTGTTAGCTGCTCTTGATGTCAGCATCTGCTAAGTATAATGGGACACTGCAATGAACTTGGTGCATGGTGACATTTTCACTGGAAGTGACCTTGCTCTCCACAGATGAGGGCGTGTGGGATACGTTTGTGCGGCACCTTCCTCCCACCAGCACCTCTCACTCTGTGAGTCTGGACCGCCTGCGGCAGGGCATCAGCTACCAGTTCAGAGTGCTGGCCATCAATGAGTTTGGCTACGGTGAGCCGAGTGCGCCCTCTGCTGCCATGTCAGGTAATAATGTCAGGCCTCCTGTACTGTGATGAGTCATCAAAGAGATTTTGACAGGGTGTTGCATCAGTTACTGTTGATATTATTTAGCTCTAATGTGACTTTTACACCCACATGAACTCTACTCACCATGTACTCCCAGAAAAGCTGCTTTTTCTTGGCTCACAGGGCTTACTGTAGTTATCAAACATGTTTCATTTCAACCTCCAACTAAAAATTCTGTTGGAGAAATAAAGAAAAACACAATAATCAGATAAATGTAGAAATATAGCAAGAGTGTAGGGCTTTAAAATGAATATGAGAAGCATAGCTTAACTGATCACACTTGATATTATATGGAATTACCTTTGTGCCAATAATAATGAACATAATTTTTCAAGAAACTAATGCAAATATAAATTGAAACTGAAGAAAATATATCTGTGAAACTGAAGAAAAAAAATCGACTTCGTTTTTAATACACTACATGTTTAACTGTTTTCACATCTTTTTTTCGCTGATCTGAACTTACAAATGCGCTCCCATAGTTTTGGTTTAAGCTCCATGAGTTTTCGTTCGCCAATCTGGCACATATCTCTTGTGGGGGCGGGGCTAGCAGCAGTCTGTTCTCATTGGCTACTGAGTTTTTGATTGACAGCTTCTTGACCTGGAAGTGAATACGTGTTGTTTACATGTGTGGATGTAAGCATCTGTAAGCACAGCTTTCTATTTCATTTTAGTGATATTAAGTTATGAGTTTTGTTTTTAAAATTTTATCTGTATTTATCTGCTGCTACTACTTTGTCGACAGAAGATTTTAGGAGAGCAAGAGATCTATTCAGTCTATTCAGGTGTAATTGTACATTAAAGTACTGTATAATACTGAAAATATTGTATAGTGTCCAATGTTTTTGGAGAATATTTCTCCATTGTGCATTGTAGGCTCTGATTAGGTTGAGCTGTTACAATTAAAAGAGAATACTAGCATACGTGTGTGATCCGTCAAGAAAGTCTCACTTCAACCTGGTAATCAGGGTTGACAACCATGGCCATCATCACACTACTCATTGTTAGCATATGCATTTACACCATCACAATTAATGATCACTTAATTAAGAGGAATTTAAACAATATGAAAATGACAATCGTGGCTTGCTGTCAGATGATATATACCTCTAAGGGCATTTCATTGTATATTTCACACAAAGAATGTTCTTGTTGCCATTTTTTGTCATGCTAATAATTTTATTTAGTTATTTCATTTAGTTAATATTATCTTCTAACATTTAAAATTGGAAATACATTTTTAACAATCATCAACTATTTCAATTGTGACTTATAAAACCAGTTGAATGAATGTAATAGAAAATATTAATTAATTCAAATAAATGTACATTCTTTATTGTCACTACAGCATATACACAAGTATCAAAGTGAAAGTCTTGGATGCAATTATGTTGTGACAGGAAAGACCAGAATCCACAAAACATTACAATACATGTAACACACAGTATTCTCATGATATACATTACTATACAAAATGCACAAGAACAAATACATATTTAAAATTCATATACATTTTAAATGATGCAATGATCATTTGAATAGTTCCTGTTACAGTAAAAGTAACAGTGACAAGGATAGTCCATCTAAGAAAATGAAAATTCTCTCATTTACGCACCTTCATGCCATCCCAGATGTATATGACTTTCTTTCTTCACACTTTTGCAGAGATTGATTACTTTCCTAAAAACCTTAATTCATGTTTATTTGTAAAAAAGAAAGTAAAATACATCTGGGACAACATGAGGGTGCGTAAAATGAGAATTTGTATTTTTAGGTGAACTATCCCCTAAACATTCATATGCTGTTGATATGATAATCCAAGATCAGCATAAACTAATAAGAATAAAGTGCAACCTCTTGTGTACTTGTGAACTGTGTTTGTTTTAATCTAGAAATCCAAAGAAATTAAAATATTTGCATAATATCAGGTGTCTGAAGATCAAGATCCCAGTCATTCAAAGGTGATGTGTCTAAACAAAGATTCTTGTCTGGTGTGAACAGTGGATCTCTAGTACCACCACTCCATCCTCTGTGACAGCATCAGAATTTTGTTTATGGAAAAGTTTCTCCACTCCCTGGATAATGAGAAAGGAAATGTATTATAATCTAACAATTCAAACTGCTTTGAACTCCCACATAACAAATTGCAGACTTAAAATATTGATTTCAAACCAATGATATAATTATTTTAAGGGATTTTCCAGTACTAAATAAATATACTTCATGCACCATTTATTATCTGTAATACTGTTGTGTAACCAGTAGATGGCTGTATAGCCCTATATATAAATATATATCCATGGCTGTGTGTATTCCCTGGTTGCTGGATGTTTTCAGTCATAATTACTTGCATGTATTAGGTTTTGCATTTGGACATATATTTATTATTAAAGATTAAAAAAATTTCTCCAAAATGTTCATTTGAATTGAGCATTTTTTAATTATTAATATTCAAATATGGACACAAAAAGAATTTTGTTACTCATACTAGCTACATATAGTAGCTTGATCAGTCACACAAAAGTAATAATAATTGAGTGTTTACATATCATGAACAGAGAAATGGTCTGTGGTCAAGTCTTGTCTCTCCTCTTTCAAAAACTGCATCGCAAATTAATCAGCAATTTAAAAATTCAGGTTTAAATAGCTTTATTGGCATGGTAAAAAGGCTTTACATTGCCAAAGTTGAATCAGGCAGTGATTGACAGCGCTCTGGTCCAATAGCATCGGTTGTCAGATACAGTACTTTTTTAACTGTACAGTACTCTAGCCCAATGTTTTTTGGGGTGGCTGGAGGGAAATATGATCTAATCGAAGACTGTAACCGTATGTAGATAATGATGATAATGATTTCATTCGTCTGAACTATTCATTCTATAAGAAATCATCTCAACAATGTAGTGTAGCAGCAGATAAAAACAGATATAAACTTTATATCACTAAAATGTAATAGAAAACTATGGGAGCGCATTTGTAAGTTCAGATCAGCGAAAGAAAGATGTGAAAACAGTTAGCAAACATGCAGTGTATTAAAAAACGAAGTCAAAAAATGTGCCTGCGTTTTTTTAGTTTCACAGAAATTTTATTCAGTTTCATTTATATTTGCATCCGTTTCTTGAAAAGTTACGTTCATTATTATTGGCACAAAGGAAATTCCATATAATATTACAGGGGAATAATTTGTAAATCAGGAGACTTCTCCAAGTCTTCTCCGTTTAATTTCATTACTGTCTGTGAGAATGAGTTGAGAAAGAGATCACACTGCAAAAAAACAAATAATAATAATTTGGCAACACTTTAGAATACTTTAGAATAGAAAAAATGAGTAATACAATATTAACATTCTAACCTCAGTTGCTACTATTTTTTAATCCCTCCCAGAGGACGACTTAGAACTACTATATACAGGTTCAAAATGAACAAGAGTAATGCACAATGTATAATTAATTCTAAAGTAAAGATGGTAGCACTTTATTTTACAGTCATGCACCCCATTTGCGTACTATGTACTGATTATAGTAAATAACTAGGTAATAACTAGATGGTAACCATGAACCTACCCCTAAACCTAACCTCAACCCATGTAGTTACCCTATATTACCAAGTACTTTCTTAGGTAAGTACACTAAGTACACATACTGTGACAATATTTGTGAATTTGTGATTTACAGGTTTGGTTTTTCTTTTGACTCTTTTGCAATAAATGTTTACTCATCGAGATTGCTTTGTTTTCATGTGCTTTCCTGTGGTTGAGCAACCACATCCTCAATTTGTAACACATGAACTCTGAACTACTAGACTGCTCCCTTATCACAGATGATACAACCAATTACTGACCTATTGCTTTAAAAGGAAAGTATATCAATGAAACTGAGGTCATAAAGAGACCAATGCCTTAAAAGGAACCTGAAGTGAGATTTATGTGTTGAACAGATATAGTCAATACCTTATCTCAGATATAATATTTAGAGATACACTGTAGAAAAGGTTTCAAAATGCTTACTTAGTCTCACCGATTCGTTTGTTGTTGATAACAATAGCCAAACAAAAGTGTTTTTAATTTGTGATATTATAAACTGAGTCATAATTAATTGTGCTTTTATTTTAGCTTTAACCTTAAAAAGATTGCCGTCAGTAACAAAGCATTGATTTGAAAGCAGAATTTCAGTGATTTCAACTAAAGTATACAAAGAAAGCTTTCAGAAAAAAATATGAAGCTGTCAAAGAGAGCTTTCTTCTCTGTCTTTTTCTTTGGCCATTGGCTTGTGCTTTCAAGAAAAACGTCTATGTTGCCTCAGCCCTTAATTAATGCAGTGTTGTGCAAGTCCTGGAGGCCTTTTTGTAAATGAAAAGCAAAGTATGTTATCAACATCTTGCGTGTCATGGGACTGAAATATTCATACCACAGGCATGCTCCAATCTGTCTGTGAGTTGATGTCACTGCAGCTCAGTATTGCTGTCAGAGTAGTCCATCAGTGGCTGTAACATATGACTGGAGACTTCTGGCACATTTGGGCCATGCTCTCCTTTGCTCTAGAGCACTAGAGATAAGACGCAGGCCAATAAACATGCGTCAATGCTGCTCTAAATATGGAAGATGATCACTGCTGCTTCTCTCAAGTAATAAAATATCTTGGCAACTTGACGAGTATTGCTATTAAACTCGATGTTAATAATGTCAATAAACAACACTAAGTTTGAAAATACGTAATTGAAATGAAGTGATCACTCTTTAGCCTATTAGGCAATGTAACAGGTGAAAGACATGGCATCGACTTGCATTGAGTGATCGAGAGACTTATTTAGATGCTGGAATACACTGTGTGAAAGAGTTTAAAACACTAAACAACTAATGATCACACACTACCAGACTTTCAAGTTGTTCAGAACACGGCAAGCTTACACAGAAACGTTCGCTTTATTTCTTGGAGACATATGACAAATGAAAAAAGCATGCTTTCTAAAAACTGGACATATTTGTAGTCTAAAAAGCAAAATAAAATCTGTGCCATCATACACTATTTGAAATCAGTCAACTCCGACTGGCCGAAACCTGCAGTCTAACCTTTGAATAGTTTCGGTCAACTCGTCTGTAAATGGGGCAAAAGTCTAGGCAAAAGTCAAGTAGTTTAAAGACAGAAAGAATCCAGCCAGAACAGCCACCCACAGTCATTGAGTCAGGACGTTTTGCATGGCAAAAATATAAAGTCTATCTTTCATATCTTTATATTTCATTTTTCTCTGTCCTAAACAGCCCAACTGGACACCCCATTTTATGAGGAGTGGTGGTTTCTCATCGTGTTGGCATTGTGCGGTCTGATTCTGCTGTTGCTGTTAGTTTTCGGTCTGGTCTTGCACGGACAGAACAGGAAGTACAAGAGCTGTGGAACAGGTGACCTAAAACAAACCTCTTCAGCCTTCTCACGACACATCCATCCATCCTCCCTCACATAATCATTATGTGCTGTAAATCCACATATATATTCATCCAGATAAACACGTCTGCCCACTCAGACTCCCACACCGTCCAGCAAACAGTGATTGCATTTTGACTCAGGTGCTGTTTTTGCTGTGATGATGATATGCTGACTGCCGTAGGTAAAGCTGTGTCCACGGTGGAGGAGACGGTCACACTGGACAATGGAGGCTTCACGGCTCTAGAGCTCAACAGCAGGCCCATTCATGTCAAGAGTGTCTTCCTGAGGAAAAATGGCACCAGGTACTGTAAAGAACACAGCTTCCGTTTGCGTCGTCTGATAAATCTGAGGGAGCAAATTCACTAGAGAGTTGTGTATTTCAGCATGAAAACCTGTATAACCAGTTGCTAAATTAGGTCACTGTTTTTTCCCCCAGACCAAACATGCCGACATTCTAGTTCTTGTTCATCCTACATTCTTATTGTAGATTTCACGAAATTTTCCACTGTATTTTATCAAATAGTGGAGAACAGTTATAAATACTACTACAAACCCGTAACAGTCTTTAACTTTGAAAGACATGGTTAACTTTGGACCAAACCTTTTTTTAGTGTGTGTGGGGCGACTCACAAATATAATGGTCCTTTTTATGTAACGGGGTTTAAGGGACTTGTGAAAAAGAAAGATATAACAGTAGAATAACTATTTCCCCAAAAAATAGATAGATTGATAACAAATAATAATTCTTCCCCCAAGCAATGCAGTTCCTCAGCAATGTTTAAAAATATTTGAAAAATTCAAAGTTCACTCACCCTCATGTCATTCCAAAGCTGTATGACTTTCTTTCTGCTGTGGAACATAAAAAATATATATACTGAGAAATGTTTGAGTGTTTGTTTGGGTTTTTTTTTTTTGTTTTTTGTTTTTGCTACACACAATGGAGGTCAATGGTCACCAAAACCATTACCAACATTCTCCAAAATATTATGCAGAAGAAAGTAAGTCATACAACTTTGGAACAACACGAGGGTAAGTAAATAATAATATAATTTTTATTTTTGTGTGAGCTAATTTTCACATTTACCATTGTTCAGCAAACGTTTGTGGGCAAAGTTCAGTTGTTTCAGTATGAATTCATGCAGGTGTGAGGAGTACATCAGAAATAGAACGGGGCTTAGAACAAATCGTGCAGACAGAATCCGTATCACTGTTATAATGGTTCTTTTGTCGCATTGTGCCGCTCGCGTCCCGTGTAGACGCGCTGTTAGTCGTTAGTTGCATCTAGGGACACTTGAGTTTAGAGGGAGGTTGGCAAACAAACCTTTAAGCACTTTCTTTTCTCTTCAAGCAGGTCCCCTCCCCGACCCAATCCAGCTGGACTGCGCTATTCCGACGAAGACATCTGTAGCAACTACAACGGTGTGGTTTCCACAGAGAGCACCGCACTGACAGAGAGGCCTGCAGAGATGTCCGAGTCTGAGGTGGAGTGATGCTTATTCACTCTATTGGTGTTTATTTTGACTGGGTGAGCGTACATAATCTTCCAGATGTGTGATTTCCCCTGTCGTATTTCCATCAATCAGGCCACAGACAGCGAGTGCGAAGAGGAGCCCATCAAACACTCGTTTGTGAATCACTACATGAGCGACCCGTCGTACTTCAACTCGTGGAAGCGGCAGCAGAAGGGGCTAAAGCAGACACTGGCCTGTTCCTACGAGGAGTGTGCCAGCGGGGACACCGAGTCCTACTATCAGACAGTGGTCACACAGCACAGCGTGGGCGGGGTCTACACCCCTGCTGGCCAGCCCGCGCCAGGCTCACGGACTCCCGTCACAGGCTTCTCCTCGTTCGTGTGACGCACAGAAGGACTCTTTGTGGTTCGGACAACATAGTTGCAGAGGAAATTCTCTGATTCTGATTTCGCACAGTACTATCACCACAAGCACTACAAGAGACATCACATGTGAACCGCTCGACGAGTTGCTGGATCCTGAATGTACTCGATTAGTGATCGTGATTATTATTAAGGGGAGAAGATGTTAAAAAAAAAAGATTTTTATATGCCAATACCGAAGAGTTACTGTTACTGTATGTGTCCCTCCTGTTTGCAGCCTTGGATGTGAAAGATGCATAAATGTCTGTGGGTTTTATTAAGCAGGACGCAACAGAAAAAGCCTGTTGATGTGACGAGACATTCCCGCTCTAGTGAACGGCACATATTCACACGTAACATTCCTGCCCTTACCACATTGAAAAGAACATAATGAAAAAGCGAAGTGAAAAACACGCTGTATTTACTGTATACTCTTGTCTGAATAATCTCATCTCACCGTCAGGGTCGCTATATATACATGTTGCACTCGAGACCGTAAAGGTCATGAAATGTAAATCTTCTCTAATGGATTTGATTCGCGTTCACGCTGCCTGGATAATGAAGCACGGATGATTCCAGTATATTCTCTATAGACTCACCAGCAAGAAACCTACGGAGGTCGTTAGAAGAAGCCAGACAGCTCTGGTTCCCTGCCTCCATGTGATCAGACGGTGAGACAGTGCCAGATGTGTTGTGATTTGTGCCATTGCTCATTCTCACATATCAAACATCAAGTTCGTAGTTTTTTTTTTTTTTTTGCTTTTACTTTTCTTGTTTTGCTCCTGTCTGTTTGGCCTCGCTTAGGAACTGCAAACACTCACTTGAAATTATTTAATGAATGAATGTGTGAGGAGATCAGTATGCAGTTGCTTTACACTTAATGTTCTGCACTTTTGAGCCATAATTACTTCAGTTTCCTTTTCTTCGATATGATCGAATCTTTGTTTTCTTTTTTTACAGGCTTGTAAAAAGTGTAATTTTACAGTGCGATTTTAGAATTAATTTGTATGGATTTTGTTGTTCGCTGTAGTGTTCTTCAGAAGTGACGTACAGTAGTTCTGTTGTACTTTCATAAGAAGTATGAATTTTTGCAGTTCTTGAAAATGCCAACACAACAAATACAGTAATCAAACAAGAGTGTACTGTTATGGAAATGTTTGTTTCAATCCCACCCAGTGTTTTAGCACAAGTGTATGTCATGGACTTTCATGAAGTAAAGATTTTTTATGATAAATTAAATGCTTGTTGTTTACTTTAATGCCTCCAACTACAGAGATGTCTTCTTGATATTACTCCAACATGCACCCAACACTAAATCATGACAACTGTTACAGTGGGCATGAAACGCAAGTTGCGATTCTTTTCTTCCCTATTGTGACGTATATCCAAGTGAAACGGCTTCTCGCACATTTATTATTGTAACAATTTGAAAGGAATGAAGTGTTAAGAGTAAAGTTTAAAATTATATTTATTTCCTGCAAAATTAACCACTAAAACAATTCATGAAACGGATAAATGTAAACGTAACATACAAAAACAATATATTGTGCAAACAAATACTGTAATCAATGTAAAAAAATTTTTTTTTATAAATGTAACAACTTGTACTAACATCATCCTTATCCTAGAATCACCATTCAGCCATTCATTTCAAATCTGCCTTCATGTAGTTTACTTGGGTCTGAATGTAAGCTAGTGTGGTTCTATTTTGTTCACCCAAAAGCTATTTATTTAGAAATATATAGGGTGAATTCAGGTAAAGTGGGTCATTCAAAGGGATAGTTCACACAAAAATGAAAATTATGTCATAATTTACTCACCCTGTCATGTCATTCCAAACACGTCTTTCGCTCATCTTCGGAACACAAATGAAGATCATTTTGATGAAATCTAAGAGCTTTCTGTCCCTCCATAGACAGCTGCGCAACTGAAACTTTGACGCTTCAAAAACCTTGTAACCTCAGTTCCCTGAGAGGCGGGAACGAGACATTGCATCTTTTCTTTTCTTGTCTTTTTTAAACTTTGTTAACTTTAAGGTCCTTTTTAAGAGTTCGTAAAACTAATCCATATGAATTGAATGGTTTAGTCCAAATTTTCGGAACAGACACAATCGCTTTATATGATGAACAGATTTAATTTAGTCTTTTATTCACATTTAAGTAAATCCACTTTAGAGACGTACATGTGCTAACTGGAGCTCCTCTATATATAATACAACATGTTTTTACAGCAAAATCACAACTATACAATACTGTCAACTCCTTTACACCTTCAACAGTTAAAAAGTTTAGGCTACTCTACAGTAGTTCAGCACATGTGATTTTAACACAAGGAACCATGTTTACTCACATTGGAAAACACCCACGTTGCTGATCTCTGCGATGTTCGATTATGACGTATCCTCTCCCGTGGCCTCCTGGGATAGAAAAGTATCCATCGGACGAGCACTCGAAAATCTGTGCGGAAGCAGTCACCCAGGTAATTCTCGCAGTGGTGGACAGTAACGAAGTAAATGTAATTCGTTACTGTACTTAAGTAGCTTTTTTGCGTATCTGTACTTTACTGAAGTATTTAAATTTTGGGAGACTTACTATAACTCCACTACATTTCAAAGTCAAATATCTTACTTTTTACTCTACTACATTTTCAAAATCAGTCGTTCCTTTTTATTTATGAGTGGATAAAAACGTAACTGGTCAAACGAGCCACCAATCACCGTACAGTGCGCGCGCTTTGTTTTGAACTTGAATTGGGGGTATCTAAGTGCGAACCAGAGCCGTTATGAGAGTTGCGAACATAGACGGCGACAGAGTAGCTGTGTCCGAAACCGCTCACTCGTTCACTCATTTACTAATCCCTATATAGTGTATGGCATTTGAGTGCTCTATATCTGCAAGGAGTGAACAAAATGAAGAGAGTGAATTCGGACGCTGACGTTTACACTGTGCGTTGGAGAGATGGAGCTGTCACAGAAAATGCCTTGTCACACGTACTGATAAAACTACTTTTGTTATTAATGTAACCTCAGTTCCCTGAGAGGAGGGAACAAAGTATTGCGTTAGCTAGCTTACGCTATGGGAAAACTCCTTTTCTCGAGAATACTGAAGCAAAATTTTAAAACGCAGTGAAGCTGCACAGCAGACACAGCTAGATGAGCGCGAGTGCGGTCATTGGCTGTGTTGCGGCAAACTGCTCGAACCTATGGCGAGGCAGCTCAGTCCGCCAAAATGGACGTGGTCCGAGTCTATAAAGGACCAGGTCTCGCCAAGGGAGCTCAGGTTTAAACGACTGAAGCGATACACAAACACAGTACAGTAGCACGGCAGGTTACGCAATACTTCGTTAGTAACCAAAGTAGTTCCCTTTCGAGAGGTCTCTCATATTGCGTAAGCTAGCTTACGCTATGGGAACCCCATTCAAAGCGCTGTGCGCACTAACTTCGCCCTACTATAGCCCAAGGCAACTGCCTGAGACTTAATAGAGTGAATATATGAGCCTAATATAAGCCAGTCAAAGACGAGCTTCATATAGGGAATGTGTATAAGAACCTTTTGTTCAATGGCCAACCAGACATGTGTCGAGCCTTATGGCTGGGGAAATGTGTTTACATTTATACTGAAAGAACCTTTGCTTGCAAAGCTGGCACTTCTAGATTATACAATTTTATAAATGTGGACGGCGAGGCCCAGCTGGCCGCCGCACAGATATCTTGAATAGGTATTCCACTCGACCAAGCCCAAGACGAGGCCATACCTTTTGTGGAATGAGCTCTGGATCTAAGGGGCAATGAAGGCCTTTAGACTCATAAGCCAGCGCGATAGCGTCCACTATCCAGCGCGATAATCTCTGCTTTGAAACGGCAAGCCCTTTAGTGCGGCCACCAAAGCAGATAAAGAGCTGTTCTGACTGTCTGAACGGGGCAGAACGCTCCATATAAATTCTGAGAGCCCTGACAGGGCAGAGTAAGTTTGCGTCTCCTTCGTCGTCCGGCGAGGAAAGACCAACTAACGAAATAACCTGTGCTCTGAACGGAGTCGAGAGCACTTAAAGAACATAATCATGTCTTGGTTTGAGGACGACTCTGCAGTCGTTTGGGCCAAACTCAAGGCAGGAAGCGTTCATTGACAGTGCTTGTAAATCACCTGCTCTTTTGACTGATGCGAGTACCAGCAGAAAAGCAGTTTTGAGCGAGAGATGCTTTAAGTCAGCAGATCTGAGCGGCTCAAATGGAGCACCCTTCATTGCCTCCAGGACCGTGGAGAGGTCCCAGATGGGCACAGAGGGGGGTCGTGGAGGGTTCAACATTCTCGCTCCTCTAAGGAAGCACACAATGAGGTCGTTTTTCCCTAGTGGTTTCCCGGCCACAAGAGCGTGAGATGCTGTTATGGCCGCTACATATACTTTGAGCATGGAGTGGGTGCGACCCGCTTCCAAAAGCTCTTGTAAAAAGGTGAGTACACTTGGTATCTCGCATGAGTAGGGATCCAGGCTCCGTGTTTTACACCAGCCCGAAAATACCACCCATTTTTTAGCATGAAGGCGCCTAGTCAAAGGCGCTCTCGCTTCAGTGATGGTTTTCATCACTCCCTCTGTGAGACACTCGGATACCCGTTGAGATATGTGAAGGGCCCACAAATTGGAACGGGGATGCCAAATCAACCCGTTCGCCTGTCTCCTCAACGGTATCGGCCATGGGGCTGTATCCATCATTTTTGTCAGCTCTGAGAACCATAGCTGGGTCTTCCAGAGTGGGGCTATCAGCAGCACTGTGCACCTATCCCCCCTGATCCGTTCGATGACCTGTGGTAGCATCGTGACTGGGGGAAAAGCATATAGTGGGCGGCTGGGCCTGTCGCCTGCCAGCGTGTCCCTGCTCTTTGAAAAAAATGTCTGGCAGTGAGCGTTGTCTTCTGAGGCGAAGAGGTCGACCTCTGCCTCGCCGAAGATGCTCCATACCAATTGCACTGTCTGTGGGTGAAGAGACCATTCCTCTGGGGGAACGTTGTCTCTGGATAACATATCCGCACCCTGGTTCCGAAAACCTGGCACGTGCACCGCCCTCAGGGAGCGCAGGTTGTGCAGACCCCATATAATGATGCTCTTGGCCATGATATGTAGGTTGTTCGACCTGAGCCCGTCCTGGCGATTTATGTATGACACCACTGCCATATTGTCTGTTCGAACCAGGACAAGGTGGTTCTTCATATATGGGAGAAAAGCTCTCAGGGCTAGTGCGACCGCTTTTATCTCTAGACAGTTTATATGTAGGCTCCTCTCTGGGTTCGACCAAAGACCAGAGGCGGGCCTGCCCTCGTACAGGGCTCCCCAGTCCAAATTGGAGGCGTCTGTCGAGATCATCTTTCTCCTTGAAATCGCACCCAACTCACGCCAGACTGTACCAGTCTGTCACCTTCCAGGGAGCCAGGGCTTTGATGCAGCCGTGGGTCGCTCTGATTCGTAGTTGGCCAGATCGCCACGCGTGAGCTGGTACACTTTGGTTTAACCAGCGTTGAAGGGGACGCATGTTTAGCAGTCCTAGCTGGAGTACCGATGATGCTGCAGCCATCAGACCCAACATCCTCTGAAATCTTTTGAGAGGAGCGCAGGCGTTCGCTCTGAAAGATGCTGCCAGGCGCTGAATGACAAGCGCGCGTTTTGCTGAGAGGCGCGCTCTCATTTGCACGGAGTATAACACTATGCCCAGAAAATTAATTTTTTGGCTGGGAAACAGTGTGCTTCAGTGTCAGTGTCCTGAGACCCAGGCATTCTAGGTGGCTGAGGAGCCAGGATCTGTGCATTATTAACTGCGCTTTCGACTGAGCTATGATTAGCCAATCGTCGAGGTAGTTTAACACCCGCACTCCCCGCTGTCTCAGGGGGGTAAGTGCCGTGTCCATACACTTCGTAAATGTACGGGGTGCTAAAGAGAGGCCGAAGGGTACTGTATACTGGTAAGCCTGCCCTTCGAATGCGAATATCAGGAATGGCCTGTGATGGGGCGAGATCTGAATGTGAAAGTACGAATCCATCAGATCCACTGAGAAAAAACAATCTCTCGGTCGAATATGCCCGAGTACTTGTTTGGTTTTCAGCATCCTGAACGGGCGCGTCATCAGCGCTTTGTTCAGGTGTCTGAGGTCTAGGATGGGGCTGAGACCGCCATCCTTCTTTGGGACGAGGAAGTAGCGACTGTAAAAGCCTGACTCGCTTTCTGAAAGGGGAACTGGTTCTACAGCACCCTTTTCTAACAGTTTTGACACTTCTAAGCCAAGAACGTGAGCCACGCCCCCTTCTACTGTCGTCATGACCACGGCTGAAAAGCGCAGGGGTCTGCGAGCGAACTGCAACGAGTAGCCTCGTTTTATTATGTTCAACACCCATTCTGATATACCGGGGATAGCCTCCCAGGCCTTGGCCCGCATAGCTAGGGGTTGAATAGAAACCGGAGGGGGGCCGCTGTGATATAGGGACCCGGCCGCCCAGTTGTTCTGTGTGTTTTGTGTTGAATGAACAGCGCTTATGCTTAGGGGCGTGAGAAATACACATTGTATTTCTCACCGGAAAAACTATTTATAACATATTTAATATGCCACAGCGCCCAAAATTTCTCTGGCCGCATCGCTCTCACTATGGAACCGACAGGAATCAAGAGCGTCTCCCCTGGAGTTCTTAGTCGAGCCTGCCACTTATCAGCCAATCAAAAAAAAGAAAGGGGCTACACAATAGCCAATCAGAAAATAGCACTATTGTATCTAGGTAAGGTTTAAAGCAACAACCAATGAAAAAAAAAAGGGGGGGGGGGTGTCACTCTTGCCATGTCTTCAAAACTTGAGAGCCCTGCGAAAGGAGCAGCATATTCAGCATATTACTGAAGCGGGAATAAACATCACAATCTGATTATTTGTTTTTATGATGACAAGCAGTGTGTCCCAGTCACACCACTGAGAATGGCCGAAGTTACACATACGGTGTTTCACGCAATTGAGGCTAAAGCGAAGGTTTTTCGATTACTCACTCACGTCTCGCGCGATTGATTTCAATGTTAAGTCAATGTAAAGACACGTTTACGCTAGAGGTCCTGCGGCGCGAATGAGGCGTTAAGCGCGGGGCAGTAGACGCGAATTCGCCTCATTAATTTTGCCATTCATAAATAAGTGTTTTGACATGTCTAGGCGAGTGGCTCTCTCCATGGTACTGGTAGGGGGATTTAATCCTTGCATGTTTTTTCGTTGTGCATGATAGTTCATATGTGTTGGGAAAGATAAGCTATTAGAGTAAAAAATATTGCGTTAGGCTACTTCACGAGTAGTGTGTATATCTCCCCTGGATATAATATATATATATATATATATATATATATATATATATATATATATATATATATATATATATATATAATAAGGTTTATGCGAATGTATCATAACTTTAGGATGTTAATAATTATGACCATCTAGACGCTCGAGAAAAATATTTACAGTAAATACTGTAAATGTATTATACCTTATGGGAACAGTCCCCTTCCCTCCAAAATTAAACACAAAAAAATTATTCAATTCAAATAAATATATATATATATATATATATATATATATATATATATATATATATATATATATATATATATATATATATATAAATATATATATATATATATCCTATATATGACAAATGTCATTTTGTTAATAGATTGGTGTGCCAAGAGTGACATTAGTCTTCACGTAGACTGAGTTAAGCAAGAGTCTTGTGACAAATTATAATAGGACATTATAGCCATAAAAAAATCATAGTAGGCTACTTGGATACTTAAGTACATTTGAAGGCAAATACTTTTGTACTTTTACTCAAGTGAATTTTAAAAGGCAGCACTTCTACTTTTACTTGAGTAATATTTTACCTTGAGTATCTTTACTTTAACTCTCAAGTACATGGTATGTGTACTTCGTCCACCACTGAATACTCGCCTACTCTTTTATGGATACTATAAGGATTCGTCGTCTATCGGCGCATCAGCGTATTGCGTCTATCAACTGATCATATCGGCACAACCTGGCGCGGGGCCTATATTTAAAATTTTCCAAAGTAAAAATAAGGGTCAAACGTGTCATACCCTTTATTTTTATTTTCTATTTATTCCTTATTTGGTCGCCCTGCGCACCTATAAACCATGCCCACTTCCTGATCATGCGCCGTCTGACGTGAATAAAACCAACAGCATCTGTGTGCAACTGTGCATTAGGACTTCAGCTGAAGCGGAAGAGACTACTTACAATGATTGACCTCCCGTCTCTGTCTGTGACCTGGACCCTGGTGGTTCTGGTCATAACTCTCCTGTTTTTGTGAGTACTGAACAACAAAAGCAGGTCAAAGCAACCATCAGTGTTAGCCTATAGCTTTTACTAGTTAAAGTATCTATCTGTATTTAATGTGTCTCATTTTTAAGTAGGTGTTGTGTGCTAATTAGGTGTTGTCATGCTTTAATTAGGTCACTTTTGTGGTATGTGTAGATATGTGTATATTGTCCATATTTGTCCATTCATATATGTGCATACAGTATGTATAGTTTGTGTTTAGAATTCGTACTGATAGTGTTGGTTTTACAGACTGTGAAAACAAGTTTCCTCTACTGAGGACAATAAAGAATTAATCTGAATCTGTCTTATATTTGTTTACTTTATCACACTGCAGAGTTCATATGTTTAAGATCTATATTTAGGCTACATCTACATCATGTAATGGGTCTCATGTGGTTGTTTGTAGTTTGATATCTCTGTAATTTATCACACTGTAGTTATGGTGTTTGGCCACATGGATTTTTCAACAAACTGGGAATTCCAGGACCAAGACCTTGGCCTTTCGTTGGCACATTTCTCTCATACACTAAAGTTAGTAATTCACTGTCATTTTTTTTTTTTTTAATACTACAGGAATATGTATTAAAATCATGCTGGAGCAATAAGACTCTCTTTCATTAAATGTCTATATAAAATGTATTTTAGGGTTTTTACAATTTTGATATGGAGTGTGCTAAGAAGTATGGAAAAGTTTGGGGGTGAGTCTCACTTATACATTTACTGTGTTAAAAGAATCTGATAAAAAAAAACTGTACTGTAATATCTGATCAAATTTGATTTAATACTTAAGTTCAGGGCAGATCTGATGGCTAAATGATGTGCTAGATGATAGTCTCTTATGCTCACTTAAGGCTGCATTTATTTAATCAAAACTACAGTATAAACAGTAATCTTGTGAAATATTGTTACAGTTTTAAATGACTGCTTTCTATTTTAGTATATTTTATGTAATTCATTCCTTTGATGTCAAAGCTGAATTTTCAGCACCATTACTCCAGTCTTCAGTGTCACATGATCTTTCAGATCATTTGCTGCTCAAGTAACATTTCTCATTAAGTATTTCCATTGATAAATGGAATGTTTCAGAGAACAGCATTTATTCGAAATGGAAATCTTCTATTATAAATATGTAAGACTATTTATAAATGTCTTTACTGTCACTTTTGATCATTGTAATGCATCCTTGCTGAATAAAAGTTTATTGTTTTCATACTGACCCAAAACTTTTGAATGGTAGTAGGTATTTGCCTGGATCACTGTGAAAGCAAACTAATCTATATTCCCTCCATTGCTCAGGATTTATGATGGAAGACTCCCAATACTGATGGTCACTGACCTGGAAATGATCAAAACAGTTATGGTGAAAGAATGTTATTCTACCTTCACTAACAGAAGGGTAGGCTCACCTTCACAGTTATCCAGAAAGTTCCATAATGGCAGGAAACTGAGGATTCCTTTTACATCCCAGTAAAAATCTTTTTTCTTTTTTTTTTTTCGGGGTGAATTTGTACAGGAGACAAATGCAGACCTGGCCGGCCCCTTTGCTGATGGAATAACTATAACTAAAGATGAGCAATGGAAGAGAATCCGTGGTTCACTCTCTCCGTATTTCACAAGTGGACGACTGAAGGAGGTATAGAACAGGTCCTTAAAGGGATAGTTCACTCAAACATGAATAATTTACTCACCTTCGTGTTGTTCTAAACCTGAATGACTTTCTCTCTTTTACAAAATAAGATGCCGTGAAGAAATATTTGTGTTTTTTTGTTCATAAAAATGGGGTCCAGTATTGTTTCACAGATTTGGAACAAAGTTCTTGTCTCTCTGTACTCTTTATTGAGTTACAGTTGAGTTATCGTTCTTTATTGAAATTAAAATGTTTGTATTGCCAATACCTTTTATTATATACTATTATAAAATATTTCTATGTTATACTGTACTTGTTGCTCACATGAGACTTCCGTAACACTTATTTTTGAATCTGTTTCAGATATTTCCCATTGCTGTGACGCATGCAGATCGTTTTATTAAAAATATGCAAAAGCGAGACCACGAGCAGCCAGTGAAAATAAAAGAGTATGTTACATCTGTCTTTAAAGTCCATAACTTTAAAACACAAAGAGCATTCACTGTCAATCATGAACTTAACTAAAGTATTTACAGCAAAACTTTCACTAAATGATTATCATTAGAATATTTCTTTCTAATTGTTTTGTGTATCATGAAAACCACCTGCAATGATGTGTAAATTATCTCTTTAATTAAAAAACGACTCTATTTTTATTCCAGAGTTGTCGCTCCATACAGTTTGGATGTCGTCGCCAGCTCCTCCTTTAGCGTTGACATCGACTCCATAAACAACGCAGATGATCCTTTCGTTACTAACATCAAGAAGTTTTTCCAGTTCAGTCTGTTAAGTCCTCTTATTCTGCTTCAAAGTATGTCATTTGTATGATACATTGCTTTTGTTGTTTTGCATTCTAAATCAGTTTTTCATCTTTTTACATGATAAAATAATTACAGTTATAAGAATTTTTTTTTTATTATTTCAGCATTATTTCCCTCCATTGCTAATCTTTTGGGAAAAATGGGTATACGGCTTTTTTCAAGTTCGTCTATGGATTTTTTCTACAATGCCCTGAGAAAGATTAAGGACGAGCACAGCAAGAAATCAGATGTATGTTTGTCACCATTTCACTTTTCAACTACAGCTTCAGATTTTGAAGAGTTGTTAATGCCGCAGTCGATTTTGACTTTGTGTTTTTAATCAGGGTCGGGTAGATTTTCTCAAGCTCATGATCCAGAGTCAAATATCTGATGATCAAGCTAAGGACACCACAAGTGAACAACCAGTAAAAGGTTTGAGAGACAGTACAGATTTTATACATTCAAATGCACATGAAGTTGTTTTCAAATATGCTGTTTTGTGAATTCGACAGGACTAACAGACCATGAGATTCTCTCCCAGTCCCTTGTTTTCATCCTTGGAGGTTATGAGACTACAAGCACCACTCTCACTTTCCTCCTCTATAATCTTACGACTAATCCAGACTGCCTGGAAAAGCTGGTTAGGGAGATCGACACAAACTTCCCTCCTGATGTGAGCGCACCGGCTTCTGCTCTGTTCACAGGTTTTGTGTAAAACAGGGTTTCTGAACTCTGGCCATCAAGGTCCAGTTTTGCTCCAACACTAATCAAACTGAACTAATTAATCAATTTTGGAGGTAAACTTCAGGAAAAGTGGATCTCGGGGGCCAAAGTTGAGAACCCCTGGTGTAGAGAAACTATTTTAAGGCAGTTTTAGAATTTATAGTTCAGTTGTTTACTTCGACATATCTTTTTTTTTTTTTTAGTCTCCCATCACATACGATGCATTGATGAAAATGGATTACTTGGAAATGGCCATCAACGAATCAATGCGTCTCCTTCCCACTGCCCCACGCTTAGAAAGGGTCTGTAAGAAGACTGTGGAGATCAATGGGGTGACGATACCAAAAGACACTCTGGTTGGAATTCCTACATATGTTTTATGTCGTGACCCGCAGCTCTGGGATTCTCCTGATGAGTTCAGGCCGGAGAGGTGATGTGATTCATCTATCAGACAGTAGCTATGTTTCCATCCAAAGCGGCGAACATGTGCACTAAATTGGAATATCGCATAAAACATTTGCGAATAAAGCAGTGTTTCCATCCCATGTGTTCAAGAGAACATAATTGTTACTTCCCGGGAATTTGCTGCAAAATATCTTTATGAAATAAAAATTTAAGTTTTTTTTGGCATATTGAGGGATTTATTCAATAAATGTGTTTCCATCGTAGTTTACATGCATGTCTTATTGAATAAAAAAATGTATCCGCTTCAATTTAACACATACGGTTTTCTTTAATGCACATTTTTAGAATTTATGCACGTTAGTATTATCCAAAATGCGATATTACATAAATGCATATAAAAGTAGGTGGATGGAAACTGAGCTACTGATGCTTTCTGAACATTTCCTTCACAACCACAAATTTTCTCACTTTAGTTTTCCTCACATTTTGTCTCTCAAATATTTCTCTGCAGGTTCAGCCCAGAGAGTAAATCAGAGGTTAACCAGTACGCTTTCATGCCTTTTGGACTCGGGCCTCGAAATTGCATTGGAATGAGATTTGCCCTTATGATCATGAAACTTCTTGTTGTGAAGCTTCTTCAGAACTTCACTGTGGAAACAAGTAAAGAGACACAGGTTGGTACATTGACTGTCATCATATAGAGACAATCATGAATGTGTGGAAGACTGTGCTTTGCCTCTAAATTTAACACAAATTTACAAATGCACTATTCTTTATTTCCTCTTGTTTATTCTCAGATCCCTCTAGAGCTGAATGTTATGTTTCAGCCGAAGGTTCCAGTCACACTGAAGTTTATACCAAGATCTCACAAGGAAAAATCATAATTAAAATGCAGAACATTTCAATGTAATTCTATATAACATTTTATACAAAATTATGTAGATTAGAAAAACTGCATACAGAATTGTTTCATTTTAAATGCCATACATACATTTGCTGTCAATATTTTATATTCACCTTTTGGATTTATGGAGCTCATGATTTGCTGGGCCTTGAGCTCTTCCTGATTCTTCCTGTTTTATACAGTTTGGAATGGAAAAAAATACATTATTAAAAATGAATTACATTTAATTATATAACAAATTATAAGCATTGAATACAATGTAATGTTATTATTGTAGCTGTAAAAGACAAGTGTTCATTTGTTATGTAATCACTAAAGCAAAAATCTGATTATGTAGGGATTTTAGTTTTGAGGACAGAATTTACAAAAAAAAAACTGTAATTTAAGAGGGTTTAAACTGGGTGTTAGAAACCAGCATACAAAGCCACAGCAAGAGAAAACGCATTTAAGTAGATTTTTGACATGACAATTCTCCTGTGTGACAACTAGCTCTGATCTCATATATTATATTGGGTAATTATGCTTATGATCATATATGATATGATAACCACACAAATTGTAAACAATTGTTCTGGACTTTATATATATATATATATATATATATATATATTAGATGTATTGTATAAACCGGTATATAAATAAAGGTGACTTGATTCCCTCATTTTAAATATGTCCTATTAGTAGCAACACCATAAAAACTGGCTACATGTGTGATGTGGAAAATATGGTCATTCTGTCAACACTGTAAATTTTTCTGTCACTGATGGGTGTTATGCAACGATCGTATCAATAGCCTATTATTAAATGTGATTGGAAGCTGAGCATACACACACCTGGAGTGCCCTCTGTAATCTGTATATACCGTAGTTACAATTCACCAGTAGTGATGAAGTCTACAGAGTGGCGCACAATTGAGAGAGTTTTCTTGTCAATAATCAAGATTTGATTTGTTTAATAGCCTACGTACAAAACTCTCATATCCAAACTCTGACAACATCATACCATATTGAGTGAGAGGTATCAATTCATAGGTGAATACTACTTATTTAATTTTTAAGATTCAACTCCAAAACAATCCCTGGATACAGAAGCTAACATTCGCAGTCCAGCAGCCTTTTTTGTCCCACTAATATTCATGAAACAGCCCGATGTCTTTCACCTTCTCATTTTGTCCAAAGCAATGGGTGTCACTGTAAACTGTTCAAAAAACAGTGTTAATGTTATTGTGTGCCTTAGTATATTTTATGTTGTCGCAGACTCGCAGATATCAAACTCAGGCTTTATTTTCTTCTAAGGTGAGTAAAATGATGTTATAGTAAATTTGACACTTAAGACGAACCTGTTTTTGTTAGAAATAACCTACATTTTGTGCTTTGTATAGTTTTCATTTCTGTTTCTTAACAAATTATTAAAGGCTTTAGCCGCCATTGCTGCCAAGATCAGATACCACCGATAGCTTAAAACATAAATAAGTGTCATAACCTGTCGATTTATTCCTTATTTGGTCGCCCTTGCGCACCTGTAAACCACGGCCACTTTCTGATCATGCGCCGTATCACCTGAATAAAACCAACAGCAACTGTATTAGGTAGATACTGAAGACTTCGGTTGACTTACAATGATTGACCTCCCGTCTCTGTCTGTGACCTGGACCCTGATGGTTCTGGTCATAACTCTCCTGTTTTTACTAGTACAAATAATAATAATAAATAAATAAATAACAACAACACACAAACACATATTAACCGTGGTTTTGCTACACTAATCATAGTTGGTACTTAAGATTTTGGTAAATTCTTGTTGTGATCCTTGATTGTGTTGTCTTGTGTTTTGATGTTGTAAATTTGTATATTTATGTTATTTGTTGCTGCCCTCTTGGCCAGGTCACTCTTGTAAAAGATTTTTTTAATCTCAATGGATTTTTAACCTGGTTAAACAAAGAAAGTAAAGTTTAACTATGGTATTTGTAGTAAAACTGTGGTTATATAAAGGGCAATCAATCCACCAAGAAAGGGTTACAACACTTTTACTATAAAAAACTATAAAAAACATTGTAAATACGATATATCTGACATTAACCAAGTCATGCTTATGAGTGGGAACTCAGAACTGTCTCTAAGCCCAGTTTTTTGTTGTTGTTGTTGTTGAGGGTGGATACAATTGATGCAGCATCTGTATTGATTGTAAATTTCTTGAAATCACACACAAGGATTTTTATTTGTAGGTACTGAAGCTTCCATGGCACTCACACAAATACAAGAGAAACAGTATTGATAGAATCCCTTTCAGACATTGTCAGCTAATCAGAATACAGAAGCATTTAAAGTTGCAGATGATATCATGCAGCTCTTTAAGGTCGGCTGGATTCCGATTGGCTGTCAATGATTTTATTGTTCATCAGCTGGAAAAAAAATTTCTGAAAGTGATTACAATGATATCATTCCTCTGTGTCATTATTGATATAGTTGTGTTGTGGACTGCACTATTCTCAGAATTAGAACGTTTATTTAAACCTTATTGTCCATTGTGTGAACAGGCCTTAAATCTGTAAAAAAAATTGTCTGTTCAATTGTCCACCAGGTGAAAATCATATACCCGATCACTTAGAGAAGTAATATCACAGCGTTCCTCAACATGCTTCATGATTTGAGTTATCATTCATGTTTGTAGCAGAAACTGTGTAGGATGAGTTACATGACAAAGTTGAATACTTAAGGTTAGAGGTTTCTGAGAGACAGCAGACATATATTTCTGCTCTACAGATACGTCCTCCCAATTCAAAGGCAGCTGGCAGAGTATCTCTGTGTGGGATGAGTTACATGACAAAGTTGAATACTTAAAGATGAACTGAACTGAAATTTGAAAAAATGTGATATAACATGTATTTTATTTATTCTCATTGGTACAATTATTAAAATGGCAGAATTTGTTAAAAGGGATAAAATGGTACGTTGAAAATATTGTTGTTGTTACACGGGCGCCGCCATGTTGGATTTCAACATTCGACTACGTCACTGGGATGGTAGGCTACTTCGTTGCCAACCAACACCAGCAGAGCTAGCTTCTCTCTACCCCCTGGCCTTGTCAACAAAATTATTCTAGTCGTGATTTCTAGTGTTTAATCCTAGGTACGAGAGACAGATGTGTTGAAGACGCCAATGAGTATATGAAGCGTCTGACATCAAATGTTTTATTTAGCTACAAGTCCAATGCATACTAGAATCCTTGATATTCGGCTGAGGGCTCCCTCAAGTAGGCTACTGCGGAGCTAAACCATTTAGTGGTTTGTAAGTAATCAGCAATATTTTAAAATGTATACGATGTTTAATAGGCAGCCAATGCAGTGTTGACAGAACCGGGCTAATATGGTCATACTTCCTGGTTCTGGTAAGAACTCGAGCTGCTGCGTTTTGAACTAGCTGTAGTTTATGTATTAAACGTGCAGGACAACCACCCAGTAGAGCATTACAATAATCTAGCCTTGATGTCATGAACGCATGAACTAGTTGTTCCGCATTTGTCAATGAGAGCATATGACGTAATTTAGATATATATTTTTAAGATGGAAAAATTGGGTTTTACAGATACTACACGTGACTTTCAAATGAAAAATTGGTATCAAAGAGCACACCCAGGTTCCTAACTGACGACGAGGACTTAACAGAGCAGCCATCAAGTGTTAGACAGTATTCTAGGTTACGTGTGGAAGTTTTTTGTCCAGTAATTAGAATCTGTTTTTTCAGAATTTAGTACTATGAAATTACTAGTCATCCAATTTTTTATATCAACTATGCATTCAGTTAATTTTGTGAATTGGTAAGTTTCGTCAGGGTGTGAAGAAATATAGAGCTGAGTATCATCAGCATAACGGTGAAAGCTAATTCCATGTTTCGTAATGATATCTCCTAAAGGTAGCATGTACAGAGCTAATTACAGTATTTGTAGTAAAACTGTGGTTATATAAAAGGCAATCAATCCGCCAAGAAAGGGTTCCAACACTTTTACTATAAAAAAACATTGTAAATACGATATATCTGACATTAACCAAGTCATACTTATGAGTGGGAATTCAGAACTGTCTCTAAGTCCAGAGTTTTTTTTTTTTGTTGTTGTTGAGGGTGTGTTAGGTGGATACAATTGATGCAGCATCTGTATTGATTGTAAATTTCTTGAAATTACACACAAGGATTTTTCTTTGTAGGTACTGAAGCTTCCATGGCACTCACACAAATACAAAAAGAAACAGTACTAAAATTTAAGAATAAAATATAAAAAGTATAAAGGCACTGTTAGGTTTAGTCATCGTAAACATATTTACAAATTATGAACATTTACAGTATTTTGAATAATATGAATAAATATCAACTGAATTGACAAAGATACTAATCTAGCAGTGACATATTGCACTTACAGGCATGTGATTTGGGAGACATTTAACTGTTTAAGAGGGAAATCAAGTGTAGCGTCAGTTCTGGCAGTTCACGTTAGTCAAGCTCGCATCAGCTGACTCTCAGATAATCCACGTCTACCTATAGGAGCATCACAGCTATCACAGCTAACACCTTTCACAGCATCCATATATAAGCTCCTTCAGTATTATTATTAGCAGCTATCGCATTTCTCAGGAGCTAATTACCCTCCTCCATCCCCAGCTCCTCCTCTCTCCAGTCAGGATTTGGCATTCTGATTTCCCTTTTAATCAGACTAAATTATCGAATTATGTTGTACAATAAAATGTTGAATTAATGATAGTACAGTACAGGTCCTGGAGGGTGGGCAGGGGAGCACCAATAATCCTCTCAGCAGTCCGGACTGTCCGCTGTAACCTTCTGATGTCTGATTTGGTAGCAGTTATAGAAGTGCATAGAACAGACTCAATGACGGCTGAGTAGAACTGTGTCAGCAGCTCCTGTGGCAGGTTGAACTTCCTCAGCTGGCGATGTCTTGTACTTTATGTTCCTCAGGCCTGTTAAGACCGACACTGACACCTGACTTGCGGAACACCACTCCAACTCCTACTGATCACGTACTGCGTCTGTCTGTAGTAGACGTTAGGAATTCTCTATCCCGAATTAACCCATGGAAGGCTGCAGGTCCTGACAACATACCTGGCAGGGTGCTCAGAGATTGTGCTGATCAGCTTGCAGATGTCCTCACAGACTTCTTCAACATTTCCCTGAGCCAGACAGTTGTACATGTGTGCTTCAAGATGGCTACCATCATTCCTGTACCAAAGAAATCATCTGTGTCCTGTCTGAATGACTACCGGCCTGTTGTACTTACACCTATCATCATGAAGTGATTTGAGAGGCTAGTCACGAAACACATAAAGAACAGTCTACCCACCACACTGGACCTATTTCAGTACACATAATATCATCCCAACCGTTCAACAGAGGACACCATATCTGCTACCATACATCTGTCTCTGACTCATATAGATAAAAAAAAGGTAATTATGTAAGGATGCTGTTCATAGATTTTAGTTCAAAATTCAGCACAATCATTCCACAACAACTGACAACAAATGTGAGCCTATTGGGTTTGAATACCTCCTTCTGCAACTGGATCCTGGACTTTTTGACCGGGACACCCCAGTCTGTCAAGATCGGCAACTCCACCTCCTGCACCATTACACTGAACACTGGTGCCCCCCAGGGTTGTGTGCTCAGTCCTCTGCTGTTCACCCTGCTGACCCATGACTGTGCTGCTAAGTTTACTTCTAATCACATCATCAAGTTTGCTGACGATACTACAGTTGTGGGTCTCATCAGCAATAATGATGAGTCAGCATATGGGGAGGAGGTGTACCAGTTTGCAGTATGGTGTAGAGACTACAATCTATCTCTTAATGTTGATAAGACTAAATAAATGATTGTTGACTTCAGGAGAACCCAAGGGGACCACTCACCACTCACTCACCACTGACCACTCAGGGGATTTGCTCCTGTCTGCCTAGCTGCCTGCTGTGTTTTGTTTCCTTCGAGGCTGTAAGCTCCATCTAAGCCTCGTATTAGCTTTGTATTTCTTTCTGTTTTCTTTTGAACCATAATTTACTACCATTTCTAGTTGTTTATACTACTAAATACAGCTTAGACAACATCTCAGATTAACCTGACATCGCTAGCTTCCGTTATTGTTAGCACAACACGCTAGTAACTCGCTAGCCTGTTAACGCGCCACCCGTGCGCTCAGTTATTTATTTATTTTTCTCTCGTGCGCCCGCGCCTCTGAGTTCATAAAAAGCCCAGGTGAGTAAGAATCAGTCAACAAACACGGTGAGTAATGTCTTGTCCTGTTATTGTCACCTGCACTTCATGTTACATGTTTAGCATAGCCTTCCCCGTCGGCAATATAGGGTTTATATGTGATAAATGCAAGGAGACAGTCAGGCTGACGGAGAAGATTTCAGAATTGGAAACACGCATCCAAACTTTAATTGAGGATAGTCAGTGTGCTAGAGCTTTAGATACTATTTTGGACGCGCCTGGCATAGCGAACTCTTTACATGATTCGGTTCCGGCTGAATTATTGCCTGTGCAGCAAGGCAAATGGGTGATTCTGTGAGAGATCGCTCTAGTCGCGGATCAAAAAACCACTCTTCCGTTCCGATTGCTATAACAAATCGATTTGCCCCGCTCAGTGACACACCCACTGAGAATTCTGTTGATTGCGCCCTGGTAATTGGTGATTCGATCACACGGAATGTGAAAATAGGGATACCAGCCAACATAGTCACATGTTTCCCGGGAGCCAGAGCGCCTGACATCAAAGCAAATTTAAAAGTGCTGGCTAATGTTAATCGTAAATTCTCTAAGATTGTTATTCACGTCGGCACTAATGATGTTCGACTCCGCCACTCGGAGATCACCAAAATTAATATTAAAGAGGTGTTTGAACTCGCAAGTACGATGTCAGGCACTGTAATCTGCTCTGGCCCCCTTCCTGTTCGAAGGAGTGATGAGATAGTTAGCAGATTGTCATCACTCAATGGCTGGCTGTCTAAGTGGTGTCCGCAAAATAATATAGAATTCATAGACAATTGGAAAAGTTTTTGGGGCAAACCTGACCTGTTGAAAAGAGATGGTATTCATCCCTCCTGGGATGGTGCTGCTCTTCTCTCTAGTAATTTGGCTCATAGTCTTAGAGACAAAACATGACAATCTGGGGCTCAGGTCAGGAAGCAGACAGACTGGCTAAACCGACCGTCTGCTAGCGGCCTCGCGTCACCAAGGTCAGATAAATCCCATCACATAGAGCCTCTTTCACCTAGATATCATCATATAGAGACTGTGTCTGTTCCCCGAATTTGGAAATCCAAAAAACGTCCAAACCGATCTAAGGTTAAAAATGTAATTGATATTCAACAAATAAAAAATAGATATAATACAGATGAGCAAACGATAAAGCTTGGGTTGCTGAATATTCGATCCCTTACTTCAAAAGCGCTCATAGTTAATGATATGATTTCAGATTATAACCTAGATGTGCTGTGTTGTGTATGACAGAAACCTGGCTCAAACCAAACGATTACATTACTTTAAATGAGTCCACCCCCCAAGATTACGGTTGTAAACATAAACCCCGTATGAAAGGCAAAGGGGGATGTGTTGCTGTAATTTATAGTAATATTTTCAAAACCACTAAAAAATCTAGTTTTAAATATACTTCTTTTGAAGTGTTGGTGCTTAATGTAAAAATATATAATGTAAACGATAAATCAACTCAGAATTGAGAATTCTGCTGGCAACTGTATTCAGGCCACCAGGGCACCATAAAGACTTTATTAAAGAATTTGCTGACTTTCTATCAGAATTAGTATTGGCTGCAGATAAAGTTCTAATTGTTGGTGATTTTAATATACATGTAGATAATGAAAAAGATGCATTGGGATTGGCATTTAAAGACATTCTTAACTCTATTGGAGTTAGACAACACGTGTCAGGACCTACTCATTGTCGTAATCATACTCTAGATCTAATATTATCACATGGAATAGATGTTGATGCTGTTGAAATTCTGCAGCAGAGCGACGGCATCTCAGATCATTATCTAGTCTCATGTAAATTACATTTAGCCAAGGCTGCAAAGCCGACTCCGTGTTACAAATATGTTAGACCTATCACTTCTGCCACTAAAGATTGCTTTATCAATAATCTTCCTAATCAGTTTCATCATCTCAGCATCCCAGATAGCTTAGCAGAACTAGATATGGCAATAGAAACTTTTAACTCTCTCCTTTCCAGCACTTTAGACACAGTTGCTCCGTTGCGCTTAAAGAAGATTAAAGAAAATAGTCCAACGCCGTGGTACAACGAGCACACTCAGGCCCTTAAGAGAGCAGCCAAAAAAATGGAGCGCAACTGGAAGAAAACAAAACTAGAGGTATTTCGGATTGCATGGAAGGAGAGCTCGATTGCTTACAGAGAGGCTTTAAAAGCTGCTAGATCTGCTTATTTTTCAACCCTATTAGAAGAAAATAAACATAATCGTAGGTATTTATTTGAAAAAGTGGCTACACTAACGAAAAAGAAAGCTTCAAGCCCAGAAGTTTCCAGGAAACACAGCAGTAATGACTTTATGAACTACTTCACTTATAAGATTGATAATATTAGGGACAAAATTATAACTATGCTACTGTCTACTACAGTATCGCATCAGACAGTGCAGTGTAGTCTCCCTGAGGAAAAATTTAAATCATTTGTTGCTATAGGAGAGGAAGAATTTTGCAAACTCGTTAAATCATCTAAATCGACAACATGTATGTTAGACCCTATACCGACTAAACTATTGAAAGAGATGCTTCCAGAAGTCATAGATCCTCTTCTTAACATCATTAATTCGTCTTTGTCTCTAGGATACGTACCAAAAACCTTTAAGCTGGCTATGATTAAACCGCTTGTTAAAAAAACGCAACTTGATCCTACAGAATTAGTCAGTTACAGGCTGATCTCAAAGCTACCTTTCCTATCAAATATATTAGAAAAAGCAGTATCCTCACAGCTGTGTTCCTTTCTAGAAAGAAATGATATCTGCAAGGATTTCCAGTCAGGATTTAGACCGCACCATAGCACTGAGACTGCTCTCATTAGAGTCACAAATGATTTGTTCTTATCATCCGATCGTGGTTGTATCTCTCTATTAGTGTTACTTGATCTTAGTGCTGCATTTGACACCATTGACCACAACATTTTCTTAGATAGACTAGAAAACTATGTTGGGATTAGTGGAATTGCATTAGCATGGTTTAAATCATACTTATCTGACCGCTATCAGTTTGTAGCAGTAAATGAAGAGATGTCTTATCGATCACAAGTTCAGTATGGCGTACCACAAGGCTCAGTTCTCGGACCGCTGCTTTTTACTCTGTATATGCTACCTTTAGGAGATATCATTAGGAAACATGGAATTAGCTTTCACTGTTATGCTGATGATACTCAGCTCTATATTTCTTCCAAACCTAATGAACCTCACCAATTCACAAAATTATCGGAATGCATAGTTGATATGAAAAATTGGATGACTAGTAATTTCCTACTACTAAATTCAGAAAAAACAGAGATTCTAATTATTGGACAAAAAGCTTCCACACGGTATAACCTAGAATACCGTCTAACACTTGATGGCTGCTCTGTTAAGTCCTCGTCGTCGGTTAGGAACCTGGGTGTGCTCTTTGATACCAATCTTTCATTTGAAAGTCACGTGTCTAGTGTCTGTAAAACCGCATTTTTCCATTTTAAAAATATATCTAAATTACGTCATATGCTCTCATTGACAAATGCGGAACAATTAGTTCATGCGTTCATGACATCAAGGCTAGATTATTGTAATGCTCTGCTAGGTGGTTGCCCTGCACGCTTAATAAACAAACTACAGCTAGTTCAAAACGCAGCCGCTAGAGTTCTTACCAGAACCAGGAAGTACGACCATATTACCCCGGTTCTGTCAACACTGCATTGGCTCCCTATTAAACATCGTATAAATTTAAAAATATTGCTGATTACTTACAAAGCACTAAATGGTTTAGCTCCGCCGTACTTGAGCGAGCTCTTAACGCATTATACTCCTTCATGTCTAGTGCGATCTCAAAATTCTGGCCAGTTGATAATACCTAGAATATCTAAATCGACTGCTGGCGGTAGATCCTTTTCCTATTTAGCACCAAAACTTTGGAACAATCTTCCTAACATTGTCTGGGAAGCAGACACAGTCTGTCAGTTCAAAGCTAGACTAAAAACACATCTCTTAGGTCAGCCGGAACTGGGAATACCTCCCTTAAATCCTGATGTACTCGTTACATCATAAGAAGAATGGCATCTACGCTAATTTTAGTGTCTTTGTTTATCCCGAAGTTTTCCCGCAGCCTGCCGGATCCAGGCCGTTTCCAGATCTGACGAAGGACCTTCGCCTGGACCCGATGACAATTCAGTGCTGAAGTGCCAACTAGCCTCTCCCTATGGAGATTCCCTATACCACTCTACAGATAAAGCCTAGTGGAATTTTTCGGTTCGCGTACCTACCCGAAGTGATAAGGACCCGATGACAATTCAGTGCTGAAGTGCCAACTAGCCTCTCCCTATGGAGGATCCCTATACCACTCTACAGATAAAGCCTAGTGGAATTTTTCGGTTCGCGTACCTACCCGAAGTGATAAGATAAAATAAAATTCTGCATCAAAATTTATAGACAAGTAGTTTGTGTAGGCATGGTTTGTAAGGAATTACAAACCTGCGCACATATATTCAAACGAACATAACTATAGAATCAATTCTTAATGCGCATGTGAACGCCATCAGCGTCTATCACAGGTTCACGTTTAAAGTCTGTTTAGAGAGAACGGTGTCGTCTTAGCGTCCCTTAATTTAATAACAAATGATCATTTAGACGGAAGTGAATCAATCAAGACTAACTTTAGCTGGATAAAACATTATTCAAGAGCCACTATTAAACTAAACCAATCTTTGTTACCTTAAATTATATGTTTATCTCTGTAAAGCTGCTTTGAAACAATCTGCGTTGTTAAAGGCGCTATATAAATGAGGATGACTTGACTTGACTTGACTCACGTCTGCACATCAATGGAACAAATGTGGAAAGAGACAAAAGCTCCAAGTTTCTGGGTGTGCACATGTCAGAGGACTTCTCCTGGACTCCAGCAGCGTGTCCACTTTCTGCAGAGGCTGACGAGAGCCAAACTTCCTCCTCCCATTCTCACCTCCTCCTATAGAGGGACAATAGAGAGCGTCCTGACCAGCTGTCTCACTGTGGTACGGGAACTGCACATCCTCCGACCGCAAGACTCTACAGCGGATTGTGAGGACAGCGGAAAAGATCATCGGGATCTCTTTACCCACTATAGATAGCCTGGCAAGCCACACCCACATCAAGATGTTAGGTCTGGGAACTCACCATTGGCATGGCTCAATCCGAGGGGGGTGGGGGATAAACGGTTGTCTTTCTAATTCCCTCTGCATGCATCATAGCACTACAACCAACCAGAGCAACGAATGGTTGTAGCTGAATGAGTCCCATGTGTTTTCCCACCAGCGGCGCTAGTTGATATATTAAACTTATGCTGTATCCGGTCGGCAAAACTCCGAACACATCTTCCTTTTTTAAGAATGACTTAAGTGCCATTCTTGGTTCTTTTCTCAAAGAAAAGCTTAACTCCAAGTCCTCCAGAGTCGCAGCCAAAGCCGATTTGAAAGACTGCTGTTCGCCAGCAGCAGCGGTCATCTTCTTTGTTTTCAAGTAGCAGGAAATTCACGCGGAACCATCACAACTCTGCAGTCATTATGTTAAGCCCGCCCACCAACTCTATACATGATGTGATTGGCCTGACTAGAGTTTGTTTTTTCCAGCTTGAAAGCCAACGGAGAGTTGCTAGACTACCCTGGCTGCAAAATAAAATTTGCTGCCATTAGGATGCGGATTTCTAGGCTACACAGATGCTTCATTCAACAACTGCTGCATCTGCAGAGCCATTCGTATTGCGGACGACCCCTCTTACCCTTTTCATGTGCTGCTATGCCATAAAATAATCATAGTCCATGTTTACAATTTATAGTCATATTCAGTGTATCTATATGTGTGTGTGTGTGTGTGTGTGTGTGTGTGTGTGTGTGTGTGTGTGTGTGTGTGTGTGTGTGTGTGTGTGTGTGTGTGTGTGTGTGTGTGTTTTATTGTTTATTGTGTATTTGCACTTATGTAGTCTTGCAAAATGTTCCGTGTTGCACCATGGTCCTGAAGAAACGCCATCTCGTTCCAATGTATACATGTTATATAGAGGAATGACAATAAATATGCACTTGACTTGACACTTGACTGTTGGATGAAAACTGTTTTTCAGCTTTAATTAATTAATTTTACAGCACCGTCATAAATTAAATAAAAAGTGTTGTGGCAAAAACAATTTAATTAACAAACAACATCATAGTAAGAGACATTAGATTCAAATTGTACTTTAAAAGAAGGTTTATTCTTTTAAAGGAGACTGGTTCATAAATGGCAGCTACCCCATGTAAGAACACAGACCTGCCAGTTTTTTGCAGGCAGCACATTATATGGTCTTTTGCATTGTAAAAAAACCCTCCTTCCCAGGCAGGTCAAATTGTCCTTTGTTCTTGAAAAGTCAAAAGGTCTTCATTTACAACCAAAATTACCTTCTGCTCCCCTGGGGGGCAGAAGGTGTGGGCTCTGTATTCACCCTATTAGATGTCTTCTCGTGGGTTTTCCAGCTGTATAAACATGATACTAAAAAACAAGATTCTCTGTTCTCGTAACTCAGGAATAAGGAGCCAAAAATCAAATAGAATATAAAAATTCCATAACAAAAGCAATAACACCGCATGTGCATTCTTTATTCATCATTTTGTAGAAGTAGAGTTAAAAAGTCTTGCTGAATCTTTTGTAGAAAAGGTAGATCACCATAAGCCTGGCTCTGCCCTCCTACGCACTTCCGGGGTTTGCAGTATATTCGTGGGTTTTCTCCGGTCAATTTTTTACCGGTTCAATCAGCGAACATAGGGAGTGGCTGAGAACGATGATGTTGAGGTCGTGCACTAGTTTTGCGTTACGAGCAAACGTTAGTGATTGGTTATGTCAGATCCAGAGTGGCTCTGGGCAGATCCAAAAGTTTTAAACTTCAACAGAGTACCCGCCTTTAAGAAAGTTAACGCTTGTCAATGGAGAGTGGCTAGATCACCATCTTGCTCCAATCAGAATATTTTGTATGCATCTGATGTCTTTATTTATGGACTTACCAACTTACCAACAAATTCTGAGAATACACCATAAACCCACTTGAATATTATGATTTTTACATCATAAATATTTCGTTACTTTATTTATTGAAAAGTGTCTTAACGTCTTCTACTGAAAATTACATATAAATGTGTAGTTGAAATTTCATGCAGTGATAGCTCAGATGATTTTATACAGTTCTAGAACAACACATTAATTGAGAGACTGTATGGAGTATGTACTTCATCATACAGCAGAAATCTAAATGTGATTAAAAGGGTGATAACCATAAAAAAATGCTTCCTGTCCCAGTTTGAGGGTTAAAAAAAATGGTCACCCTAATCTAAATCTGTTTTTAATGCGTCTCATCTTAGTTCGTATTTTTTTGCAGTGTTATAATTACGTAATTTATCACACTGTAGTTATGGTGTTTGGCTTCATGGATTTTTAAAAAAACTGGGAATTCAAGGACTAAGACCTTAGCCTTTCGTTGGCACAATTCTCTCATACACTAAAGTAAGTAATTCATTATGTAACCGTTTTAGAATAATGTAGGAAGGTGTAATTATGTTAGAGCTTTTTGTTTTTGTTTTTTAATCTCTTATTGAATAATTATCTCTATGCAAATGTATTTAGGGTTTGTATAATTTTGATATGGAGTGTGCTAAGAAGTATGGAAAAGTTTGGGGGTGAGTCTCAGTTATACATTTACTTTATTAAAATCAAATTGATAATACTTATGTTATATATAAATATGAATTAATAGTATATGTCATTCCAGCTATATATACATCAATACAGTGGGATGAAATGTAATTTTACTCTATGGATGACATTTGTTCAAATTTGAATATACACTGAACAAAATTATAAATGCAACACTTTTGTTTTTACCCCCATTTTTCATGAGCTGAAATCAAAGATCTAAGAATTTTTTTATGTACACAAAAGGCCTATTTCTCTCAACTATTGTTCACAAATCTGTGTTAGTAAGCACTTCTCCTTTGCCAAAATAATCTATTCATCTCTCAGGTGTGGCACATCAAGATGCTGATTAGACAGCATAATTATTGCACAGGTGTGCCTTAGGCTGGCCACAATAAAAGGCCACTCTTAAATGTGCATTTTTACTGTATTGGGGGGTCCAGGGGGGGCAGAAAACGTCTCAGGTTACGTATGTAACCCTGGTTCCCTGATAGGGAACGAGACGCTGCGTTTGAGACGCGGTTGGAACGCTCTGCGTGATTACGTCGTGAAGCACGTGTAAAATCAGTCCAATGGAAGCCCACTACGACATAGGTGACGTCATAGACCAGGAAACTATAAAGCAGCCCTGAAATCAGACCGCGACAGCTTCTGAAAAACCTGAAGCAAGTCGATCAGGGCATGCAGGAAGTATGGCAGGCAAACGCAGCGTCTCGTTCCCTATCAGGGAACCAGGGTTACATACGTAACCTGAGACGTTCCCTTTCAAGGGAACTCGAGCTGCGTTTGAGACGCGGTGGGAACCCTATACCCACTACGCCAAATAGTGACAAATGCCCGTTCTGTGTGAAGTCCTTGCGCACACTAAGAAGCAAGCAACCTCGCCCCAGGAGTGGAGAGGTCAAGGTAATAAAACCTGACAAATGTATGCGGAGAGGACCATCCTGCCGCACTACACACACCAAGAAGGGAAACTCCCGAAATTAAGGCCATAGAGGCCGCCATACTCCGAGTAGAATGGGCCCGTACAGCCATAGGTGAAGGCTGTCTGGCCGCTTCATAAGCTAATGAAATAGCCTCGACTATCCATTTACTCATAACCTGTTTAAATGCAGGGCATCCTCTCTTGAGTGACCCAAAACAAACAAATAGTTGCTCAGATTTACGCCACAGGGCAGCTCTGTGAACGTAGGCATCTAAAGCCCGGACTGGACATAACAGGTTAAGCTGTTCCTGATCTGGGGTATTAAAGGGTGGAGGATAAAAAGGCCTGCCGCACTATTGGGCCCCCAACATTTAGTGGGACCTTAGGAATATAACCCGGTCTAGGGTAGAGGAATGCTTTCACCATACCAGGTGCAAATTCCAGACATGGAGGAGCAACCGACAGAGCATGTAAATCACCAATTCTCTTGATAGACGAAATAGCAAGGAGAAGTATAGTCTTTAGAGTGAGGAATTTTTCTGAAACCTCCTCGATGGGCTCGAAGGGAGCCAAGGCCAGACCCTCAAGTACAATGGCCAAATCCCAAGCCGGTGCTCTAGATTGCCGTGCAGGCCTGAGCCTCAATGTACCACGGAGAAAACAAATAATAAGAGGATCTCTCCCAAGAGAAGAAGCCCCGCGAGGGGTGATAAGCAGATATAGCCGCTACGTACACCTTTAAGGTGGAGGGAGATAATCCAGCAGAAAAATGGTCTTGTAGGAAATCGAGAACTGTACCAACCGGGCAGTTAACAAGATTTAAAAAACGTTCTCCACGCCATGTAGAGAACAGTTTCCATTTCAATGTACATAGTTTTCTCGTGGAAGGAGCTCTGGATTGAAGGACGGTCTCAACGACCTCAGTCGAGAGACCTGATTCTATGAGCTGGGCCCCCTCAGAGGCCAAGCCCACCATTTCCACAACTCCGTTTAACCCTTTTCTATTATGTGCAGGACCCATAGAGAAATATTTGGCAGAAGTTTCCACGCTGCCAGAAATTCCGATAAGGGAACCAGTCTCTCGAGACTGGCCTCTGGATTTGATTGAACAATCATTTCGGTGCCCTGAAGCGGCGAACCGGCAGGGAACAACCGAACTGACCATTCTACAACCCTCCTCAGAGGATTGCACAGGGACGCTGACACCTCGGCGTCCTGAAGTGGCGAACCGGCAGGGAACAACCGAACTGGCAGCGCTGCGACCCTCCTCAGAGAGTCGCACCCCAGCAGAACTCCCGGGAGCATTGATATCGGGGGGAATGTGTACAGGTGCAGCCTCGGCCACACCTGCACCATAGCGTCCAGTCCGAGAGGAGCTGGATATGTGAGGGAAAACCATAGCGAACAATGGGTTGTATCGTATGATGCGAAAAGTTCTACCTGAGCTTGACCAAAGATCTCCCATAGGAGCTCCACCACCTCGGGGTGAAGTCTCCATTCCCCGGGCCTCAGCCCCTGCCTCAACAGGATATCTGCTCTGATATACGAGATCGTCAGTGTGTTGTCCGGACCCTCCGCCGAGCGACCACTCATGATCACTCCCGACTTGTGAGGGAAGCATCCGTCGATAGCATTATGCGTCGACAAGAAACCCCCAACACTGGGCCTGGGCGAGGAACCAAGGTTCTTCCACATGACCGAGGCACGTAGGCATAGCCGCGTGACCTTGGTCATGCGAAAACGGATTTCCCCTTGGAGAAAACCCCTTGGTCCTCAGCCACCACTGCAGGGGTCTCATGTACAGAAGGCCAAAAGTAATTACGTTGGACGCAGCTGCCATGAGACCCACAGTCTGAAACTGTTTCACAGTGAGTGACTGGCCTAGATAAACCCATATTACACCCAGAAAAGTGGTCCTCTGAGCTGGGAGGATCACACTCTTCTTGGCGTTGAGTGGCAACCCCAACATCTTTAAATGAGACAGAACGACATCTCGATGCCGAACTACCATTTGCTCAAATTGAGCTAGGATCAACCAATCGTCGATATAATATAATACGCGAATGCCCTGGAGTCTCAAAGGAGCCAGAGCTGCATCCACGCATTTTGTAAAGGTGCGGGGTGATAAACCTAGGCCAAATGGAAGAACCCGATAATGGTATGCTTCGCCCCCGTTTTTAAAGCGAACCTCAGGAACTTCCTGTGATGAGGATGGATAGATACTTGGAAGTACGCGTCCTTCAAGTCTATTGTGACAAACCAGTCCTCGGACTGAATCTGTGATACAATCTGTTTGAGTGTAAGCATTCTGAACTTGAGTTTCTGAACTCTGCTGTTTAAATGGCGCAGATCTAGAATAGGACGCAACCCTCCACCCTTCTTTGGAACAATGAAGTAATGGCTGTAAAACCCTCACTCTCTGCTGGGAGGAGAAACCCTTTCTATAGCTCCTTTTTGAAGAAGTGTCAGTACTTCCTGCTCCATAACCAGAGCCTGCTGTGAGTCCACTACCGTAGGGAGGACCCCCTGAAATCTGGGCGGACGAGAACCGAGCTGATTTCTGTAACCCTTTTCTATTATGTGCAGGACCCATAGCGAAATATTTGGCAGAAGTTTCCACGCTGCCAGAAATTCCGATAAGGGAACCAGTCTCTCGAGACTGGCCTCTGGATTTGATTGAACAATCATTTCGGTGCCCTGAAGCGGCGAACCGGCAGGGAACAACCGAACTGACCATTCTACAACCCTCCTCAGAGGATTGCACGGGGACGCTGACACCTCGGCGCCCTGAAGCGACGAACCGGCAGGGAACAACCGAACTGGCAGCGCTGCGACCCTCCTCAGAGAGTCGCACCCCAGAGGGCGCCGAGGAGAAACGATTTCTCAAAACCGTCCCTCTTTTTTTTTTTTTTTTTTTTTTTTCGACAGGACTTCTTGTCTAAGCTTTATCAGAGATGATGACAGTCCTCAGATCTTACCTCTAACTAGCTTAGTTCCTACGACCCTCCTCGGAGGATCATAGGAAAAAGCAGGCACCTCGGCACCCTGAAACGGCGAACCGGCAGGGAGACCGAACTGACTGCTCTACGACCCTCCTCGGAGGATCGCATGGGGACGCTGACACCTCGGTGCCCTGAACGGCGAACCGGCAGGGAACAACCGAACTGGCAGCGCTGCGACCCTCCTCAGAGAGTCGCACCCCAGAGGGCGCCGAGGAGAAACGATTTCTCAAAACCGTCCCTACCCGGAGGGGACCACCCTTAGAAGCCTGATAGCCTCGGCATCAGGTCTTCTTCTTTGCACTCTATGCCAGTTTCAGGAATATAGATTAGTGAGGAAGAAACTTCTGGAACGCCGCTGAAATGATTAGTTTTCTTGAAAGCGGAGCGTCTAGAAGAACAGACATTTTTATCTTTCTTTTTCTTTATTTTTATATCAGAAAAACGTATACATATAAACATATATATATATATATATATATATATATATATATATATATATATATATATATATTCTCGAATAGAGTAAATGCTGACATCCTCACATTCATCTATGTCCTTAAATACTTTACCCACCAGTACTGCCTAATAAAATTAATTTATTATTAAAGATGGCTGGTGGGTAACGTCGGGGTTAAAAATGACGACGCCGACTCGGGAGAGAGAAAGCTTGCAAGCGTCTCTATAATCCAAGGCACTGTCATACCATGATACTTAATACCCATAACATTACTCTAGTTAGACGTTTGGGTATTAAACACATAAAATAGAAACCGGTTTATTCAACGATCTTGACACCTCAGTGTGGAGATAGGGAAAAACCAGTAGTCCCCGACGAGGAGGCTGAGATACAGAGTTTTCCTGTTTTTTAGATATATTTCATCTAATAAACTCTTTTTATTTTCACATAATGTTCAGCTGTCCAGTAAATATTTAACTAGCAACAGCATTAGAAAAAAACTCCTTTTAAAAGCTCCTCTTTATTCAACAGAGTTATGAGCTGCCTATTTATTGAAAAATCAAACATCTGCCTTTTTCTTAATATTTTTATTTGTTTTGTTCACTTTTTCTTAAAAAAACACTAACGATACCAATTCCTCGGAACTGGAAATCGCAGCACACTGGATCTGCAGGTGAAAGCTGAGATAGGGCGGGGCCCGTCCCAACCCACGCTGTCAGATCCGTTTGCGAACCCCAAAATGTCAGTTGCCGCCGTGTCTAGGCAACAGCGGGACCCGCGCGGGGAGCGCGAACCGAACCGTCCTCCTCAAAGAACGATCGGCGAGAGCGGAGCGTCTTCATAGATAGACTCATACAATGCTCACAATCAGCCCCCTCGAGGACTGACTGGGCATGCTCCACTCCCAAACAAGCAACACAAAGCTGATGTGTGTCCCCACCCGTAATATAACGAGGGCAGGGAACAACACACCGTCTATAATCTTGCTTGCTCGCCATAATAATGATAGATATATTGGGCTTGACAGACAACAATAAATAGACAAGGACAGATATACAGAGAGCGCTTGCTGAAGGTACAGAAGCTGTCGCGGTCTGATTTCAGGGCTGCTTTATAGTTCCCTGGTCTATGACGTCACCTATGTCGTAGTGGGCTTCCATTGGACTGATTTTACACGTGCTTCACGACGTAATCACGCAGAGCGTTCCCACCGCGTCTCAAACGCAGCTCGAGTTCCCTTGAAAGGGAACCAGTCAGTATCTAGTGTGACCACCATTTGCCTCACGCAGTGCAACACATCTCTTTTGATTGTGGCCTTTGGAATGTTGATCCACTCCTCTTCAATGGCTGTGCGAAGTTGCTGGATATTGGCAGGACCTGGAACACGCTGTCGTATACGCTGATCCAGAACATCCCAAACATGCTCAATGGGTGACATGTCCGATGAGTATGCTGGCCATGCAAGAACTGGGATGTTTTCAGCTTCCAGGAATTGTGTACAGATCCTTACAATCAGGGACCCTGCATTATCATGCTGCAACATGAGGTGATGGTCATGGATGAATGGCACAACAATGGACCTCAGGATCTTGTCACGGTATCTCTGTGCATTCAAAATGCCATCAATAAAATGCACCTGTGTTTGTTGTCCATAACATACGCCTGCCCATATCATAACCCCACCGCCACCATGGGCCACTCGATCCACAACATTGACATCAGCAAACCGCTCACCCACACAACGCCATGCACGCTGTCTGCCATCTGCCCTGTACAGTGAAAACTGGGATTCATCCGTGAAGAGAACACCTCTCCAAAGTGCCAGACGCCATCGAATGTGAGCATTTGCCCACTTAAGTCGGTTACGACGACGAACTGCAATCAGGTCAAGACCCCGATTAGGACGACGAGTATGCAGATGAGCTTCCCTGAGACTGTTTCTGAAAGTTTGCGCAAAAATTCTTTGATTATGCAACCGATTGTTGCAGCAGCTGTCCGGGTGGCTGGTCTCAGACGATCTTGGAGGTGAAGATGCTGGAGGTCCTGGGCTGGTGTGGTTACACGTGGTCTGCGGTTGTGAGGCTGGTTAGATGTACTGCCAAATTCTCTGAAACGCCTTTGGAGACGGCTTATGGTAGAGAAATGAACATTCAATTCACAGACAACAGCTCTGGTGGACATTCCTGCAGTCAGCATGCCAATTGCACGTTCCCTCAAAACTTGCGACATCTGTGGTATAAAATCTGTGTGATAAAACTGCACATTTTAGAGTGGCCTTTTATTGCGCCCAGCCTAAGGCACACCTGTGCAATAATCATGCTCAGTGGCGGATCTAGAGATTTTTTCTGGGGGTGGCAAAGGGGTGGCATGAGATTTCAGGAGGGGGGCCATGGACATTATTCATAATTTAAAATGCTACGGTTTTCATTGAATGTGTTTTGTTCTCTACACTACATTACACGGAGTGGGAGTCAAATCAGAGATGTAGCTGAGTTTTTGGATGGTGTGGGTCTTATTTTGTGAATTGTGGACCCTTTCTCTGTGTAATCACTATCAACAGTCTGTGTAGTCTATACTTAAATTGTACTTTGTGAAAAAGCAATTCTTGGGGGGTTTGGGGGTATGCTCCCCAGGAGATTAAAAAAAGATCCCTCAAATGATGTCTTCTAGTGAGTTTTGAGGAAATATGGATAGATTTAGTCATACGAGACACACACACACACACACACACACAGTTCGATCGTGCCCGCGCCTCTCTCTCTCTCTCTCTCACACACACACACACACACACACACACACAGTTTGATCGCGCCCGCGCCTCTCTCTCTCTCTCTCTCTCTCTCTCTCTCTCTCTCTCTCACACACACACACACACACAGTTCGATCACGCCCGCGCCTCTCTCTCTCTCTCTCTCACACACACACACACAGTTCGATCGCGCCCGCGCCTCTCTCTCTCGCGCGCGCACACACTCCAAACCGTGACGCCCGTACCGTTTCGGTTCAATACGAATACATGTACCGTTCCCCTATTTGAAAGTAGTGGGCTACTTTTACTTGTTGTGATTAAGTAGAATTTCAGTCATGTAGGGCTAACGTAACTGCAAAATGCGTGGTCAACCAGAGAGAATACGGTCACGTTTTTGATAACAGGTGTCCATGTGAGTCAAACGTGCAGTTCGCTTGTGCTTATGAGATATCAGTTTAATTTGGCATGTCGACCATTTTTCAAAATTGGATATTTATAGATGCTGGGAAAGTGGATGCATGCTAATTTTGTGACAGCAGTAGTTTAAACACACACAAAGAGCTAGACTAACGTTTCTGACCTGACGATCATAGAAAAATTCGATGAGACAAAGTATTGCGGATGTAAATAACGTAACAATTTGGTTGTTGCAGGGTTAACTGTTTGATGGACTTTTTCGACTTGGTGTCTGTCAAATGTACCTCTAAACTCACTGCTTATCAGCCTCTCTTCTCCGAGGTACTGTCCAGGCTGCCCTGCTGGCATGACTGGTGAAATTTCGCGGGGGTCGCTGCAGTGCTGGTGATGGGTGAAACCATTGTGAGGGGATTCTAAATCGGCGATTTCTGTTTGAGAGGAGTTTGGTGCGGGCCTTACAACGTGTAGGCTATGAACATAAATTATACTTAAAAAATATTATCTGATTTATAAATGGGGTGGCAACAGGGGTGGCAAGACTGTATCCCAGGGGTGGCAGCTGCCACCCTTTGCCACCCCGTAGATCCGCCCCTGAATCATGCTGTCTAATCAGCATCTTGATATCCCACACAGGTGGATGGATTATCTCGGCAAAGAAGTGCTCACTAACACAGATTTAGACAGATTTGTGAACAATATTTGAGAGAAATAGGCCTTTTGTGTACATAGAAAATGTCTTAGATCTTTGAGTTAAGCTCATAAAAAATGGTTGCGTTTATAATTTTGTTCAGTGTAAATGAAGAAACTAAAAACTATTTGTAGAAACGACATCATCTATTATTTTATTATTTGCCTGGATCACTGTGAATGCAAACTAAATATATTACTTGCATTGCTCAGGATTTATGATGGAAGACTCCCAAAACTAATAGTCACTGACCTGGAAATTATCAAAACAGTAATGGTGAAAGAATGTTATTCTATATTCATTAACAGAAGGGTAAGCTCACAAACACCGCTTTGTACAACGACAGTGTTATTATGGCAGTTCAGATCCAGTAAAGGTCATAATTTTGTACAGATTAGAAAAACAGACCTGGCTGGCCCCTTTGGTGACGGCATAATTATGGTAAGAGATGAGCGATGGAAGAGAATCTGCAGTTCACTCTCCCCATATTTTACAAGTGAACGACTGAAGAAGGTATAGAACCGGCTCATAATATGAGCAGTATGTATCATATATTGGAGTCTAGTCCCAGTATACTTCTTTACAGAACAGTAAAAACAATCAGTCGTCTAGAGATTAAAATAAAAATGAGGCAAAGCCCAATTCATTTTATTATATTCTTTTTGCTTTTATGACATTTGCGTAACTAACTCTTATTTTTAGATCTGTTTCAGATATTTCCCATAGCTGTGACACATGCTGATCGTTTTATTAAAAATATGCAAAAGCGAGACCACGAGCAGCCAGTGAAAATAAAAGAGTATGTTACAGCTGTCTTTGAATAAAGTTTATAACTTTAACACATAAAAAGCATTTGCTGTCAATCATGAACTTAATTTTTACTGCAAAACTTTCACTAAATGGTTATCATTAGAATATTTCTTTCTAGTTGTTTTGTGTATCAATGAAAACCGCATGTAATGATGTGTAAATTATCTCTTTAATAAAAAAAAAAACGACTCTATTTTCCTATTTTCCTACTTTCCGACTTTTTATTCCAGAGTTGTCGCTCCATACAGTTTGGATGTCGTCGCCAGCTCCTCCTTTAGCGTTGACATCGACTCCATAAACAATGCAGATGATCCTTTCGTTACTAACATCAAGAAGTTTATTCAGTTTAATGTCTTCAATCCTCTTTCTGCTAATTTGCATGTCGTTGTTTATATAATAATCATGGAAAGTGAAAAGAGAAACAAATAATGAATACATTTTCTTATATCAGTTATGTTTCCCTCTTTTGCAATTCTTTTGAGCAAATTGTGGATAAGTCTTTTGTCGAGGTCGTCTATGGATTCTTTCTACAGGGTCTGTAGAAAGATTGAGGACGAGCGCAAAGAATCAGATGTATGTCAGTATTTCATTTTTCAACACTCTTAAAAATAAAGGTTCCAATAGGATGTTTTCATAGTGATGCCACAGAATAACCATTTCAGCTTCCCCAAAGAACCTTTCAGTGAACAGTTCTTAAAATAATCTTTTTTTTCTTAGCATGAAGAACATTGGTAAAGGTTATTTATGGAACCATAGAGTCCAATAAAGAACCTTTATTTTTAAAAATATAGTCACTCTCACTGTTGTTTAGATCTGGCAGTGATGGTGATGCCGCTGTATTTAATCAGCGTCGGGTAGATTTTCTCAAGCTCATGATCCAGAGTCAAATATCTGATGATCAAGCTAAGGACACCACAAGTGACCAACCAGTAAAAGGTTTGAGAGACAGTACAGATTTTACACATTCAAATGCACATGAACTTGTTTTCAAATATGCTGTTTTGTGAATTCGACAGGACTAACAGACCATGAGATTCTCTCCCAGTCCCTTGTTTTCATCCTTGGAGGTTATGAGACTACAAGCACCACTCTCACTTTCCTCCTCTATAATCTTACGACTAATCCAGACTGCCTGGAAAAGCTGGTTAGGGAGATCGACACAAACTTCCCTCCTGATGTGAGCGCACCGGCACTCCCCCGCGCTTAGAAAGGGTCTGTAAGAAGACTGTGGAGATCAATGGGGTGACGATACCAAAAGACACTCTGGTTGGAATTCCTATGTTTTATGTTGTGACCCGCAGCTCTGGGATTCTCCTGATGAGTTCAGGCCGGAGAGGTGATGTGATTCTGATGTGAACATTTCTTTCACTGTCGCAATTTTTCTCACTTCAATTTTTCTCACATGATGGATCTTATAGCATGTGATTTATGCAGTTTACAGAACCACATGCCATATTTAAGCTAGAATTGCTTAACTGAAAGTCTCTCAAATGCATGTTCAGCCCAGAGAGTAAATCAGAGGTTAACCAGTACGCTTTCATGCCTTTTGGACTCGGGCCTCGAAATTGCATTGGAATGAGATTTGCCCTAATGATCATGAAACTTCTTGTCGTGAAGCTTCTTCAGAACTTCACTGTGGAAACAAGTAAAGAGACACAGGTTGGTACATTGGCTGTCATTATTTAGAGTTTGTATACATGAGGTATGTCAGACAGACTATGTTCTTTTCTTGAATTAATGAATCTTTTTCTCTTTTTATTTTTTTTTTCAGATCACCATAGAGCTGAATGTTGTTTTTCAGCCTAAGGTTCCCGTCACACTGAAGTTCATACCAAGATCTACACAAGGAAAAAGACACATTATCATAACATCAGAATTATTTTACCACATAAAATGTTCCCATGCATGAGAGAAATACTTTCTGTGAAAATGGGCATTTTGCTGTTCATTACACCCAGAAAGCCCATAATACTGAATCCAGTGTCTTGAATTTCAGTTGGAAATGAAGACTAAACAGGAAGAGATTGCTTGTTTTCTTGCCACTTATAGCCTTAATTGAGCGCCCCTGGAAAACCAGAAGTATAAAACAGAACCTAAAAAAGAAAATATTTTTTCAGCATTGGCTGTTATTTTGCCAAAATGGAGTATACATTTAATTACACTAACCATGATCTATTCATATTGATGTTCTTTTTTAGATTTCTAACAACTTTTAACATTTTAATTAAGACTAACACACTATTTAAATTTACTGTGTTCTAAAAATGAAATTGATTTGATTAGATCTAATAGGAATCTCCTCAAAGGGTTATTTATATTCACTTAATCAAATAAAATGATTAATATATATTTCGTTAGATAATACACATATAATGTTTTAGCTGCTATCACTGAATATTTTCAGTTGACCTCAGCACTGAATGTGATGTAACCAGCTGTAATTCCAATTTACAATAAAGCCTTCTCCCTCATTTCATCTTTACAAATGTTCTTGTCTTTCTGTGACATGTGAGAAATTGTATGTGCAACATTTGGGTAAACTAAAAGGCTTTTCAGCATTGTTGGGAAAATATTATAGGGTCAAGACCTTTGTTGCAAGAGCATGGTTTCATTTTTGAGAAATCCGGCAGCTTTTTTCTTTCCCACTTCCTGCTGACTCATCTTCCAGCAAATTGAATTTTTGGTTTTGACCTAGAAATTCTTTAAACCATTGCCTGATCTTAATCAAAACATTAAAGAATCCCATAAAAATGACAAAGACAGGAAAAGAATATTGTTAAAGGTTTTGGTAAACTAATCCAGACGGCCAGGCAGGCCAAGTTCATAAAGTCCTTGGATTTTGAAAAGATTACATCAGTTTATTACAGAGCTCTCTATGGGATTCTTGATTCTTACAGGTCAATTTATACCCTGATAAATATATATATATAGACAGAAAGTATCACAGAAAGTATTTCCATCAGGTAAAATGGGCCATTTAAGGTTTGGGGGTCCCAGCCCCTCTGGAATTTAGAGCCAATGACTGCAAAGGATTTCAAACTGTTGTCATAACTGTGCTTGACAAGTAACAGGTGATTTGATTAGTTTATGGTTGCTATGGTGGGCGGGGGAATCATTCACATCAAGTCATGTCACACACATGTCTGGCTCGCTATCTTTGTGGGGACTCTTCATAGGCATAATGGTTTTTATACTGTACAAACTGTATATTCTCTCCCCTTACACTAATCCTACCCCTAAACCTGCCCATCACAGAAAACGTTATGCATTTTTACAGTTTCAAAATTCAAAGTTTAGTATATTTATTAAACCATTTCCCTCGTGGGGACTGCTGGCTTCTCCACACAATGTAGGTGATCTCAGGTTTTACTATCCTTGTGGGGGCATTTGGTCCCCGCAATGTGATATCAACAAAGGCACATGTACACACACATACACACACACACACACACACACACACACACACACACACACACACACACACACACACACACACCACTGACATCAGTTCACTAATCTATGCTGTTCCAAAATTGACTTTTTTAATTGCACATTTGAATATGTGGGTTTGCACCCAAAATGTTTTTTTTTTTTTAATTGCACATATGAATATGTTTGTTTAATGCAGTTTAAATGTTATGTGGCTGTATAAGCAATTGTGTTTTAAAATTAAAATTGAGGATAAATTTTCCTTTGCAGTTTGACTGGCCCATTTTACCTGAAACTGCTCATTCAAAAAAAGTTGGGACAGCTGATGTTTCAAGAAATGTAGGGCCTAGATAATTATATTTTATTACATAATTTCAACACAAAATTATCAAAAACAGTCATTACTAACCATAAAAACACATGGAAAAGGCATATATGGTATTGTATTATTGTCCCAAATGATTTACCAAAAAGTGGCCCAATTTAGCTGATATCACCCTATATATATACATACCCTTAACATTAAAAATTAAAAAATTAAATGAATTGTAAACTACATAGTAGATTCAAATGAATAGGTTGTAGATGTTGGCCATTGATATTTTATTTAATCTCTTAAAATTCCTCAACATTTTAATGGCATGCAACATTTTTTTCAGCTTTATTTTTGTGGTTAGAGTACAACTGTCCATGCACTAGTGAAGACAGACACCTTGTGTTGGCAAGTGAAACTGCACAGTTTTTACTGTTCTCACCATAGACTGGTTCTCATGTGCATGTACAGTACATCCATGTAAGATCTTCTTTTCTGGTAATGACATACATGCTAAGCACACTGCTGCATCTGTAGACCACAGATTTCAGTAAACTGATGGTAAATATTTTTTAATTGCTTGAAAGAACATACAAATACAAAACAAGCCTCAATTGGACAAAGCTTAATACAATTCCAAGAAGTCCAAATAGCAGCAAAACAATGAATAAATAAAACAAACAAAAAAACATTAAAAAGAAAAATAGGCTAATAAAATATCACAAAAGGGGGTTAATCATTAGAGATACATTTCAAAGATTACAGTTTTTTTGTTTTTTTGTTGTTGTTGTTGTTTTGTTACGCATGAGTTTTAAAAGATTTGAAGAACACCATCTTTCTGGAAAAGTGAGTGTGGCGGTATTTTTTGGGAGTATTATATTTATGTATGAAATAATTGGCCAAATAATTTAGAGTAAAATACAATGTTTATTGTTAAAGTCAGGTATCATTACATATTTCAAACTTAACATAAAGGTCAACCAAGATTTTTTTTTTAATTTGCATAAATAAAATGAATGTTTCAATGACTCAACATCTGCTTCACAAAATGTGCACTCATTACAATCCAAATGATATATGTGTATGTGTAATCTCATTACAAGGATACATATTGCTAATCATTTTAAACCAAAAACAGGGGATCTATTTATGACTTTAGAAGTGGAAGTCTACATGTTCTTAAAACCTTTTTCTTATTGCTCTCCTCCGTAAAATTAAGACCAGAAATTACAGATATTTTACTTTAACCAACTGAACCAAACAATCAGGGCTTTTAGATTTTAACAAAGATAATTTCCGAGTAGGCTACACGTGATATAGGCCTATCACAAAAAAAATCATCATAACTAAAGAAATTTCCTTCCCCATCCATAATGTGTACAACCAGACACCTTTATTCATCCAGCCCGGAAAGAACACCGATTTCCTATTAATGTATTTTAAAATTAATTAGAACGTGTCCTTGAGAAAGTCCAGCATCCGGGGTTTTCCTCTGCCTTGTTCTTTCTCTGTTTATAAACAGAAAGAGCGCAGAATGGTCGATGCGCCGTGACGTCACTTCTCCAACCACGTCACATTATATTGACCTTTCTAAATGTTTTTCATATCGAACGAGAAGTACTGCAGATCAAACCCCACGTGTATTTAGTTACAATACGTGCAACCGCGCTGGCAATCGACATCAAATCATCTTATTTTTTTATTGCCGCATGTAACGCACGTGTCGTCCGGTTCCAGGAACTGAAACAATATTAACCTTTAATTTGCCAGAGAGCTTAGTGTGAGACCTCGGAAAATTGTCGAGAAAAAAAAAGAAACATCACAGATAACAATTAAGAAAAATATCAAGAATATCGCATTATTTCGCGCTAACTGTTTTAAAACGAGTGAAGTGTACACGAGTGTGTAAAGCGCACCACGCTCCCGTCCAACAATCCATGACGTGTTTTCCACGCGCCATCTCCATGTTTTGACTACCACCACCAACAGCAACACAGTGAACCCTACCAACACATAGCCGTTGCGCTTGCAATCCCCTCTGTGTTTTTCAACAAAATGGCTGATTTTGGGGATGATACCGGAGCGAGAGCCCTGTTGGCTCTCAAATCTGCTCCTTGTAGCCCGGTGGCTATTTCTATCCCGCCCGTGTACACTTTCTCCTCCTCGACTTCGCCCGGGATCATATCATCCATGCCCCTCTCCCCTCCGTCGCAGGCCCTCGCTCGCCTGGAAGGCAGGGACTTCGAGTTCGTCATGCGCCAGAAGACGGTGACCGTGGGGCGGAATTCGTCGCACGGCTCCGTGGATGTCAACATGGGCCACTCGAGCTTCATATCCAGGAGACATTTGCAAATCACCTTCGAGGAGCCGCATTTCTACTTGCGCTGTCTCGGCAAGAACGGTGTGTTTGTCGACGGCGTTTTCCAGAGGAGAGGCGCACCTCCACTTCTCCTACCGAGGGAGTAAGTTACTAAAATGAGATCTGTTTCCTTAAATTAGCCAGATGGCAAGCACCCATTCACCTAGAGAGCTAATGCACCACACATACAAGAGATTAAATTAACGTGCTTAATGCAGTGCCTGCATAATCCAACTAAACTGCATGCAAGTGCAGCCACGAGAGCTGTCAGAAACTGACTTCAAGATCATTTCAGTGTCTTTAATGTACAAATTGGAAGGGAAAAATTAAACTTTAAATGGATTTTCCAGCTTCGAACTTTTTTGGGCCCCGCATAATCTGACAGTATGTGTATTAATCTTCTATTGTTTAATTGAATCAACCAGTTAAAGGGATATTTCACCCAAAATAATAATTTACTCACCCTCAAGTTGTTTTAAACTTGTATGACTATTTCATTTGAAATTTTTTAACCATACAATGAAAGTAAATGCAACCATATCCATTTGTGTTCCATTGAAGAAATGAAAGTTTGAAATAGCATGAGGGTGTGTGAACAATAACAGAATTTAAAAGTTTTTGAGTCAAGTAACTATTTACGCCCCAGGTCGGGACCTGGCAATGGATCTGGATTCAAAAGGGGTAGCCTACATCTTTATAGTGTATAAATTTACTGACCATAGGCTAAGTGTTTGTTTTGAGGTTGGTGCTGAAGATGGGGTTAACATATAAACATGAAAAGTTAAACGTTTCACTTTACGACCACAGGTACGTTGTGCATGACAGAGACTGGATCCACCACATGATTTTTGTGGGCAGATGTGAGATACAGGCTTCATTTATGACACATATCAGTAGTAACCACTTTATGATCTTTAGCAGACAAAGAACAGGGAAAAACCTAGTGATACTATAATGTAGTACCTTGAACAACAACATTTGAGTAGTAACATGACATGGATTATGCACAATTTTCGTCTTTGATTTGATTGGTTGGAAGTGTAAACTATTACAGTTCTCAATACAAAGTGCTTTTGATAAGTTTTCGAATGATTGAGCTTTAAATTTACAATTCGTTTTTAAATTATTTGAATTTGTACTTAAACTTGTACTTTCAACTTTAAATTTATTCAAACATAAACACTGTAAAAGTGTTTTAATGACCCACTCTAAACAAAAAAAATTAAAAGAGCTGTTACTTTTCCCATGATTTAGTTGTTCTGTTTAAACTAAGTTAAGCAGCACAAATAGTTATTTATCTCTGTAACAATCACAAATCAGTTAGTGGTTGATGATCCTGCTGCATTAGATGTCTCTGATAAAGTGTACCACATGTAAACCAGTTACAATATCTGTAATCTGTAGAGTTAATCAGCATGAAAGCAGTTTTTAGCCTTAAATGTAAACACTAATGATTGAGAAGTGGATAAACTAGCTAACTAGATCAGACTGAAGGTCCCTACATGGTTGTGCTACTGTTAGGCTCTTTGTCTCTCTCAGATTTGATTAAAATCACTATTTGGCTTCTTCATTCTTATCAGAATTGCTTTTACTATGTCTTGGTGTGTGCCATCTGTCTTATCAATGCGGAGTAGATCTGTGGAGCTTGTTGTCATGGAGGTCAGAGTGGCTATTCCTGCAGACTGCTGTGAAAACACGGACAGACTGAACCCGTAATGGGTGCATGCCAAGCCAGCCATTCAAAACAACTGCAGTGTGTATGCTGTAGCATTAAAAGTGGCTTCCTGGTGCAGCACTTGTGTAAATACGTCCAGTGGAGGCGGTGCACCAATTCATTATTCTCTCTGGCTACACTGTCGACAATTCAAAAACACAGAAAAAGGGGTGGAAGGGAGGGTTCTTTTTTTTTTTACTCCAAAGTTCACGTTTTGTTGGTCCCAAGCTGAAACATAGCCTAAAAATTATGTAATTTGTTTTTTAGTACAGATTTTTTGCCTTTTTTGTTTGTTTATTTTGTGTCCACTACTCACAAATAATTTTTAATGACAAAGTAAATGTCCGATTATCAATCTGAAATGTCATACAAACCTTACAAGGACATATCTTCAATATAGCCGCATATTGCAGCAAACCATCTCTTTTCTTTCTGAAAAGTGTGGTTGTTATTGAACCAAGTGTGTGGGTAAAATGCAAGGAAACTTCCCAAAATACTGTAGTTTTTTAACATTATTTAAAGTCAATATTCTATGATCAGAAAATAAGTATGCTCTACCGTTCAAAAGTTTGTGGTCAGTAAGATTTTCTATTTAATTTATTTTTTTAGGGAAAGAAATGAACACTTCTATTCAAGTAGGCTATGCATTAAATTGGTCATAGTGATAGCAAAGACATTTATGATCTTACAAAAGATTTCGGTTTCAAATAAATGCTGTTATTTTGAACTTTTTAAACATGTGGCAGCATATTAAGCAGCACAACAGTGTTTTCAACATTGATAATTATAAGAAATGTTTCTTGAGCAGCAAATCATCATATTACAATTATTTTTGAAGGATCATATGACACTGAAGACTGGAGTTTGACATCACAGGAATAATTAAATATATTCAAATAGAAAAATGTTTTTTTTTAATTATAGTAATATTTCACAATATTGCTGTTTTTACTGTATTCTTAATCAAATAAATGCAGCTTTGGTGAGCGTAAGAAATGCTTTAAAAAAAAAAAAAAAAAAAAAATTTTATATATATATATATATATATATATATATATATATATTGGAAACCACATATTTCAAATGTTCAAAAGAACAGCATTTACAGTGTTGCCTTCCATTTTAATCAATTTATGCAGTATTATTTTTTTTTAATTATTATTGTTTTATTATAAATCTTACCAACCCTAAATTTGTGAATGATTGTCAAAAGCTGCTGCTGCTTATTTATTGATTTGCAAGGTTTGCTGGACGAAAAGCACCACCTACGTATTTTACTGATATTTAGGTTCATGTAAAATTATTTTTAATGCCTTAATGTGTCTTTGTCCTTCTCTATAGGTGCACATTTCGATTTCCCAGCACGGTGATAAAGATTCAGTTTACAGTGCTCTACCACAAGGAGACAATGAAGGAGGAGGCTCCTGTATCCCCTGTGAGACCCCTTTACCCACAAATATCTCCACTGAAAATCAGCATTCCTGAAAATGACTTCAGAAGTATGATGAGTCCCCTGCCTTCGCCGACTGGAACTATTAGGTATGACTTCGTCCGAACGGCCACACTGAAAAAAAAAACTGTGGTAACACTTTAGTTAAGGGTCCAATTCTCACTGTTAACTGGTTGCTTATTAGCTTGCATATAGGATATTGGCTGTTGATTAAGTCAACTCAAGTTTACCTTTATTTATATAGTGCTTTTTACAATACAGATTGTCTCAAAGCAGCTTTACAGTGATAACAGGAAAATAATTCAAGTTGTTTCTGCTTTACAGCAGATCTAGAAGAAAATAACGTCATAGTCCATCTTAAGTAAGTTCAGTGATGGTTTATTTTTGTTGTAAAAAAGTTAATTTAGTCATTTATTTATATATAGCCAGAAAACAGTGATACCATCGTCCAGTTCAGTTCTCATATAATGGTTTCAATGCAGGCAGATCAATAATATTGTTGAACATTAAATGTCCCCAACTAAGCAAGACAAAAGCCAAAGGCGACAGTGGCAAGGAACCAAAACTCCATCAGGTGACAGAATGGAGAAAAAAAACCTTGGGAGAAACCAGGCTCAGTCGGGGGTCCAGTTCTCCTCTGGCCAACGAACAAACAGTGTATGATTATGATTCAGGCAGCATTACAGGTCATAAGTCAGATTGGATCAGAACATTCAGAATATTTGAAGATCACACCGGTATGGAGACGGGTTTATCATGAACAAGTTCTTATAAAGCACACATTAATGCCTTATTCTGCATGAACATATTCTACATCCCTTAATCCTACCTAAAACCTAAATTTAAGGACTACCATACTAACTATTAATAAGCAGTAATTGGGAGTTTGAGGCAAAAGTTGTAGTTAATGATTAGTAAATAGTGAGAATTGGAAAAAACTAAAGTATGACCAAAAACGGTTTCATTAGAGAACCAGTTCTTTTCCAGACCTTTTTGAAAGTAATTTTTGTTCACATCTTGTCTTTGAAATGCAGGTCTTCTGCATAGAAATGAAAACATGAGCAAAAAATTACAGCACCTAATGTATTTGGTGAGGTACATATGCAAAAATATGACATTTTAAAAAGACTACAGAACAATATGTTTTGCATATTCGTATTATGATGTCAGTAAATTGAAGCAAAAGACATATTTTAATATGTTTCCAGAGTGCATTCCTGCATTTACACTAAAGCATCAGAATTTGCATGCAAAAGGAGATGCTTGATTTTGATTGGTATTTGAAGCTGTCTGCTTCATTGTGTATCTAGTAGATACAATAGTGGTAGGAAAAGCCTGCCCCTGGCGGCCTCTCAGCTCTTCTGCACCACGTGTGGCTCTCAAAGCAAGCATGCTGTGTCCACATACCATATATGGCATGTGTTGAGCTTGGAGCTCCCTGATTGGTTGTTCGGAAAGTGTTGTGGTTTGATGTTTTGAGCCACAGATAGTTTCCTTTTTCCGAGTCCTCCAAACACCCCCCTCATCCCACTCCTTGGCCTGCTCCTACACCCAACATAAACAGACACATGCTTTCTGTCCTTCCTGATTCCTCTTCCCTTACTGGGGGGAATATTTCCTTCTATTCAGCTCTACAATCATTGGAACTGGTTATCCACGTCTGAGCTGCAGTTTCTACTGTAATATTTTTCTCTTGTAAGTTTCAGTCTGTGTGGAGTGATGGATTAGGGACATTCCCACATTGTCAGCCTGCTGCTCAAACAGCAGATGTGTGTAAAGCTTTGAATTACACACACATGGAGCTGCTTGAATAACTGCCATGTACAGTACAGCCAGCAATACCAGCTCCTTTGCACATTTTTGACCTTACTGTCTGTTTTTTCTTTATGCTTCAGAATCATTTGGGTAAGGCGATAGCACTTTACAATAAGGTTCAATTTGTTAACAACAGTTATTGCCTTAGGTATCATGAACTAACAACTATTTTTACTGCATTTATTACTCTGTTAATGTTATAAATATACTATTGTTTTTGTTAATTCATGTTTGTTCACAATAGATTAATTATTGTTATTTTATAAAATAAAATGTCCAACAGACTAAGAAACATGTCCTATTATTATCATGTCATTTTAATGTAAAAGTCTTTACTGTAACTTCTTAATCCATTGATGAAGTTATTGAATACTTTCTGAATAAATTTATTAATTTCTTTTTATTTTTAAATCTTACTGACCTTGTGTAGATGATAGAAATTAACAATAACCTAGATAAACAAATGCTGAAAAAGTATTTGTCATTCTTAGTTCATCTGACATAATGCATTAAATAATTGAACAAATTGACTAATAAAAATAATAAAACTAAAAGTTGGCTAGAATTTGGGTTGAATCATTTTTTTGATTCAGAAAAGATGTCTGTTAGTTTACTGAGTTAATGATCAATTGGTTAAATAGTTCATTAGATAGTCCTCTGTAAATCATTACTGCACATGACCCTTTGGAATCATGTGGCTTACCAACCTCATTGTTTATACTACAATGTTTTTTGAATTTGAGTACCACTAAAATTTGCGGCGTGTTATTACTTTTAATATAAATGCATTGCGTGATGCAGAATTTTAGACCCAAAACATTTCAGTTAATTCATCACAACAAACTAAGTAACGGGTCAGTTCTGTTTTGGACAGCAGGAAAAAACCAATGCTAAATGCAAATAATAAATATGGTTTTAATATATTTTTTAACTAATTCATTTAATTAATAATATATTAATCTTGATAATTTTAAAACTATTCAGTGATTGATTTTAAAGGTACCCTGTAACTTTTGGCCCTCTAGCGCATGCAAAACTAAACTGCATGCATTTTGCGGAAGAACATTGTTTTGGTTGTGCTTCAGCTCTTCGTGACTGTGTGGATTAATACCACTCTTTACAATAGATAATGTTTTACAATGAACTCTGTTAGAGAGCTACATATGGCAATTTATCTGTTCAATAAAATACCTTACTCGCCTGTTGAGTAACAAAAACCCCATCTCCGCGTTGCTTTCACAGCATTTCAAATCCCTCAGTTCTCACCATCTCCATGAAGCCAATGCAATGTTGATTCTTGTTTTATTATGAGCTTTGTTGCGTTCTCTTTTTCCTAGCATAGTCTCCTCTGTTTGCTGGTTTTTTTTTTTTTTTTTACTGGTGATTCCCTGGAGGTTCGAGGTTTAGCAGCTCCATGTCAGCCTTTCTCGCTCGTTGTGACAGCTAAACTATCTCACTCGCACACCATACAGACATCAAAGTTGCTGGAGCAACTTTTCTCTATTTATGTAAATGACGAGACATGCATGGATGCGAGTGACGTATGTACGCTATATCCCGTGAAAATCATCCTGCCAGTCTAATTATAATCACCTATAATAGGCTTACCATAGTGAATCAGGGTAAGACAAAAACACGTTTTGGAAAAAGGATTGGTGTATTGACTCGTCATTTAAAATTGGTTAATTTTGTACAAAAATAGCGTACCTTTAAAGGACATTTGGTTAACTTTTGTGTCAGTATCAAATTTGGTACTATGTTGTATCGCCATTTGATACTAAATGTAAAACTTTTTTCTAATTTAGGATATAAATCCAAATAGGAATCCTTTACACATTCCTTTAGATTTGTATTTTAACTAGGACAAACATTTTGCCTTTGAATTTTTGAATTTATTTATTCATTTATTTTTTACATATTCGTAATCCATTTTTAGTACAGAAGTTTTATTGTGAAGTCTCTGTGGAAGAGGTGTTGGTTGTCTTTTTGCTTGTCCTTAAGGTGTTTTTGTAATACAGTCCGGCTGTTGTGAAAATGCTGCCTCAGGACTGGACTTCAACCCAAAGCACCCCGCCCGCTGTGCCTTCACACACACACACACACGCACAATTGCCTTCCCCTTGCCGCTCAGAGAGGCCTGTTTGTCTCTGCCCGCACAACACAATGGAGCCTGCAGCACAACAGCCTTATCTAAGCACTCTGTTGTGCCCTGCTGTCAGAAAGCTAGCGGTAAAAAATGACACAGCGGCTGAAGGAATGGTGGGGTGTGTCTGCGTTATGGGAGACTTACTGATATGTTGACAATAAACAAAAGTCTTAAAATAGGACTGCTCAGGATGTCTTTCTGTCAGTTTCAGCCTAAATAATACAGTTATTATCATTACAATTCGGAAACCCTGTGGCTAATGGCTCCGTAATTGTTTTGCTCGTTTATCTGAATGGTTTGTTTTTTAGGGCTCAGGGCCACCTACTGGCACATTGTGTTTTATGTCAGGTGCATAACAAGGGTTATAAAATGGATTATAATGTTGTGGGTTATTTTCAGCATGTAATCTGCTGTCAGTTACCACAGACAGTCATGAACAACAAACAGAAAACATGTTTAGAGTAACACTCGTAATTAATACATATAAAATGGAGCCAGAAGGCAAGCGAGCGGGAGGGTTGAAAACATGGACTGCAAAAAAAGATTGGTTGAAAAGCGGAAACGTTTATGCTTGGATTTTTGCACAAAAGTGACTTGAGCTGAAAAGTGTTCTAGATTGATATGGTTCTTCTGGTCGTGTGTTAATACTTTATGCAAACAGTGCTTAATGAATAACTACGTATAGAAATTGGCAATATATTAGGACCATATCAGTTGATATCAGGCGTGTACTGAATATTTATTGCACGATATTGGATATGTACACTTTTTTTGTTTTATAGTGCATCCTCGTCACATCCCTTCATTGTCCCTTCCTGATACTTGGATAGATTACCTAGTGAAAGTAACCAGGTTTACTTTTCAGCTGGTCATGACACAAGTTTACATAAGTATATATATATTTTTTATTTTGGTTGTGAAACTGCCATTCATGAGTTTTTTTTTAGTTTTTTTTATGAAACATACTTTTATTCAGCAAGGATGCATTAAAATACATTTTAGTAAAATAAAAAGTTGTTTTAAATTGTAATAATATTTCACAATATTACTGTTTTATAGTGGTGGGGGAAAAAATCGATTCTGTTCGGTATCGCGATATTTTGCGCACGCAATTATATCGATACAGTAGCGCAAAGTATTGCGATATTTAATTATAAAATTATCTGTTTTACTTTCCTGTTTTCTCAGAGTTTAATCTGATCATTTACATTTGCGTATTACATCCACAAGGTGGCGCTTGTTGCGGTGCTTTGTTGTCTACATTCAACAGCAAATTCAAATGAAAATGGCTTCACTATTGGTTGTACACGACGCTCCGTCTTCTTTCAAATCGAAAGTGTGGTTAAATTTCGGTTTTATGATTATTCTCAGGTTTATGTTACTCTATGTCTGCTTTATGTTACTCTATTGTATTTAAATAATTTTAAGTTATGTGCTGGGAGCTCAGTGAGCTTTGTTTGTTTCATAATTCATATTAAATATTACCTGCTCAGTCCTGTCTGTCAGCGCGTTGTCAGTGTCCTCTATTTTTCACTGCTTGAGTACATGGGTTGAAATCCCCCCCTAAACCCTCATTCACTAAGTTAGGCCTATTCCCTAAGTTAGTCCACTAATACTGTTCACTTGAAGGAGTGAATGAAAACAAGTGAGCGAATTCGGACAGGCGTTGAGCGTAACGTTACATAAGCTGTAGCCTACATTCGTTAATGCAGTGCAATGTGGGCCAGAGACGAGATCTGACACGCGTCCCATTTTCTCACAAATCTCTATGTTTATTTAAATAATTTAAGATTGCTCTTATGAGGACACTCGACAAAACGGACATTTTGGCATAATTTGTGTGTGTTATGGTTTGTTCAAGCCCGGAAGAGAACTCGATACTGACGCGCGTCTTTTCTGTGGGTCGTGTGTGTATATGTAATACAGGCAGGATTTAACGGATACTGCGTAATTGCGTTAAACATGTTTAACGCTGTAAACTTTTTTTTTGTTTTTGTTGCGGTGCCGCGGTGGGCAAGTGATGAAACCAGTGTTGCGACTGAACACCGTGTAACACCGGTAACACCGACTATAGCAAGCCTAGAGCTCACCATTCATGTGAGAGGTCTCCTATTCAGAGAATAATTATGTCCTGTCCTGTAATAAGGTCCCGTGTCCTGAATGTTCAAGAACAAGTTTTCAAGTTTTTGCTCTACCCTCCTAAGTTTTTGCACTAGCACTTTTGCACTGTGTAGAAGATAATGTTTACAGAATTAAATGTGACATTTAAAGTGAGTTGAGCGGTCTTATTTTCCTAATTTTTTGTAATGCCTTTGAATAATATGGGGGACATGAATCGCAATATCGCAGAATTGAATCGCAATACTTGCTGTATCGCAATATATTGAGAATCGCAATAATATTGAATCGTGGCCCAAATATCGCAATACTATCGAATCGTCACATTTTTGACAATTCCCACCCCTACTGTTTTACTGTATTTTTGATCAAATAAATGCAGCCTCGGTGAGCAAAAGAGACTTATATCAAAAACTTCTCTGACAAAAAAAGTCCCCAAACTTTTGAATGGTAGTGTATAGAACGTTGCACAGAAAATGTTAGTGATTCTATCACACCAGAATCATTTCCATGCATATAATGTTTAATTGTTATGTTTATGCTTTAAATTATGGGTTTGTTGTGTATTTTTTACCATGCTTTGTAAGTGTATAGGAAGCACTAAAATTTGCTTATAAACCTAAACATTTAAACTGGAATGGACTTTGTCACATTTTTTCCAGGGTTCTCAGGAGCAAAAGTCAGAGTTGGGTATACTTCTATTATGGTGAACGAAAACTACAACAAATATTTTTTTTTTCATTACCATTTGCTCCAAGAGCAAAGGGGAAAAAAATCATGATAGCGTTTGTAAGACTTGCCAAAATAGGAAAAAAATATCGAGAGATTGATTACAGTGATCAGAAGAGAGAAAGATGTCAAATCCTTCAGCTGTTGTGTTAGAAACACACGCACATCAGCCTCAACAAGTTAATATAAAACAAGGTATAGTGTAAAAAATGTACATTACATTTAAAAAATATATATAAATATAAAAACTTTTCTAGATTTACGATGTTATTAACTGGAAATGCTTCATCAGTCTGTGAAAAGGTTCTATATAATCTTAATCAGAAGCATTCCTTTAATCTCTGAAACAGTCTTCTTGGCCTGTTTAATAAATGATGTCCTCACACCTTTCTGTCCATTCTTTCTCTACTTAGCGTTCCCAATTCCTGCCCAGCGAGCCCTCGGGGCGCAGGTTCTTCGGGCTACCGCTACGGTCGCAACATCACCTCAGATCTCCAGCTGGCAGCTGAGTTTGCTGCCAAGGCTGTTTCAGAACAGCGCAATGAAACCACAGGAGGAGACAGTCCTAAGGTAAGAGCCTCCAGCATCCCAATGCATGTCAATCATGGTCAGTGTGTTTGTTCCCAAGATTAACTGTCCACTCTTCCTTCAGGATGAGTCCAAACCTCCATACTCGTACGCTCAGCTGATAGTCCAGGCCATCTCGTCTGCACCGGACAGACAGCTAACACTAAGTGGCATCTACGCTCACATTACCAAGCATTATCCGTACTACAGGACGGCTGACAAGGGCTGGCAGGTCAGTTTATCTGCCAAAATTGTTGTTTGTCTGTCTGTCATGTTTGTGTGCTAATTTGCAATTCCTTAATCTCATTTCTCTCCAGAACTCCATTAGACACAACCTGTCTCTCAACCGCTACTTTATTAAAGTGCCGCGCTCACAGGAAGAGCCAGGCAAAGGTTCGTTCTGGCGCGTGGACCCCTCATCAGAGGCCAAGTTGGTGGAGCAGGCCTTCAGAAAGCGTCGGCAGAGAGGGGTGTCCTGCTTCCGCACGCCCTTCGGCCCACTGTCCTCCAGGTGAGATGTCTCAGACCCCCGCTTTTAACCCAGCACACCCTCCGCTGACCCCCTTATGACACTCGCACTGTCTGATGTAATAGAAGCCTGCTTAGCCTCTTTTGTTTCCCTCTTTCTTTCCCATCTGTCCATTTCTTCACTGGGCAGAACAAAGTAAGTCTGTTTGAATTTGATCCCATTCATTCGTCAGCCACTTGGTAAAGCAGCATCAGTTAGACCCTGATGAGAAAATTTGTGTTCTCTGTTTTTACACACTCTGTAAAAGCTTGCATTAGACTTGGGTCCAAAATGAACTCTAATGCATGATTCAAACATTGGCTGATGTTAGTTACTCAAGTGTGAATATTGTTACCGTTCATACCATTAAGCCAGAATAGCAAAAATATGAAAATTGCAAAGTTTCAGTGTTTTAGCAAGAAGTACTTCTTCACCAGAAGACTGGCTGATGTGGGATCCGACAAGACCTTCATAAAAAAATGTATCAAAGGATCTTAAAACTATATCAATGTCATTAAAGGGATAATTCACCCCAAAAATAAAATTCGGTCATTAATTACTCAAACTAATGTCATTCCAAAAACTAAGACTTTCGTTCATCTTCGTAAAACAAATATTTTTGGTGAAATCTGAGAGCTTTGCCTTTCTGTCCCTCCATTAACAGCTACACAACTGAGACTTTGACACTTCAAAAAGTTTATGAAGAGATCATAAAACGTATCCATATTAATTGAGCGGTTTTGTCCAACATTTTCTGAAGGGACTCGATCGCTTTGTATGATGAACAGATTGAATTTAGGCTTTTATTCACATGTAAACATTGATCAGCGAACCTAAACAGAAGATCAACCAAACCTGCTTGATGCAAGAGAACAAACTCTTGCTGAAGCTCAAACGTGCTGCGTAAAACGAGAATGAGCTTTATTGGTTCTTGCAGAAGCTCAAATGTCAAATATATATATATATATATATATATATATATATATATATATATATATATATATAAAATGTGATATACATGTCTTTACTGTAACTTTTAATATTTCACATTATGTAGTTATTGTTGTTTAACATTTCAAGTTGTAGAGATTAACGTTAGTTAATGGAAGGAACATGAATAATCCGTAGTATGTTTCTAAATTAATGGGTATTAATAAAAAAAAATGTAATGATACTAAGTTTATAATTTGTTGTTCATTTATTAGTTCATTATACTTAGTATTAAATATGAATAAATATAACATTATTATACGTAAGTGTTGCCATTCTTGTAACTATGTAATGCAAAAAATAATTTCGTGGTAGAGACCCTCATTCAAAATCAAGTTTCAAATTGACTAGTGAGATGCCACCTTAAAATTTGATCATTATTCAATTATGTTTAGAGGCTGAAATTTTCTTAAAGAGGAAGTGTCTCATTCCCGTGCCCCTATTGGCACCAAATGAAATTGCGTCAATAATGAGTGTTTTCGAACAGGCTTCCCAGACATGCTCCCATCCACCATTACTTTGGCCATTATTTGCTTTTGCCATTGTTGCTTCAAACTCACACTGCTCACACAAACAGAGCAGTTTTTTGAAAGCTTCACACTGTTAACATTAATTTCTTAAAGTTGTCTCAGTCTGCACATTTTAAGAAACTAGTTTAACTTAAAAAAAAAGTATATTCAAATCATCCGCCTTTGGCAGGTGAAGCAAAAAGTTACTTTTGGACCCTGCTTGGCCTGTAACATCTGAGGATGTATGCGTTGCATTCACAGTGTGTATGAGAATTAAGGCCCATTCACACCAAGAACTATAACAATAACTATATTAGCATCCACCAAAGCAATGTACAATAACGTTCGGTTTATTCTGAGCATGCGCTGCAGTTTTGTTGTCTGCTCAAGGATTTTAAAGCAGGATGGATTTCGATTGACTGTCAATCGAAAAAATCGTTCTGAAAGTGATTCCAACGATATCGTTTCTCTGTCGTTATCGTTGTAGTTGCGATGGGGACTCTGCTTTTCTTTTTACTTATAATAATTTTTATAACTATATCTTCATCGTGATTGTTATAGCTATCGTCTTTGGTGTGGATGGGCCCTTACTGTATGCCAGGATGTCTGTGTGCATGACTGACAGATCATTGTGTTGGTTTCAGGAGTGCTCCAGCGTCTCCCACCCACTCCGGCCTCCTCTCTCCACACTCGAGCGGCCTCCAGACCCCCGACTGTCTGTCACGGGAAGGATCCCCAGTGTCACATGAGCATGACTTTGGCTCCAAGCTTGCGTCTGTGCCTGAGTACCGATACTCCCAGAGTGCACCAGGTGACCGTGCTTCTTTTCATAGCACAGCAATACTGACTGCCAGTGTTTGGATGTATAGTCTCCAAATTGAAACAATACTAACTTACCTTAATTATTTTAGTAGTATGTTATTAGCTCTGGTTTGGTGGAAATAGTGTAGCTTTTCCTAAATTGTGGAGCTTTTCCTGTAATGAACAAAATGCATTTTTCAACTGCAGATGTTCAATTACAGTTTGCATAAATAATTATAACTTGTGGTGTAGCTGACTACCATTTATATCTATGCAGTTTCGGCAAGCTTCTGATTCGATTCTCCAGTCCTAAATATATTTTCTCTGACTCTCTGGTGATTCCTCTTGTCTCTCAGGCTCTCCAGTAAGCGCCCATCCTGTAATCATGGCCGTACCATCTCAGTCCTCACCCGCCATCCCCAAGCCTGTGACTTACATGCCGGCCTCCATCATTAGCTCCTCCCAGGCCTCCGGTCAGGCCATCCATGTGGTGCAGCAGGCGCCAGCTGTCACCATGGTCCGTGTAGTGACCTCCTCTACCAGCTCCCCTAATGGCTACATCCTGGCTAACACCACCTCAAGCTCAGGAGAGGGACCTGGAGATCAAAGAGGTAAAACAACCCATTTTTCCTTGTTTTATCACAGAGCAGTTTTTGGCTAAATCTGTTGGAATGCCTAGTATTGTCTTCAAATTTGCACTCTGTGTGAATAGGCCTTAACTGTCTCTCTGTAAATCTTCTGTGTATGTAGTGGATGAGATGCCTATGGTTGGCAGTAGAGTTATTCAGGCTGTAGGGAGTCACATAAGCTCGGCCAATAGGGGGCAGCAGAGCTACACTGTTGTCCAGCAGAGCGCCATTCACCACCTTCCTGTGCAGACCATTTCCCAGAATGGCAAACATGCTCTTCCTATCGCCAGTGTACCAACCAGTGCTTACGGTATGTGTGCGTAGTGTGTGTCCATTCACTGTTCTGAAGCTGGTCTTGTGCTTTACTGATATGATTTGCCAATTAACAATGCATGACATTTTTCTAACTTGTTTTAAATATATGGTTCATGACAAACTTTTTTCCCAGATAAAAATGCGTAATGCAAATAACATGAATACAAATAGTACATGTCTAGGAACTTGGCACATGTTGTAAACTGCTTTATGTTAGACACTATTGCTTGTCATTGACCTGTAACCTATTCTCTGTGTTGTCATCTCTATCCCCTCAGCCCTTACCAATCCTCTTCAGATCTTGGCTGCCCAGGCTTCAACATCCCCACCTGTGCTGGTCAACAGGCCCACCAGCATGGAAACCAACGAGTCCAGCATCAACGAGCCCGAGCTCAAACGGCCCAAAATGGAGGAGGACAGTGTCGCTCCAGTCCCTCAGCCTGTTATTGTTGCAATGAACCAAGAGGCCAGTGAATGAATAAGTGAGTGAACGAGTGAGCCAATGACGGATCATTAAAGCACATCTCACAATATCGTTAAACATATTGAGGGAAACGTATTTGGTTTTCTTTAAAAAGAGAACTTTTGTAAACGCCCGACATGGGTAACTGATCGAATGTCTTTGTAAGAAGAGGTTAAAGCAGTGTCTTTGTATCATGGGGGTTAATTCATTGAGCTACATCTGGCAGCATTAAAATTCAATGCTCACAGTTTTAAATTTGTAGGGGTTTTTAATCTTGTAAGAATGTTTGAAAGAAGTATGAAGAGAGGTACATGTGCTTAAAGACACCAGCTAGGCATGTGCGCCCAGGTAGTTCCTCACAAGGTACATCTGAGAGAGAGAGAGAGAGAGAGAGTTCTTCTTTTCGGGATGGGGTGGGACCAATACCTATGCAGCTATTACAGTCTGAGACCATGAGTCTCTCTGAATTGAAACAGTATATAAAAAGGGTCACAGGAAGCTGTGCGTCACTGCAGTTACCTGTGTGGCCTGTGTGAGGATTTATTTATCTCTCTGTTAAAAAAAAGACTATCTTTAATAAAATATGTTACAACTCAAAGCACACAGTAGTAGACCACAAGAAATGAATAGATATGATAGAGGCCTTTTCTAGCTGGAGTTCTTTAACCTACATTATTATTATTATTATTATTATTCTGGGGAGGATTCTTACCTTGCTTGCTTACTAAAAAGAGACATGTCTAGAAAAATGCTTATTTCTTAATTGGTCTGTGTTTAGCGAAAAAATTAAAAAGAACTCAATGAATGTAAGTAGCGTTTGTTTATTTGTTCGTGGCACCCACTTTTGAACTAAACTATATATTAGACCATTAGAATGTGTTTGTAGATACATTTTTGATATTCTGTTGTAAAAACAAATTGAATAACTGTTTGAAGTTCATCGTATTTAACGTAGCTCAGTCGTATTGGTCGATCCCCATTAGCACTTGGCCAAAAGAAATCCTGATTGCATCAATGGACGAATGCAAGCACAGGATACCAAATGCTTTTCCAGACCCAGGAATGTAACTGTTGCAGAGGCTGTTTCTTCACTGACTTTCTGTGATCACTTAATAATCACAGAAGCCACTAAATGAATGTTTAGTATTTTTCTGAGAGTTCAAGAAACCTATTTTTTAGGAATATACACGGTCAGCCTTTAATGAGACTTTCTAGTTTTACTAAGAGAAGAGTAAATATATATTAAAATGTGCTTCAAGACAATCACTAACAGGATTCAATTCAGAAACCGCTTTGTATGTTGCAAATTGTACACACCACAAATGTGCAGTGAAGTACCCTAGAGTACTTGCAGTGAGCCACTGTTTGTATGCTAACGTAGTCGTACAGTGACAGCCGCACAGTGTACCTTTTGTAATGGAAATCGAAACTTCAACAGACCAAATACATATCCTCATTATTAGTGCCTTAGTGCTCCACTTCTTTCAGGACTAACTAAAAATCATTTTGCATCTACTACTTAAAGACAACATCATCAAACTTGCCTACTAATAAGTTAATTCGCAGGTTTGAATGAATGAACACATCTTGCAAGAAAAAATGAACAACGCAGAATCCTGCCTGTGTAACAATGGAGGGATTGTAGAGCCCTAGAAGAACAGATGAGGGTGACTATTCGTGTTGTGACTGGAAGGGACTGAGCAATACGATAAAAGTAGACAGGAAATGAAATCTCGCTGGTTCCTTATTCATTGACCAGTGAGGTTTTGCATCATTTGCAAGCTTCAAAACTTCTTACAGCTCAGCGGAGAAATGCGTAAATCAAGAGGAATCTGTCAGTAAAAAGGTATTTTGGAGGTTTTAAAAGCATCAAAAGAATATTTGGATTCCAACAAAGCAGATATCAATGTAAAAAATATCGAGATTGATCCTAGTTGATTAGATGTTACCCTTTGTTTCATGTCTTCACAATGTGGGCTTCAATAAACAAAATGAATGAGAGAACCACTATTCCATTTGAATTATATTTTTATTTTAAACAAAAGAATATATCCTTCATGACTGGCCTGTATGCTTTTTTTCTTTTTCTTTTTTCTTAAATTCATCTGAGATCATCATGAAATAACCAATGGAATGGTGAAACAAATATTGTCATTGTAAACACAATTAACATACAGAATTAGCTGTCACTGCCTAAACGTTTTTCATAAAAAAAATTAACAATCTGCCACAGTGTCTGTACGCATACATAACCATGGAGTATTTTTATCTCAAAGATATTAAGATTTTTTATTATTATTATTCCTTTTTGTGCTTGTTTCTGCTTGTTTTGTTCATTGCTATTTGCATATGCAAGTGTTTATACACTAAACATTTCTAATTTAAACTGTTTCCTTTCTCTTTTCAAACAAGTTGAAAGATATAATCTGTTTCCACTGCACACAAAACACCCATTAAATCCCCCTGCTTTATGAGATCATGCCATACATTTGTGAATGTCCACTGGTTTGTCTTTTAATGTGTATTTAACTACACAATGTGTATGAGGGCTTTTCTTCCCTCCATGCAGTTTATGCAATGATGTACCTGGAATTAATAAAAATACTTCACTGGCTAATCTTTTAAATGAATCTGTGATCATGACATCTTGTGTCTCGATTCCATGGATGAAGGTTTAAGCATTGCAATGTATCTTTGCCCCTGCCTTTGTTTCTTTTATCATTCATGTAATTTATTTTTAAACAGTGAAATCTTACCATCTTTATTATATCCTGGGTACTTTGCTTGTTTCTGTTTCCACAATTTTCTTATTGTTTGTTTTGTTTTTTTGTGGCATTAACACTCTTTATAACCCTGTGGAACTCTGTCCTGTCTTTGTCTGAGCAGAAGTTTTGAAAATCCTGTTAACAGCAAACTATTAAAAAATATGAGCTACAAAGTTTTAGCTGCAGCCTGCTTGCCTAGCGCATGTAATGATGATCTCTGGCACTGGTTTATTAAAAACAAAAGGCAGTAGATATGAATTCTATAATTACAGCTTTGATTTTTACTGCATCCAAGAAGTTTGTATGAGAAAGTGCAAATTAAAAAAAAAATGTTGCTGGTGTATCAGATCTTGTATTTAAAATATTTAAATGAATGTTACTGAATGATTGAAAGGTATTTTGTAATGTAACTCCTCACTGGACACTGGCTTTATTAATTTAGTTAGAACTGGTGCCTTTTATTTTTACACATACAATTTTAATTCATTAGTTTAACTCTAATAAGAATCTGTTTTGCTGTTTAAAGTATTGTGCATTGACACTGCAATGATTTTCTTGGCTAGGATTATGTTTTGTTTGTTTTTATTTTTATTTAGTGTAGTTCGCCCATTAGTAATTTAGTTAAATGTTGAGGGTATATGCCTAGTATATTTCCATTTGTTGTTGTAGAGAAGGTGGTAGTTAAATATTTTCTTCTTTTTTTTTTTTACATTACTGTAAAAATATTCATATATTAGTACCATGTGCAATCATTGGGGAATTGGAGTATACATGCATTAATTCTATTAAAGAACATTTCAAAATACACTCTTTGCCTTCTTTGCATAAGCTACGTTTATTTCGAAGTGATTTACAGGTTGAACGTGTAGTGCTCGCCTTCATTTAATAAATTCGAAGTATATGGATGTGGTTGGGTAGATATAAAGTGAATTTGGATTTTTACCAGCTAATGGCTGGTACAAAGTCATGGGAAGAATATTAGGATCTCTCGGTAGATATCATAGATATGTGTTCTATATATGGTTCCCTTTGCCAGTCGGCGACAAAATAGTGTAACAAACATATAATCTAGCGGAAATATATAGTATTATATACGATTTATTTGTATATGTATGCTGCCTGAAATTAGTGTGTTTATGTTTAACAATGATAATGCATGTTTGTTATTTGAAAATGTTTTAAATATGTATATATAGGTTATAAATACTACAAACAGTTTAAACGCTAGGTTACGTTTGTTACACTATTTTGTCACCGACTGGCAAAGGGAACCATATATAGAACACATATCTATGACATCTACCGAGAGATCCTAATATTCTTCCCAGATGTTTTTGTACCCATAGAATATTCTACTTATGAATATGGAAGTCTAATCACAATATGAATAGTGTATGCCAATTCTACCACCCCTATGTTAAACTTTTTCAAGGCCGACTGACGCGTAAAAGAGGAACCAATTGTTGTCATGTGATTTGCTATCAGGACATTATAGCTGACGGAGCGAATGTTTTGGTTATTGTATTTGGTTTTGACATGTAATTGTATTGCCCTCAAGATGTATGCTGCCGCGACGGAGAGTTTAATAAAGCAGGCGAGGTAAACCTATATGTTTAAGCAAAACATTTTCTGTCAAAAACTGTATTGGTCACATGGCTGGTCTGGAACCTTTCTAAGTTAGACAAGTTCCTCACTTAAATCAATATAACGTTACCTTTCAGAGAAATTAAGGAGGAAGAGCTGCAGAGATTTTGCGGGCGGATATTTAAGCTCCTCCACGCTAAAGACGTTAGTGGAGACACCGTGGACTCCCTCCAGAGGCTCCATCTGATCGTTTCTGCCACTAAACATGCCAGAGAGTAAGTCATATTAATCTAAAATACATCTGAACAGCACGTGGGCATAAAACCATTTGTCTGACCCTTCAAAAGTGTACCAGAAAGGTGTATTTCAGGACATTATAAGTGAATAATTGAAGACCACCTCCATTGCTATCAGGCTTCCATCAGATCTGGTGAAGAAGCTGCAGACTGTTCTTCGCTCTTCATCGAGTCCAGAGCAGCTTCAGGTTCTGTCGTCCTCCATCATACGGCAGAGTTTTCCTCCCAGCGTGCACAGCCTCTGCTCTGATCTCAGTCAGGACAGCAGGACCTTTAGCTATGTGGCCAGTGTTGTTCTCTCTCAAGTGAGTCACAGGCAGTGTATGTTCAGCTTGTGTATTGATCATGATTGTGCACTTAACTTAATCTCATTTTTTCGCAGGCTGGAAATAAAGAAGATGTGATCCCCCTTTGCCACCATCTGCTAAAAAGTCTCGAGTCTCGGCTGTCTGACGGGCTGATATCTAAACATGCTCTTCCCATTCTCTCTGAAATGATTACTGTTTATCCAGACGTTCTCACAGATGGTAAAGTCAAACACATTCATGAAATGCAATACTATAGTGGGTCATTAGGAATAACAGTGGGGTCCAAAAGTAAAAAATTATGAAAACACAACATTAAATAAAATATTGTTTAATAGTTTTATTAACTCAAATATTTACTTTAATTTTGAATTAAATATTTAATTTAATGCAAAATCTATTTAGCAATTTTTAATTTGAATACAAATTATGTTATCAGCATAACATTTTGAGTGAGGAGTTGAACTGAAAAATTATTTGTATAATAGTATTTGCATTAAAGTCGGCATGAAACGGAAGTTGGTATAGTCTTTTCTTTCCTATTGTGACGCACTGCATAGCCGAGTGAAGCGGCTGCTTGCCGAACGAGAAAAATGCTGTTATTTTGATTATGAAGATTACAAGGGCACATTAACTAAAAAAAAATAGAATGTGATTGTGCATGATAAATCATTTAAAATAAAAACTGCAATATTCCATAAAAAATAAGAATAGGTTCATGGTGATTTTAATAAATGTCCAGAATGTTAAATATTTCTTAGTATCTTTATGTTTCAAATTTAGAATACTAAAACTTTTAAACTTTGAATCCAAGATTTTCTAAATGGACTTTTAAACCCCACTGTATAGTTGTTAACTCCATTGGCATTGAAAAGGCACGATTTCAGTACCTAAATCTGGATAATGTAAAGATGCTAACATGAATTATCTGGACACTAAACCCAGATCAGGTGAATCTGGTCAGTCGTAAGCTGGTGGATTGGTTGCGTTATGCCAGTATGCAGCAGGGAGCCTCCATGTCTTCTGGGGGATTTTTCAGTGGACCAAGAGCACGTCAGGTGGGGCATGTTGCTTTTCCTCATTCACCAATACCCAATAAGCTCAAGGTTATAATGATAATGTTGAGTGATCTCACATGTTGAACTGATCGACATCTCTTCATCAGCCAGCTCCACTGACGGAGGTGGACGGGGTGGTAACGGGCGACTTCTTCACTGTGCTTTGTGTGGGTCAGAGCTACACCGAGGACCAGTGGATGAACATGTACACTTTCTCTATGATCAAGGGTTGGCTGCTCACTTACGACGCAGACGGGACTACAAACACAGAATCAGGTACAGAAGTCTGAACAGAGACATTGTGGCCAGGCATGGTAGAAGTTTTTTTTGTTTTGTTTTATATACTATTATTATAGTAGCTTTTTTTTAATATGTTCAGTTTAATTTTAGTAATTGGTGAATATTTACAATAAGGTCTCATTTGTTAACATTAATAAATGCATTAACTAACATGAACTAACAATAAACAAACTAGTTTTACAGCATTTAGTAACCTAAACAATTTTCATGTTTGTTCACTGTACGTTAACAGATGCAACTTTTGATTTTGATCATGTATTAGTAAATGCTGAGATTTACACTGACTAAGATTGATAAATGCTGTAGAAGGATTATTCTTTGTAAGATAATGTTAACAAGTGAAACCTTATTGTAAAGTGTTATAAAGTAATTTTGTGTTTTTGTTATTTTTATTAGTTTTTTTATATTTCTATTTAGATTTAATTTATTTTATTTCAATTTTAGCACTTAAACTACATATATATATATATATATATATATATATATATATATATATATATATATATATATATATATATATATATATATATATAATATATAGAGAGAGAGAGAGAGAGAGAGAGAGATGTTCAAATGGCCAAAAACGATTTGAACAATGTCTACATTGCTTACGAATTATCCCATGTCAGATATATACTTCATTTCATGTAGTTAAGATGAGTAAAATGGGCTTTTCATCTTTGCTAGCTCCACTAAAAAGAGCACAGGTCATTCAGTCAAAGCACCAAGGTAAGATGCAAGTGAAAAGCCTGATATGATCAATCTGCTTCCTGCGCAATCTGAAACTCCCTTTACTGAATAACATTCCTGCAATCAGAATAAACTATTCCTAAAAAATTTTTTTTGGGGGGGGAACCATGATCCATAATTAATTGCTGTATGTATCAAATTGATTTTGAGTCTATGGCTATGTTTGGAATAAAAATACTAGCTTACTACTGCAAACTGTGGTGTGTGTATATACTGTATACAGCCAATTGTTTTTATGCTCTTTCATGCTACGCTGTTGTCACATGACCTCACCATGTTTTCTTCTGTGTGTGGCATCCATTTAATCTCTAAAAAATAAATAGCCTGTGTCTAAAATCTTACACTCTCAGAGTAGTCGTCCGGGTACTTTTTGTTTACTGTTACATAAATACTGTGAATTCTTACTCTTTCACGTTTACACATTTTATAGCAAGTCATCAGGGTATTCAGAAAATATGCACGTGTGCACACTATACATTCTGCATACTGCCAAAATAGTAGTATTGTAGATTGCCATTCCAAAGATAGCCTTCATGTCCTGTCATATGCTCACCCCTTCAATGGCATTAGATCCCGCCGGATGAGGTGCTTGGAGTCGTGCTCTGGGTGTCGTAGTGTGCACTGTGCTGTAACGTGCTGTGCTGTGCTGTGCTGTTGATGTAGATGATCGCTCCGAGGTGGACAGTTCAGTGATGTCAATGGTGTCGGCCACATCCTCGTCCAGCAGACTGCTTCCTCCCAAAGAGAGACTCCGCGAGAAGGCTTTTGAATACTGCCAGCGTCTCATTGAACAGAGTGACCGGAGTGAGTGGATCGTAATCGTAGTAGGCCAGGCTATGGAGAATGTTTATTGCACTCTGCTGGTAAATGTATTGATTTATTTCTCTCATTTTTTTCAAAATGCAGAAGCTCTGAAGAGGATGGATACGGAGCTACAGAAAGCAGTAAGCACCATATATACTATTGTTCAAAATTTTGTGGTTGGCAAGATTTTATAATGTTTTTCAAAGAAGTCTCTTGTGCTCACAAAGGCTGCATGTATTTGATCAGAAATACAGTAAAAACTGTCATTTTGTAAAATATTATTACAATTTTTAAAAATAACTGTTTTATATGTCAATATATTTTAAAAAGAACTTTATCCCTGTGATGTCAAAGCTGAATTTTCAGCATCATTACTCTAGTCTTAAGTGTCACATGATTCTTTAGAAATCATTCTAATATGATGGTTGATGCTCAAGAAACATTTTTTATTATCAATGTTGCTACTTAATTTTTTTTTGTGGAAACTGTTTTCAAGATTCTTTAATGGATAGTTAAGAAAACAGCATTTATTTTAAGTAGAAATTTTATGTATGTCTTTACTAATTTATTTAACGCATCCTTGTAGAACAAAAGTATTACTTTCTTTCAATAAACGAAAACATCTTACTGACCCCATACCTATGAACAGTAGTGTATATTTTAAATTAAGCTTACTATTTAGTGGGGTCTTAATGTCTGATATTAAATATTTATTTATTTGTTTGTAATTTATTATTTTAACCTGCATATAAATTTAAATTAAATATCAAATAAAAAAAATAGGAATTTAGTCAAATTTAAAGGAAAACTTCAGTACTTACAAAAATGTTTGATGTTAAGTCATGTAAACTCGCATAACAAATCCTGAAATTCATGTTTATTTGTTTTCATTTAAACTTTATTTAAATTGTTAGGCAGATCATATAATTTGAGATGAAAATTCAGTGTTAAATTAGAAAAGAATGCAAAATAAATGGATTTTACACTGTATAATTAATAATATCATGATGAAACCATAGTCAAGTCACCTTTATTTATATACCGCTTTTTACAATACAAATTGTTTCAAAGCAGCTTTACAGTGATATAAGGAAAAAAATGCAACAGTTTCTGCTGTACAGCAGATCTAGAAGAAAATAACGTCATAGTCCAGCTTAAGTAAGTTCAGTGATGGTTCATTTTTGTTGTAAAAAAGTTATAAATTTATATATATATATATATATATATATATAGCCACTCTGGAGAAAACAGTGATGTCAGTAGGTTAAATGGCACATGGACGGTGACTCTGTTTATCTGTTGTGCAGTGTATCATCGAGTCCGTGTCAATAATCGACATCATCTGTGGCGAGGACCCCTCCTATGTGTACCGTGCCTTCCCCTGCATCAAAGCCCTGTACGGCAGACTGAACGGAGACTTCACCTACGCTCGAACCCTGCTGCCTATCGCTCAGTTCTACCTCAACCACAGTGAGTGATGGGCCCTGTTAGAGACGGGCCTCTGACAGTGTGACCTATGAATGTATGTCAGCGTCCATGTGCTCTGTTCTCAGGCGAGACGGCCGCGGTGGACTCTGAGGCTGTGTTCTGCCAGCTCTTTAGCCACTGTCCCACAGAGCAGTTCAACGAGCCCATGCTAGCCTTTGAGTTTGTCCAGTTCTGTCTACTCAATTCCAGCGTGCTGCAGGACAGAGTGGCCAACTACAGACAGAGCTTCCCAAACCTCCTGAAGGTGGGCTGGTTGACTCGCATTTTAAAGTGAATCCAATTAAGTGAAATACTAAAACGTTGTGCATTTTGCCTGTCAGTTCTTGGCGTGGAACAGCTCAGGATTGATTGGAGAGTTTGTGGAGCTGCTTCCGTCACTGGTAGCTCCAGATACAGCCATTGAGTTACTGCACACTATCCTTGATCTGCCCTGCTTAGCAGCAGCGCTGGACCTCCAGCAGAGGTGCGTCACTTTAATGACGACAGATCAACGTTTTTACTGAAATTGTTTGTGATGTGAATTGGTGATGCAATGCTGTTGCAGATCAGCGTGCTATCAGGCTTTGGACCGTACTGCGTGGGACCAGCAGGGGGCGAAATTGGCTGCTTGTCTGGATGCCTTCCGCCAGCCGTCCTATAGGGGGCTCTTCCTCTACATCCTCAGACCGGAGGCTGGGACCGGAGACACTATAGACAGGTAATACCTGCCACATCATTTATAGAACACAATCTAGGAGGAATTCGGGACGTTTAAAATGAGTTCGCAGGATGCAGAATTGTAATTTGACTTTAAGGAGGTAGAATTAAAATGCAATGAAATTCAAAGAAAATCATATATACATAATTACACTTCCGAAAGAAAAGAAGTATCTTACGGTTGAATTTATTTGGTCAAAAATGCAGTAAAAACTGTAATAATATTGCAATATGTTGCATATTGTTATAAATTTATGGTAATAAATGTAAATTATTTACTTTGATGTCAAAGCTGAATTTTTAGCATCATCACTCCAGTCTTCAGTGTCACATGATCCTTCAGAAATCATTCTAATATGATTTGATGATGTGTTAATATTTTTGTGGAGAATTTTCAGGATTCTTTGATGAATAGAAAATTCAAAGGAACAGCATTTATTTGAAGTATTTACTGTCTTTACTGGTCAATCTGATGTCATTACATTTTTTTAAAAGAAACACTTTTATTCAGCACTTACTGACCACAAACGTTTGAATGGGAGTGTATATTTGATCAAATTTGCTGTGATGGTTATACTCTGAGTGTGATTGCTTCATAGGCTATATCTGCTTCATGAGATTCTGGCTGACATGGCGGAGAGTCCACGGGTCGTTCAGTGTGCTCAGGTCGTTCCTTTGCTTCTGCATGTTTACTTCAACACTGTCACTCAGGTAAGAGTCACAAATGAGAGGTCAAGCCATTTAACCGAGATCTCGGTTGTGTCATCTGTTCCCATGTTTTTTGATTGTGTTTTATAGAAAGCTGATGAGAAAATGATGAACCAGCTGCTGCTGGTGCTGCTGGAGAGAAGTAACCTGCTCTATAACATCAAGACATTTAATGCTGAGGTCCAAAAGTAAGGCACTTTTAAAATGTTGCCACCTTCTTGTGAGATTTTGGCTGTTCCTACAACCCAGTAAGCTGCCTCACTGTCAGCTGTCTACATAGGCACCTAACTGAAATAAAACCTCACAAGTGAATGATTTAAAATACTCTCCCACAGATTTGACTTGTATACATTTGACAAGATGTGTATATATACATTTCAACCTAAATTCTACATGTGTAAGTGATTGTGCATGAATTATTTGTGATTGTAGGGTGTTCAGCACACACCTGCAGGCTCTGTGCAAACTCCACCCACCACTGATTGTGGATCAGTCCAGGGAGATCCTGGAGTTTGCAAGCATCCCTGCCAACATTTACAGTAAAGAAGACTTCTACACACATATGGTGAGGAAGAGAAGTAGAGCACTGTAATTGTAAGTGTCATATGCTATACTTGTTCTTCAGGTGACTGTATTTAATGTGTACACGCAGGTGTGGGTCATTGGTGAGTTTCTCTCGGTGTCATACGACTCTCGCTGCACGGTGGAACTGATCACCTCTTTTTTTGAGAGTTTGGAGGCGGTGCTGTTTGAGATCACGCAGGTGCGACAGTCAGCCAGCCCCCCGGGTTTCTCCCCCCGCCTCATCACGGTTCTCATGACGACCCTTGCTAAACTGGCCACACGCAGTCAGGATCTTATTCCAAGGTAGATCAACCTGCTCCAACACCATGGCTTTTTCATTACAAATTATATTATATATTGTATATATTTAAATGTTTTGCTAAAAACAAAAAATACACAGATCATCCGATTCAAATAGTTATGCTTTTTTTTTTTATATTACCTTTTCATGTAATGTGCAATATAGCTGTTTGTGAATGTAAAAGTTCTGCGTTTGAAAAGTTTCAAAGATAAAAGTGCACGATAACTGGAGTTAATGTCTCCCAAAAGAAAGAACCTATTCTGAACTGCCTGAAACGAATCATCAGTAATTCCAGCCTTACTTCCTGTACGAACCTACGTAGGTTAACAAATTTGCATAATGCAAGTCTATGGCCGCCTTTGACTTCCCGTGCACAATGTCTACTTAGCTGAAATTCAGATGTGGTATTGGGAATTTCGTTTCCGACACACACTGTGAGCGGTAGACCAATCACAACAGACTGGGCCGTCTGACCAATCAGAGCAGAGTAGGCTCTCAGAAAAGAGGAGTTTAGAGAGACTGAATATTTTAAGTAACCGTTTTGGACGCTGTGAGAGAAGGGGTCATGCTATATGTATATATACACTGAACAAAATTATAAACGCAACACTTTTGTTTTTGCCCCCATTTTTCATGAGCTGAACTCAAAGATCTAAGACTTTTTCTATGTACACCACTAGCGGCGCCAGGATTTTGATTGTAGGTGAGCCTCCCGAAAACTGGATGGGCCCGTTAAAATAAGGCAAAAAAAAAAAAAAAAAACGGGTTCCCCTTCATCTCCGTTTCAGCGTTTTTCTGTGGCACTGTGGACAGCGACTCAGTAGCCTACCTGTGTGGCTCTTGTGTCGCTGTCCTCAGCTTAGTGCTGAAGCGGACAAAGATGGCAGTAAGCCTATAACTTGATTTATCTCTTTTGAATGTTCAATACACAAAAAGACTGAAACGGAATTATATCTTTGGAGGGTCTCCAAATTGAAATTTGGAATTGAATCAGTCAATTCCCTTTCAAATGAAAGCAGGGACAAAGAGTTCAGTCTATCTGTCAACATTGTGGCCCTGGTGCCTGTTTTAATCCGATTGACAGGTGAAAAGAGTCTCTCCACAGTACATGTCGTCATGGGCAATGTGAGGATGGCCCGCAGGAGACTGTTCATGTTGGGGAAAATATCACGGGGGCATGCGTCGAGCACTTCTACGAGTTTTTCTTTTTTCTCTGTCTTGTTGGCCTTTGCCTTTCTTTTAAGCTGCTGCACAAACACAGTGTGCTCTGCGTCTTCCACGGGAATGGAAAAGTGCGCGCAGGCGGGCAGGATGAGAGCCTTGTCACCAAAGGTGTCTGACCATGGCAAGCAGGCAGCAGCGGCTCTCATAAAGCCGTATGTGTCGGGCTTGAAACGAGTGTTCAGCTCCATCATCTGCTTGTCCAGTATGTCATTCCATAATTTCTGTAGGTCCGAATTTTGCTGTACAGGTGATGATTTGCCCAGAGTAGAATCAACGTGTGTATTGTCTAACCTGGCCGGCAACTTCCTCTTGCGTGATCTCATGTTTATTCATCAGCTCATCTGTCAGTGCCATTACTTTATCAAATGCATCATTTTCATTCCTGAATTGTGTGTAGCTGTCCTTGAGCCCTTCAATCAGATCAATACAATCTGTAACTGATAGTGTGGAAGATTGCAAGCCCTTAGTGGCGTAGTCGCTGACTTCAAATAACTGGTTGAATGTGACAAGCAGAAACAAAAACTTTTTCGTTTGCATTTGGTGCAGTGGGAGTCAGCTTCAAGTTTTGTTTGGCCAGAACTTTCGGAGAATGTGGCGAGGGTCTCCAAAACAGGTCCCAGGAGCGTCAACACCTTACTGACTGCATTTGACCATGAGCTCCACCTTACATCACAGGATCTCTCCAGATCCTGATGTCATTATAGTAGCCTATTGGTTTCCGTTTTACTGAATCTATATGATACTTCAATGCAATGTTTGAGTGGTAGATAATAACCATATATCGTCAATATTATAATATCAAGCTACCATAAATAAATCTGCAAATTTTACAAATCGATTTGCATTATAGCTTGAGGCAAGACAAATAATCATTACCTGATTCATGAAGATAAACGGAGGATAAATATAGCTTCGGTAACATAGTCAGGCAGACAAAAAAACACCCCAGACTACGGGGTGTCATTGGTTGTTGCGTTAAATGTTACCTAGATACAATAGTGCCATTTTCTGATTGGCTAACAACACCAGACGAACAACACCAGAGGAGACACGCTTGAATTCATGCCTGTTCCACAGTGAGAGCGGCGCGGCCAGAGTTTTGGGCGCTGCGGTATATTCATTATATTACAAATAGTTTTTCAGCGTGAGAAATACAATGTGTGGCGGGAGAGCGTGACAAAAGACCGAAATGAGTGACTGTCACGCTCAATGCGTGCGTGACACTTGACAGCCCTGCGATTTTAAGGAAGTGGGGGTGTTGGTGGAAGTGACGTATATGCCGTAAAGCAGTCGAGTTTTGTAGTTCTCTTTGTTCACCGGTTACTACCCGAAACCCGAAGTTTAAAAGTACGATTAAAAACGCTACAGACGCCGTCAGGCTATGGCAGACGTGTCATTCAACCTATTGTAAGTCGATGTACCATCACAAGAGACTTGGAAATATATTATGAAGGTTGAAAAGTTACCTGGTGTTACTTTAAACAACTGAAGCCTTATTGAAGAGTGTTTAAACCTTAATTTCATCAGGCTTACTTTTGCTATTGTAGGCTTATTTTGTAAATGTAAGCAGTTACTTTAGACAAGTGCAAACTGGGTGCTTAATGCACATGTGTTCCTATTCATAAAATGAGAGGCTTTTATGGTCGCCCATCAATGCAAATGTCTCTGTGTATAGAAGGATCATACACATGCTGGTACAGACGTACCAGTTCGGCCAGATTCGGCTCGAAGTCGTTCATCTTCGGATGCGGCGCCGCGCGCGATGTTACAAAAAGTGCCGTGCACACCGCCAGGCGAAATGGGGTCTTGCGCACGACCGCCCACACCGCAATGACGGCATTTTTGCCGCGCGCACCTTCGCGCTCTTGCGGACGCGTCGAGTATAAACAAGGCTTATACAAAACCCGTGTCAGCGCGCGCTGTGATCGGTAAAGGGGCACAGACCTCTCCCGAATCATCTCCAGCAGTAGCAGCCTCCGAACTTCCGAAGCACCACTAACTCCGCCTGCGTTCCCCTCGTAAGCTGATATTAGTATTTAAACATTCTCTGTGATAAAAAAATGTTTGTAAAAATATTTTAATAACAGGGTTTTCTAATGACGGTGTTCAACTATAACCGTCGGTCTCACGGTTACGCTCACACCCCTAACACACACACACACACAGTCTCTCTCTACCTCTCTCTCTCTCACACACACACACACACACAGTCTCTTTCTCTCTCTTACATAGGCTATGTAGCCCTATATGTAGTTATAAACTCTTTAGACTGTTAATGATTAGTGCTTTTTAAAAAAAGTTTGTGGGTAAGAATCGTGTAAAAAAAAAAATCCCTTATTTTGGGGATGGATTCCGGGAAATCTCCCTTATTTTCAATGTTGACAGCTATGTTTTAGCTAATAGCTACCGTGTGTGTGTGTGTGTGTGTGTGTGTGTGTGTGTGTGTAATTGATGCACCTCTTGATGGAAATTTCACAACATTTATTTACATCAAGAAGGTACATCAATTTTTGGTCAAGATCTTATATTGACAATGCAAGAGTCAAGTAAAAATCTTGTAGTATCAACCAATATTTCTATTTCCTTCACTCTTTCCATTTCTCTCAGAGTGTCGCTTTTCCTGTCTAAGATGCGGATATTTGCTCGTAGTGGTCCAGTAATGGCGTGCTACAATGAGGAAGACACCGAGGAGATCATCACACGAGCCCATGAACTTATTAACCTGCTCAAATTACCAAATGTGGCTCAGTCTGTCCTGGCCCCTACAGCAGGAGGCAACGGCCCCCGCTGGCACAGAGACACCAACGCCTCACTTCCTCAGGCCATGAGAGCAGTCAGCGGTCTCCTCCACAGACATTCCAGCTTCCTGCCCACGTGAGCCAATTCTAGGAACTCGTTTTCCAAATAACTGTGCAGAATACCAAGAGAAAGTTTCTAAAGGACACAAGGAGGGAGTGAAAGGAAATGTGAGAGACACTGAAGCAAAACAGAAAAGCACTGTACTTCATCATGACTTTCACTTCATTCTTGTTAATCAAAAAATATATCAAAACACACATCAAGACACAAGAGGTTTATGATTTATTCCTTGATTTATTCAAATGATTGTTAGACACTTTTATATAAATTAAACAAGTTTTGTCCTTTTAATTAAAAATCTATGAAACCAAAGGAATTGATCATATACATGAAATTTGACACAGTAGAAATGTCTACACAATGTAGAAATGCTTATTGTCATATTAATGTGGCATTATGACAAAATGAGTAAAAAATGTTTACATTCAAAGTCAAAGTGCTTAACAACATACTTGGTCATATCTGAGCTTCCTGGCTAAAACCACGGTCCCACTAGACCAGACCAGCTCATGTTTGAGCACACAAAATTTCTTCGGACACTGCAACGGTTGCACAATGATGTCACATTTTGCGCTGTCTTTTAAAACATATAATACGTCAAAAAGTTAAAAATATGCAGTCTGCTCCACTTTACTGCAATGCTGCAATCCTGCAGATTTAAAGTTTGCGGTCTTTTAATTCAGCTAAAAGGTCACCCTATGGCCTATCAATCTTCTATTGGTCAGAAATCTTCACGTGATACGAGTTCGCACATCAGAGTTCACCAAACTTGAACTTTGAAACACAGCAAAATGCAAAACGTCTTCGCTTGAGCTTTTCCTGTCTCCTGCACTCACATGCGTGTCAATGGAACGAAAAGTGTAGTGTGTCAAGAGGTAAAAAGTTTCAAGAACTGCTGGACACAAGTTATTCATTGAATGATCACAGTTAGGATTCTATTAAGAACGACCACACAAAAAAACAATCTGGAAATAAACAATTATAATTGTCTATTAGCGTTAAAAGTGCTGTTTTAGATGCAAGAATTTCATCAAGGTTCATATTTTTATGAGACCTTTAGGTAAATCTATTTGGGTCTTACTAAAAAGATGCATATAATTCATCAAGGCTAGTTTCAACGTGAGCCTCTGTGGGAGCTGAATTGACTTATATTCACATTTATTTATTATAAGAAATCCTGTTATTCCCTCAAGCTTTCCACCAATCTCACGACCCCAGAGGATCCATTGTGCAACAATTACAAAGCCATTTCTAACATTTTTGTTCATAGTCGTTATTACAAGATCACAGTATTAGAAATACTTCAACATAAATTCTGCTCAATGCCAACAACTGCCAATAAATTCACTTCTATCATATCAAGTGTTTAAAGGCAGTAGGTAGCTCTATTAAAGGACATGGAATGTCTTCTGTATTATACACATTTTGCCTGTAAACATTGACAGTTGAAACATTACATTATGTCCACAGGTTAAGACTACATCTGTGAAAATAGACTGGCCACAAAGTGCTGATTTATCAAACAGAAATTCTTCTATATAAAAGTGTATTTTAGAACAACAGTACTATAACATGCCCATCTATGATTAATGTAGAGAGATGCAAAGGCAGCTCATGATCAAATACATTGTCTTTTATAGCTCAACAAACCCTGTGTGTGTGAACACTTCAGGTCTTCTGCATCTGTCACCTGGATATTTTGATTTGGCTGGTCCCCGTTGCATACAAGTACCTCCAGATGGCGTAATAGTGTATGCCTGCCCCCACTGCCACAAAGACGTGCCAGATGGCATGGGCGAATGGGATGAGGCCATCACTCTTGAAGAACACAATTCCCAGGCAATAGAAGACTCCGCCCACTGACAGCTCTAATATGCCCTCTCTGTTAGGCTGAAATAATACGTTCAGTTTAAACGGGTCACTCTACCACAGACAAATTACACAAGGGTCATTCCACAAAACACATGTGCATTCTCTCCATGTGTAAAATTTGTTGAAAATAAAAATCCATTATGTAAATTCTTTTTTTTTATATTTTTTTACCTTGAAAAGCAAAATAATGTTATTATGACAGGTTTATGGTTAATGGAATAGTTACTTTAAATGGAGGGAAAATGGTGATAAGAGGGATGCCCATTTAATGCAACTTTAATAATCATAAATACATTTTATATACTTCCTTTCGCTTCAGAACTGCCTTAATTCTTCATGGCCTAGATTCAACAAGGTGCTGGAAACATTCCTCAGAGATTTTGGTCCATCTTGACTTGATGGCATCAAGGGCATCAAACAGTTGCCATCAAGGTGCTCCATTGGATTGAGATCTGATTGAGATCTGTGGAGGCCATTTGAGTATAGTGAACTCATTGTCATGTTTAACAAACCAGTTTGTGATGATTTGAGCTACACTGTGGTCATAAAGTGATGGACAGCAGTACTCAGGTAGGCTGTGGCGTTTAAACAATCCTCAATTGGTACTAAGTGGCTCAAAGTGTGCCAAGAAAATATCCTCCACACCATCACCACCAGCCTGAACCGCTGATACGAGGCAGGATGGATGCATGCTTTCATGTTGATTATGCCAAATTCTGACCCGACCATCTGAATGTCGCAGCAGAAATCGAGACTCATCAGACCAGGCAACTTTTTTCCAGTCTTCTATTTTCCAATTTGGGTGAGGCCCTGTGAATTGTAACCTCAGTTTCCTGTTTTTATCTGACAGGAATCTAGGAGTGTCACTGGGTGTGTGTCTTCTGCTGCTGTAGTCCATCTTCTTCGAGGTTTGACATGTTGTAGGTTCAGAGATTCTCTTCTGCAGATCTCGGCTGTAATGAGGTTATTTGAGTTACTGTTGCCTTTCTATCAACTCGAACCAGTCTGGCCATTCTCCTCTGACCTCTGGCATCAACAAGGCATTTTCGTCCACTGTCACTCACTGGATATTTTCTCTTTTTCTGACCATTCTCTGTAAACCCTAGAGATAGCTGGGTGTGAAAATCCCAGTAGATCAGCAGTTTCTGAAATAATCGGACCAGCCCGCCGGGCCCCAACAACCAAGCCACGTTCAAAGTCACTTAAATTACTTTTCTTCCCTGTTTAGTTTCTCAGTTTGAACTTCAGCATACTGTATTGACCATGTCTACATGCCTAAATGCATTGATGCCATGTGATTGGCTGATTAGATATGTGTTAACAAACAGGTGAACTTAATTAAGTGGTTGGTGTGTTTATATATAAATCATATAATACTTTTTTTATTTATATATAATGACAATTTTCCCCTTTTAAAGCAACTATTCCATAAACCACAAAACTGTCATAATTACATAAAAATGCTTTTTAAGAAGCAAACTCTTATTGTCAAGCAAGCAAATGTCTCTTCTTCATTTTATTACTTTATCATGTTTTGTTTGTCAGTAGGGGATGGTATTCAAGTGTTAGTAGTAAAGCAAGTGATAATTGAAAAGTATTCAAAAGTCTTGTAACAAAAAATAATATCCTGTCAACCCTGTTGTCTTGCTGCATAAATATATCCCAACATATATATTGAAATGCATTCATTTAGATTAAGATGACTCAATCACGTAATTCATTAACACTTAAGCACGTTGTTTGTCTGATAGAATGTTTGAAATCTTCCAAAGATTTACTGAATAGGTGCTTGTCAATTGGAAGGCGGCATCCTGTGTCTCCGTCCTGCTTGGTATAGACAGTAGGATGCAGCTTTCTGAGGCTTGTGGGGATAGAGTTCTCCACAGCATTAAATGCAAGTCTAGTGAATGAGTAACGCTACGTCATGAATGTTCAAATTTAATTGTAGAATTTTTTTTCTGTTTATGCAATACACTGGATTACAACTGTCTGTGTTTTACATTATGGACAGTTAGGCATTAAGTGATCAATTTAGAACAAAACAAAATTGTCTGCACCGAAATCATTTATTTGTCTTGCAGTAGATAATGAAATTGGTGTGCCGATTTATTTTCCAGCCGCTAATTGTTTTTCGTGCAAAGGACTGTGGATTAAGGGAGGACGTGAAGGATACACTTGATACATCCTTCAAAATAAGCCGAATGAAGGTGCAAATCAAAGGCACTGAGACTGCATTCATGGAGCTTGATGATGTGGCAGCCTGAATATGCATCCTTACTAGGACACAGCCAAGTAAGCCTAATTCAATAACTCAATGAAAGACATTAATGAAGTAAAGACCTATTTGTATTTCAAAGTATACTTTATGTTAATATCACTAACGTTAATGTTGTAAAATTTAAATAAGCTGCTTGAAGTATCTCAAAAGCCTTCATTACTGTTTTTATGAACACATATACAGGTGTCAGTCACACGTACCATTGACAGAAGAACAACTGCAGGAACAGCTCCCATGGCAGTGTAGCACAGTAAGTCTAGTATCTTGTTCCTGAAACATAACACTGCTGTTTTAAAGATATTCTGATGCGGAGTTGTTAATATTCATTTGCATGTTTAAAAAAAACAAAAAAACAAGCACCGGATTTTTTTTTCACAATTTTGGACATTAACTATCACAATAGCATCTGAAAGTGATTATCATCTATGTCCTCAAATAAGTGGGTGCATACTTCTCATGAAAAAAGAAGACATAGGCAGAGCCAGCGCAGGCCATGATCCACACCAGCCAGCGCATGTGGACAGCCCAGGGTCCTAGTTCTCTCAGGTTCAGCCTGCACACAACACAACTCATCCCTGTCAAGCTGTAACACGCTGATAGTTATGAATATCCTCAGACACACACATCTCATACTCACCAGGGTGCATAAGATGCAGCTATAAAGAAATATATCACCATCCTGTCGCACATGTGGAATCGCTGCTCCACCTTCCTGTTGTAGCAAGACATAAGAAAATGTTCCATAAAAATCAATCTCACATCTTTGTGTATCCTTCTGATCCTTACAAGGTTTGGGGTCGCTTGTTTGTTTTTTTAAAGTAGTCTCTTATGTTCACCAGTGCTTTGGAATTGCTTTTAAAAATTCACAGAATTTACAGCATCACCACTCTAGTCTGCAGTGGTACATGATTCTAATATTCTGATTTGCTGCTCAAAAAATACACTTTATCAATGTTGAAAACAGATGTACTACTATTTGAGTAAATTGTCATGCATTTTTTTTCAGGATTATTTGATGAATATAAAGTTCAAAAGAACAACCTTTATTTGAAATAGAAATCTTTTGTAACATTCTTAATGTCTTGACAGTCACATTTGATAAGTTTAATGTGCCCTTGCTGAATAAAAGTATTAGTTCTTAGCAACCCTAACAACCAACACAACATCCTAGAAACATAGAGCCTAATTACATTTTATTAAAAAACAAAAAAGACTTGTATATTGCTTTATATAAAAATGTCTTCCAAATCAATGCGTGTAAAATAAATGCAGGTGACTGTAGTGAAGCATGTTGCAACTCATTTACACAGATTTGAGTCCTGATCTTGCTTAATGAGATTCTTTGTTATTTTCCATAAGTATAATTTCCATTGGGCAGAGTCATGTGTGAATCACAGATTGATGAAACTGACAGTGGCGAACATGAACTGACAGGCCCATGTGAATGCATTTGCTGTGTTAATGTGGATTCATGTGTAACTGCGTAGGTGTCCTGCTCTGATGAAGATCCCAAGTTCATTCATAATGTTTCCACTAAATCTGCATTTGGAGCTGAAACTTCCTCCTGGCACAGAATATGCAAAAATTTAGCATAATAGGTTAAATATTGCACCATTGAAATATAAGAAGACTATATATAATGTGTGTGTGTGTATATATATACACGCATAAATGAAATATTCTTCTTTTGGCAGTTGAATATTTTTTTTTAATTACAGAAGACAGGAAACTCGCCTAATTAATTTAGTAAATCTGTTTCACATCTATAGGCACTTTATAATGAGTGTGTTTGTTAAGTCATTATTGAGTCCCCTAAGGCAGAGACATGTTAAACAAACGGCACATGCTCCATTTAAAAAACACAAAGTTGACAAATAACACACTTTTTTTATTCAAAGATCCTAAGATTTTAGGTTAAAATGTATGTGAATGTATTATGGCATATGAATGTAAATGGGAATCGTATGTGCTGCTGATGTTCTTTCCTTTCTGTTCTAAAGTAAACTAGAACTTTATTTGTGGAAAACATTTAAATGTATCAGCAGCCATCATAGCTTTTTAAAATTATAACTGCATCACTGCTCCATTATGACTCACCTGAGATGACTTTTCTTCCAGGACACTGTATGGAACATGGTGGACATGATGAAAAGCCCAGAAAGACCTGTACCATACATCCATGCAGAGATGGTCTCCCACTGGTCATCAGAGAGGAAGTACAACACCGAGCTGCCCATGATACTGGGAATGATCCAGAACTGAACCGAAGACAAAATCATTATGTATCTTTTTTTGTATTTTCTTAAATTGTAAATGAATAGTTTTTTATGTGTTATAGCAGTGTTGGAGTCAAGACCGGCTCATTTAAGTTTGAGTCAAGAACCATCCACGTGCTCCTGAGTCCACCTATATTTTCATGATCTTGGTCTATGGACTCAGTCTAGACTCTGACTCAACCCTCGACTGTTCTCGACTACAACGCTATGTTATAGCACTTAAATACAAAATGACCTAAAATGGCCAACCCCAGTCCTACATGATGTATGTCTGGTTTGCTAACTGGATTACATTAATTACATCAGGAAAATTAAAAGTTCTAATATTTCTAGTCTGACCGACCCTCCTTCCATCAGTCACTGTGTATGTCTGATCAAATCTTCTTTACGTGTCCCACGAGCCAAATTGATTTTCTCCAGAAGCCATCTTTTTTTACAGGTTATAAACAAAGCCAGCAGTTCTAGGCATTTACAGCATTTCTGACAAACACATTATTACAAAGTCAACAAGCATATACGGAAATGTTCATGTCTTGACTTCAATTTGTATCAGTGAAATAATGCGTGATATTCTTGGGCTTTTACAGACACATGTACCAAACGACAGTGCACCGATGCAAAGAGGATTTGGTGTGTGGTCAGTCTCGTGCTGTAGCTCGTGAACTGGCTGTGCCAGATGTGCGGCTCAGAGAGGCAGGGATTAGAGAGTAGGAGGTTATCCAAACAACATGTTATCCCAACATGCCCATTTAAAACACATGAGCATAAACGAAGACCAGAAGCAAGGCTGAACAGAGAACTAACACGAACAAATGACAGTGTTAGAAAAGCAATGACCTGATGACTGTGATCTTAAGGAATTGTTAAATGATTTTGGCCCTGAATATCCATAAAATGTTCTTGTTTGTTGAACAATATAACATCACACAATCTCTGTGGTTTATCATGACCTTGGTAAACCTTCTGTGTCACAGGACAATGGCATCAAAACTTTCCCTCTTGACAACACCCTCTGCTTCTGCCAATGTAATACACAGAACCAGAGGTATTTAAGCTAAATGTTAACCAACCCGTCCAGTTTGTGATCTCACACCCTGTTATGAAGTACATTATTTTCATTCAGGTTTCCCAACATTTAGTTTTGTCCTGCTCTGTGTGAGATAAGAAGTAGATTTCCACTTACTCCATGCGTGGCACAGTTGGCTGCATGCTCATACTCTGTTGGCTGGTATCTCTTGCTAGATGGGACTCGGTTGTTCATAAACCTAAAAAAGATATTTTAGTGAATTTGAATTTAGTGAATTTTGATACTGAGGGTTGAGCTTCAGTCTCAATATTTTCTCTTTTTATTTAAAATCAGATGCATTGATTTGAAGCACTGTATATGAGATGTTGTCCTATAGTAAAAATTATATGGTTCTATGAAAAATATCTATGCTTCTACCATTTAAAAATGTGGGGTTGGTAAGATTTTAAGTCTCTTGTACTGTATTTTATTTATTTTTTTTAGACAGTAAAAGTAGTAATATTATGAGATATTATTACAATTTCAACTGTTTTCTATTTTAATATGTTTTAAAATCTGCTTTATTCCTGTGAGGCAAAGCTGAATTTTCAGCATCATTACTCCAGTCTTCAGTGTCACATGATCCTTCAGGAATTATTCTATTATGATGATTTGTTGATCAAGAAACATTGAAGTAAAATTCTTATTGTTGTGCTAATTAAAAATTTTGTGAAATTTCTTTGATGTGTAGAAAGTTACCCCCCCCCCACACACACACACACCCCAATTTCTTACACAACTTCTTTAACTAACAGAACTGATGGCACAAAAAAAGCAGCACAGTGTTACAGGTCAAACTCCTTTTCATTTCAGAGATTAATTTGGTATATGAAACACATTAAGGATAAAGAGCACGTAATGTTCAGGTTCAAGAGCATTACTTAACACTCTTTGTGGCACCTCAAGGATTTAATATGCATTCAGATCACATTTTTAGAATTTTCCTGTATTGCTTGGTTGCCTAGCATCTGTAACTACCAAATGGTGAAGCTAATCCTGTTCGGAATGAGGTCTTTTATGCCACTTACATTGAGCCGCTGATGTATTAGGTGATGATGTCATAGTCTCTATGCCAACCTGAGGCTTGGGATTTTCTTTTTTATTTCCCCCCAAACACTCTTTATCTGTGTGATTTAATTAATGTGCATGAGGACACAGGGAAGTGGGCTAGACTACTAACCAGAATAAATGAGCCGAGCTCAGCGAGCTCTGGAAACCATCTTACTTTGCTTCTTGATTATATTTCTTGATTATAGTGTATTTCTAGCAGTGACCAGATTGATTGGTTTAAGTTGCAGTCTTTTCAAAGATAGTTCTGCCACTAAAACATACAGGCTGACTTAAAGGAATGTCATCTCTTTTCTGAAACTTGCTTTCATTACATTTTTATTCTGTTTTCTCTTCATATATATTTTAATGTAAATATTTGCTGTAAAAAACAAGAGTGATCCAGGTGTGATGTAGGAACCACATTCACAGTCATAAATTCAATTATAATGCCCGAATGCACCAGAGATGCTTGTTCATGCAGAATTTGCCTCACCAGAGTTATTGGATATATTTAGTATCACTTTTCATATCACTGCTTTTTTACTATATTCGGGGAAAATATTTACTCAGATGTCAGAGCACTACAGGGCATCCTGTTCATTATCATGGATGAGTTCATTAAATTAATGTTTGGCATCGCTCCAGGTCTCAGCACCCGGTGTGTCTATGCTTGGCCTTTATAAAAGGAATTGCTTTTATATGATGGCATCTGGGGCTAAACTGGGAAGCTCAGCCTCATTGTAGCAATGTCAGTTTGGCACTATAAGAGACATACATTTACTTTTTACACTGTATCAATAAGTTGACAACATATGTTTTTATATTGCTTTAACTCATCAAAATAAGTTAAGCAATTTTCAAAAGTTATACAAGATTAAAACATTTTTTAAGTGTGTTCAATTTAATTTAAGTTGGAATTACTTAAACATCCAAGTTGATTGTACTTAAAAATTTAAGGCAGCAACTTTTTTTTACAGTGGGAAAATGTTTTTAGCAATACTTCAAAATGTCAAAGAAAAATTCTGTCTTCATGCTCAGTATACTCAATACACCAATCAATCTAGTTCAATTAATTGATTCCCTATGATTTGATTTCTGCCCCTTATGAAACTGTAAATGACGCATGACCACAGAATCTGAGATTCAAACTTGTAAATAAAAAAATAAAAAACGAAGACGTTCAAAATAATAAGTAATATTTCAAATTCTCCGACTTATGTGATCCACTCTCAGCAGGAATTTAAGAACACATCATGAGAATATGATAATGCTATACACTGTGAGGGTAAAGGACTATGAGACATGTCAGTGGCCCTTCACTAGAGAAAACATTCAGAGATTTGGATGTTTACACTTCACAGAGTCTCTGCAGCAACATGATACACAGTGCTGGTCTTGGGTTTAAGCCAAGATGTCTGCTCATGCATAATATGGCCCTACATACTAGTTATGGCACCAAACATTGCACTCCAACATTTTCAGGCTGGCCTCAAGTTCTTAAAAAACTTTCCTGTAGCTTAAACAGTAGAGCGTTGGCGCTTGCAAAGCCAAGGTCATGAGTTCGATTCCCAGGGAAAGCAAGAACTGATAAGAATGTAAATGTGTACCTTGAAATGCAATGTAAGTCGCTTTGGATAAAAGCGCCTGCCAAATGGATAAATGTTAATATTCCATACCACACAAAAAGTGCATTTTGTTACATAATGCTCTACCAAATTGCAATATCAACATTTTTGAAAACCACTTTACAATGTTCACAAAAAAAAAAATGTTGTTTGCAATATTTACCTGCAAGTAATCCAATATTTCAGTCATTATAAAGTTGCTTATGGTCCTGCATATGAGGTTTTGGTCAAACCTCATCCATTATCCTTTCATATTCTCCAGCTTCATGAAGGCCATTTCTTCTATGAGCACAGACAATTAAAGTGACTGTGTGCTAATTGCATACGACAGAGGCCAAAATATCCCTTCCAAAAACCAAACATGCACTCAGATGGCCACAATACAAGTCTCTTGTCTCTGAAACAAGGAGGATCCAAACCAAACAGTCACAAGGGACAAAAATACACACAATAGGATTCATTTTACTGTACTTATGAGAGGAAATTGAAGGGAACCCTTTCTGAGAAGACTCGGAGATAAAATGAAAGTGATCAGGTGCTGATAGGGTTAGGTTTAACTTTATGACTCACCTGACCTGAGAGTTATCAATTAAGAGGAAACATTGTAACAGTGTTTAACTAAATTCATCAGTTTAATTGTCCTGATGTCCCTTTTAGTCTATGTTCTTTGGTTAATATTTATGTAAGCTTCACTATGCAATATAAGTCTCTGTTGTGGGGGCATAAATGAAATAAAGTGGTTAGTTGATGTTATTACACATATGTTGAGCATTGAGATGCTCAACTGAAATGGTCACATAAAATTAAAGAGGGGACAGAAATATAGCATTTACACACAATCCCACCAAGTCAAAATCCTCTGGGGGCAAAGATCTCAAAAGGCAAACACAGCATGTTTATGTATGCCAGGTTTGTGACCTGACATTGACAAATCACACAAAACTATGAACACTTTTAATATATCTTTATGTCCCATGTGACAAAATTTCATAATAATAATGTTCATGTTCTGAATTTCTATTCTGAGAAAACCATGTGACATGACAATTTATGGGTAAACAGAATGATCAAATGCTATACATAACCGGGTTTATTGTTAAGCAAATTGGTACTGATATATGAGGAAAGTGAATAATCATTTTCAGCTCATGGGATCGAATGTTTATGTTCAGTTTATGTTAGCGTGCAGGAAAACACTTTTTTTGCCACATGAAATTCCATAATGTAAGAACTGCTTTCAAACTTGCATTTCCATATAATCATTTGATCGAGAAAAGCAATGCAAAGTTGATTCTGCGCTAATTTGGTCTAATATTTAATGTTTTTAAAACTGCTGTAGATTTATGTCGAAAATGAGAATCGATCAAATTAATGTCTATATTTTAAGATCTTGAAGGTCTTGTAAATGTTTTTCAGGTTTGTTCAAGGTAAATAAAGCAGTTTTTCAATAACAGAAGAATATGTAAAAGTTTGGTATTTGGGGTAAAAGGTGCACCTGTTGTTGAGGCAAAAGGCACAATAATTAACATGATAATAAATATCTGGCTGACTTTTCCATTTGTTGACATGACATGGTTAGATATCATATCAAAATATCATATTTAGTTGTTCATACTGTAAAGCTAAATTGTTATGGGATCTCATTCAGTGTATTCAGAATTTTTACTTTTTTAAATAATTTTGTTTCTGTATTATTAAAATGAACATAATTGAATGACAAAAATGAATTATTTTATTTATGAAAGTAAACCTAAAATAGAACAAACTTTGCTAAAGTGATTGTTTTGAACAAGTATTAACTTAGACATTATTAAACACATATTATTTTACAGTAGTCAACATTTGAAGTGGATCAAAAAAGTTCATCAATGTTGTCCTAAGACAAGAACGGGTATTGTTCAAAAATCATGTATAACTTTGATGAAATGTTTTGATCCACTTCAAATGTTGACTACTGTAGCTAAAGTAGGCTATTTGTATCAGTGGGCTACTGTGTGCCTTTTGCCCCATGCTGGTGAGCCTTTTACCCCATGTGTGGGGTAAAAGGCCCCCCTCACCACCTCATACATTTATAAGATTTTTTTTTTATGATTTATTTTCACACAAAATATGTTGCTCCATCAATGTCCAATAAAAACAGAAAAAAATATTTTTTCTGCAATCATACACAATATGAGGACTGAAAAGCACATTTTTCTTAAGGTGTGCCTTTAGCCCAGTTGTAACCTACATGTAGGCCTACTCTCTATCTAAAATTGAAGAAATGTTTTAGCACAACGCACAAACATGAATGAATGAACAAACAATGTTTAATGTTTTCTTTTTAAATGCAATCCATATATCATTGTGTGTGTGTGTGTGTGTGTGTGTGTGTGTGTGTGTGTGTGTGTGTGTGTGTGTGTGTGTGTGTGTGTGTGTGTGTGTGTGTGTGTGTGTGGTCTCCAGGAAATCCTCACCAAATGCACAACCAAAGTTGAAGAAGTGCAGAAATAAAATGAAAGTAGAAGTTGACAGAGCCTCAAGATTGTTCCATGAATAGACACAATGGCTTCTTCTAACATGTTTGCAACTAATGCCTGAAGCCTACCTCCGTCTCAAACTCTGTTTAACATTGTTTTAAAAAGATAGGCTAAATAGAATATATAAATATATTGTTATTATCAGCTTTCATTCCGGTGCTTTTCTATTATTAAAATAGGAGAAAACAAGTTATTATTATAATTATTATTATTTAAAATGATTCCTCAGCAATATTAAGAAAAACAATGTTATAAACGTTATGCTTAGATGTAGTTTACCTGCCGAACTTCGTCCTCCTAAAGTCCATACTGTGCATATTTGTACATGTTCGCTGCGTAACTTACTCCAGGGTAGACAGAGTGACTACTTCCAGTATCAGCGACGACCAAACTCCGGATGTTTCAGAGCCCGTAACTTGGAAGGAGGCAGGAGGCAACTCTACAAGGCACGTGAAGACTTGCGTCGCTCAGAACGCTCACGCGAGCAGAACTGCGACCCTGGATTTTTGGAATAATCGTAAACAGCGTCTCGCGACCCCTCGCGCTGTCAGGAATGCCTCTGTGCGCGCAGAATCCCCTCCCCGCCCCTTTGCTTCTTTCCAAGTTAACTTCGGGCAAAGGCTTCGGGCAAAAGTTTTTCCCATCGCTTGTCATGGTGTAGCGGATATTTGCTTTAGAAACGTTTGTTTAGAAACGCGCAAACAAACTAACCTCTCTGAGATTAAACTGGATCTGCTATGCACGCTATTTTGTAAACCCTTTTTCCCCCCCAAATAACTAGAATCCCAAAACATATAGAACTCTACAATTTATATATAAATGAATGAATATACATATAAACATAACTCTATTTTTGTTCTGTTGTAAAACTAGTCATAATACGACACTAAAAACCAAAATTACAAAAGTTAAAGTTTTTTGTTTTTTTTCACCTGAGTACAGCGCATTTTCTCTCGACCCAGGGAGGGTTGGTTGGTATATAGTGAGTTAACACTAGGATTTTAACATCTCAGAGACAAAGCGCGCGTAGCAATCTGCTGGTTAAATAAGTTAGCAACATTTAAATCTGTGTCTCATCCATCATGATTGAGGAGACCACGACGGATGAGACGCAGTCGGGTCCTCAACAAGGGGGCCTTAGTTTAACTTCCAAGGACTCAAGATGGCTTGAATGTTTAAAATGAGACAAAACAAGCTTTAAAATAAGCTAAAACAACTACAAAACAAAACATTTCTTGTTTTAACCCTGTAAATCATGACATTAAATCATTGTCAGAAAAATATACATTTTGGAACTTTTACACCTGTCCTCTCCTCATGCATGAAGTAAGTGAACCTAAGTTTCTTTAGTCCATTGTTTATATTAAAATATTAAGAACAATATATAAGTTATTCTACAACCTAGAATACCCTACATTCTACAACCATTTTTTTAATAAAAGGCCTTTCACTTATCAATCAGAGGGCAGAAGGCAGATTGTGTAAAATAGTTTTTTTAATTTTTGTCATTTGACCTGAATATCAACATTTGTGAGATTTAGTCAGCTGAGACAGTTTTGAGGTTAATTGATCTAATTTTGTGTCTCTGAAAAAAGGTGGTCTATGACATTAAATTATGTTGAATATAAACTTGTTTGTGTCTATTTGTTAATGAGGGTTTTGTGAACACATCAATATTTTTAGATTTTTGGAGTAACAGTTATAGTTTTTATTTTGATGTAAAACACCCTTGGGATTGTTCTGTAAAAGTTTAGCCCGAGGGATTGGGGATGGGATCCAACTTACCCCAGAATTAAGGGTAAGATAGCCTCTTTGAATAATTTTACATTTTGTTATAACTTATCTAAATATGTAAATTTAAAAGTAAATGCACATTGTTCTTAAGGGGGGCATATTCCCCCATGTTACCCTATATTGTATTTTCAACTAGAAATGTTAGCTTAAAGAGTAAAAAAAATGTAAATGTAAACTGACATTTTGTCCCTTTCAACAAGTTATATTGAAGAACACACAGTTGTGTGTTTATTTAAAAAAAAAAAAGTTGTGTATACGTTATGCAAAGCATTAAAGAAAACATTGCTTTTCCCTTTAATTTGGACGGAGCATTAAAAAAACTCCACTGCCTTTCCCTTTAATTTGGACGGAGCTGGTGCGTGCAGCAGCCACTGCGCATGCGCACGAAAAGGTGCAACAGTGGCTGGAGAAAAACAACAACATTCATTGGAACAAGAGGGTGGAACTTATGGCAGTGCGAGACGACCCCAGATTTCACTGATCTAGTCCACATCTGAGCCCTTTTCACTTCGGCTTAATCTGTAAATGTTGTCGAGCCCATGAACCTGGCCAGTCAGAGCGGAGAGGCCGGCTGCAGCCAGCTGCTCTTCGCCAACTTTAACCAGGATAACACGTAAGAAAACAATCACACTGCTGCTGCTGGCCTAACAGACCATCTACACGAAAACAACACAATGTTGTCGGTGTAATCAACGAATAATTTGCACTGCAGTCGCGCGAAGCTTCGTTCGTTATAATGCGAGCGCCTTTATCTGTGTCGTGTATCGTCGCTCGCGTGCAGTGCAGATGGGATGACAAAGCGTGCTGCTAACCAGCTAAAACACTGACTGTTATTATGTTCCTCTGTCGGTTAGAATAAGTTGGTCCCCGACAGTTTCCTCTGATGTGGTAATGCAGCTTTGTTTTTTATTAAATCAGTCCCCAATTCCACTCCTGTAAAATAACGCCAGACAAAAATTCACGCACGAGACGTGTAGCACTAGCGTCCATGCTAACGAAAAAATTGTGTATTTGTACTTCTGCAAAGCTTTACGTCATCCTAACGGTGTGAACTATTAAATTCGTAATATAAAACAAAGTTTGGTTCGATATCTTATTTAGGAAGTGTTAAATAGGGCTGTTAGCTGTGTTTTACAAAGTAGGACGACACAGCAAAAGGAGCTCAAATGTTAACAGCAATCGAGTAACTTAAATGCCTTCTTGAGCTTTGATTCTGAGGGGTTTTTTATGTGTGATGTCTGAAAGATAATTTAACATTTTTAAACGCTTTTATTTTAACTTTCTAAATAATGTAACCAGCTGACAAGTTAGTCGAAGCTTATTGTTTAGACTCCACTAGTATTTTTGCCAGTGTAACCGGTGGCTCACCTCACTGACAACACTTTCAGTGTTTTTATAAGCTATAACAGCTGCTACATTTCAACTCTACAAAACTACTCTAAAATAGTTTAATGTCTCCTGCCTTTTTAAAATCAAACATTGCACCACAAGGATTGCAAAATGCCCCTTTAACACATTTCACCATCATGTCAACAACCTGTTTTAGTCATTAAGCAAAGTAGACCATAAAAAGTGGATTTGTGTACTGTAGCAATTGATTATTGTTACCTCTTTGCTTTCCAGATCCCTAGCTGTTGGTACCAAGTCAGGGTACAAGTTTTTCTCCTTGTCATCAGTAGACAAATTGGAACAGATCTATGAATGTAGTAAGTTATTTGTGTTTTAATCACAGTCAACATGGCTACTCATACCTTTTGGCGTGATGCGAGTTGATAGAAGGGGCTGATAATGTCTTTCTGCTCTCTGGAGGTCAGAGATAATCAGAGGCGTAGAAACTATTTGAAAAGTGAGAGTCCTTGAAAATTATTAAAACGGATAGTTCTGGTCCTGTGTGCTGATTAGCCAATGCAACATTTCAGATGTGCTGAAATTGTATCCATAGAGGCCAACTCTTAGTCTTAACCTGACTTTTAGATGTCAAGGACCATATATATCTTATACTGTAATTATGGCACTTCATCAATTTGCTTAATGAAATAATGTTGTACATTTAAAAAAAAAAGTAAATACATTTTTTTTATTATGTAATATCATTTTATAAAAGCAGTTGATGTTGTTGTCTATATAATCACAGCTGAATGGCTTGCATGCACACCTGGTGCCTCTCAATGATCATAAAATGACTAAATCCAGAATAAAGCTTGTCTTCCTGACTGTTATGGTTTAATCTTTAAAAAGTAATGGCCCTGGATGTAGGCTTTTCAAAGCATCCGGTCAGAAATCGTTAGTTATAGGACTTCAAAGGGCGCAGGATGACTTAAAAGTACTTGAATAAATACATACAACATGTTTTATTTTCTCGTGTATTTGTCCTCAGCCGACACAGAAGATGTGTGCATCGTGGAGAGATTGTTCTCCAGCAGCCTTGTCGCTATTGTCAGCCTTAAGGCACCTAGGAAGCTGAAGGTCTGTCATTTCAAGAAAGGGACAGAGATATGCAACTACAGCTACTCAAACACTATACTGGCTGTGAAACTAAACAGACAGGTGAGTCAGCAGACGTCCTCTTCCCGTGACACATGTTTCCTGTGTTGTATTTATTTTATTAAGCGTGATCAGACCATCTGAGAATGTTGCAAACCTGCTTTATTTCCACAGAGATTGATAGTGTGTTTAGAGGAGTCACTCTATATCCACAACATTAGGGATATGAAAGTACTACATACCATTCGAGAGACCCCTCCGAATCCTTCCGGTGGGTAACGCTGCTTGCCGTCAGTACATTGTCGTTTATACCAGACTTTTCATGTGGAAGTACATGCAGCAGGTTCTTCTTTCATAATGTTTTGGTGCTCTATTTATATTTGGGGAACTGAAAACGTAGGCAAATGATGTAGCGACCGGATAGTAATGGCCTTGTTGTTATACGAATTCGTAGTAGCCATACAGATTTTTAATTTGTGATTATTAATATGTCACTAAACATTTATAGGACTATGTGCCCTGTCAATCAGTAATGACAACTGCTATTTGGCCTATCCGGGAAGTGCAACAATTGGGGAGGTACAAGTTTTTGATACGGTCAACCTGGTAAGTGCTGTTTAGTTTAAAGATTTGCAATGATTATGTTTTTAAGGGATTGTGTTAAATGCAGTTTGTCAATGTATGTGTGATATTCATCCCCAGAGGGCAGCTAACATGATACCTGCCCATGATAGCCCACTAGCAGCACTGGCGTTTGATGCAAGCGGGACTAAATTGGCCACAGCTTCTGAGAAGGTACAGCTTTGTGTGCGTGCGTGCGTGCGCGCGCATACAGGTTTGGCTATACTTGTGAGGGCCAAATGTCCTCACTTATATAGTGAAATATCATTACAACTGATTAGTAAGGACATTTTACTTACTTACTAGCTAAAAAGGCCTATAAATCTAGTGCTTTGCACCTTTCTGTGATGGGTAGGTGTAGGAGTAGAGGTTGGGTTAGGTGATAGAAAATATCATTAACCTGATATAAAATCAATGGAAGTCTATGCAATGTCTCCACTAATATAGTGAAACAAATGTGTGCGTTTTAAAACACTCATTGAGAGTATATTTAAAGTGGGTTATATGCCAGTATTCACATGATTCACTTGTAATTAATTGAGTGAATCAATTCCAAACTCTGAACTATTTGTTTGCTTTGTCAATCACAAATGTTCGCAGAATTCTTCATAAAAAAAATAAAAAAAAAATTGTAAAAATCTATGAAGGTAACTATTGGACTTTATTACTGTGTTGTATTGGTTAATAGTTCAAGTAAATGATTAATGATTAAATGTCATTCTTTCAAAACAACTTGATTGTTTTAATTAGGTCTTTACTTTATTGCACTTTTTGCATTAAGAAAGTTTGATTTTTGAATCTGCTTGGCTTGTTTGGTTGAGGAAAATGAAAAGAAAATTCGCCCCTACTATAAACACTAGGGCTGGGACGGTTAACGCAATACCGCGGTCACGTGACTTCAACCGCGGGTCTGAGCTCGTCACCGTCATCACCTGACCATCTCAGCAATCTCCGGGTTTATGATCTGGGCATCTCTGACCACAAGGTCATTTCTATGATGATGTCTTCACCGTCCGCCCTCATCAAGCCTAAGCGCCAAATCTGCTTTAGAAATCTAAAAAACATCAACTCAGATTCATTGGCATCCGACCTTCAGCATCTTCTTTCTGTTAACTGCTCACCAGTCATGGACCCTGTGGACTACTACAACAACACCCTCAAGAGCCTCCTAGATATACACGCACCAGTAAAAACTAGAACAGTGACCTTCTCCCGAACAGCCCCCTGGTACACCAGTGAGCTACGGAAAATGAAGGCATCTGGGCGGGCCATTGAGCGGAGATATAAAGCCACTGGTCTCACTGTCCACCAACAAGCTTTTCGGAAACACCAAAAGAAATACTCTAAGTCGCTAATAAAGGCACGGTCATCATTCTACTCTAATATCATCAAAAACAGTCCCGGAAACTCAAAGCAGCTGTTCTCCACCATTAATCATCTTCTAAAACCACAGACCCACTCATTCACGGAAAACACAGAAGAACACTGCAATAACTTACTGGACTTTTTCAAAACTAAAATAGATTCAATCCGCTCTTCCATTCATGCATCCTCAATCCAATCTGCCCCATCTGTACACTCACAGCTTGCAATCGCCCAGCCCCTGAAATGCTTTCCAGAAATCTCGAATAAGGAGGTTGAGATGATCATCAAAAGGATGAAACCCATCACCTGTGCCCTCGACCCTTTTCCTACTGCTCTTGTCAAAGCAAACTCCGTTATTCTAAGCCCTCTCATCACCACTGTAATAAACCAGTCTATCCTGTTCGGCATTGTTCCATCTGCTCTTAAAACCGCCATAATCAGACCTCTTCTGAAAAAACCCACTCTTGCTCCTGATATATTATCAAACTATAGGCCAATTTCAAATCTTCCGTTCATCTCAAAAGTCTTGGAAAAAGTTGTTGCCACTCATCTCCAGGACCACCTCAAAAACAACCACCTATTTGAAAAGTTCCAATCTGGTTTCCGCACAGCTCATAGCACAGAAACAGCGCTCGTCAGAGTCACAAATGACCTACGAATGGCAGCCGATGCTGGCTCACCTTCCCTTCTCATACTGCTCGACCTGTCCTCTGCTTTCGACACTGTGGACCATGGCATTCTACTCGACCGGCTGCATCAAACCACTGGACTTACTGAAATTGCCCTGAACGGGTTCAATTCATATCTGACGGATAGAAAAGAGTACATTTCGCTTGGAAAATCAAGGTCCCGGGAACACACAGTTACCTGCGGAGTACCTCAGGGGTCGGTTCTTGGCCCCATTCTCTTTATCATTTATATCCTGCCACTCGGACATGTCATCAGCCGCCATGGAGTGTCTTTTCACTGCTACGCCGACGACACACAACTGTACATGAAATCTGATCCACAACCAACTGCAGCACCGCCAACATCATCTCCGTCTACAACACTCACTGCCTGTCTCGAGGAGATAAAGGTGTGGATGAAACAGAATTTTCTCCAACTAAACAGTTCCAAAACTGAAGCAATTCTCATTGACACCTCACACCAAATTCAGTCATCCTCACTTTCCGGTATAACTATCTCTGGCCAAGACATCCTCCTTTCCACAACCGTTACCAATCTCGGTGTGAGATTTGATCCACAACTCACCTTTGAAGTCCATATAAAAAATCTCTGTAAGATCGCCTTTCATCATCTCAGAAACATCGCAAAACTCCGTTCTACACTTACCTTAGCTGATGCTGAGAAACTGGTCCACGCCTTCGTCTCCTCTAGACTGGATTACTGTAACGCTCTTCTCATCGAGATCCCCAACAAGAGTCTGCAAAAGCTGCCGTACGTCCAGAACAGCGCTGCTAGGATCCTGATGAGAGTGCGAAAGTATGAACACATCACTCCCATCCTCCACACACTTCACTGGCTTCCCGTGTCTGCTAGGATCGAATATAAGGTTTCACTTCTCACTCACCAATGCATCTATGGAAACGCACCCCCCTACCTGAAAGAACTACTTACCCCTGTTTCTACAGCACGTTTCTACAACAACTAATTTACGGGCATCAGGGAGCTGCTATCAATATGCGGGATTTTTATAGGTACATTTTTTTAAACAATTCAGCGCAACTCCAAAAAGGAGGACAAATGAGTGTCCGGCTTGAGGCTGCGCCGGACAGGGGGCTTAAAATCCGGACTGTCCGGCCAAAATCCGGACGCATGGTCACCCTATCCATGACACATAATAACATTCCATTTGTATTAGAGATGCGCAGATGGGCTATTATTATTTCATCCGCAACCGCATCACAAAACTCATCATCTGTCCGCACCAACGTTTTTTGATCAATTTTCGAAACCGCATCCGCGGTGCTGACTGTTGGGTCTATGAGCGATGCAAGGCGCTGCTGCCGCGAGGATAGAAAGCTCTTGGCTGTTCTAGAAAGCAGACTGATCCAATGCAGCAAAGATATTTAAAGGCTAAAGTCCCTAGTATAGCCTATTGGCTATGTTGTATCCCCAGAATATCAGCAGTGAACTCCGTCTCCGATCGGCGCACAGGGATAAAAATAAATAAATAGCCTATAACGCACATCATCAAACCTGACCTTACCTGACCCCTGGGGGGGGGTGTATTTAAAGCGGTTTACCGCAATACCGCGGGAATATCTTGCTTTTCAACCGCGGTTTCAACAGCCGTAATAAACACTACCTTTTAAAAGTTAGGGGTATTTTTATAAGATTTTTTGTCTTCATCGTCATGTTCATCACTAGCTATGTTTTCATTCACCTATTTTTATGTGCATTTTGGGATATTGTATAAAAAAATTATGGATGGAAACTCCAAGATGCGCATAAAAAAAGTTGTGCACTCAATGGAGGCGGATACATTTTTTTATCCAATAAGAAGACATGCGCATGATCTACGATGGAAACACTTTTACCCAATAAATGCCTCAATGCGCAACAAAACAACTCGCATGACTTTGCCTCAACAGAGGATGTGATTGGATAATTGGACTAACCAGTGGAGAAATTTTATTGCACAGCATCTCTCACAGAAGTGTCTCACATGATTGTGTTCCCAAACACCAGCATCCAAATGCAAGAGAACATGACAGGGTTTATTGCGTTTCGTCTGTGCGCTCTGAGATGCAAGTCATTCATGATGGTGGAAAAAGAGCCAAAGTGGCTTTCTCGATTGCAGAAACTTCCAATTTTTTGACAGATATTTTGCATCAGTTTCCCAGGAAATTACTTTTTTTGTTCTCTTGAACACATGGGATGGAAACACTGCTTTATTCGCAACTGTTTTTTGCAGTATTTCAATTTTGCACACAAGTTAAATTCGCAACTTTGGATGGAAACCTAGTTATTGATAGTAGCTGTCCAAACACCGAGTTGGAGTTTCAAGAAATTTAAAGGTTACATTTCTTTTATTTTAATATGCAGTAAAAAGAAACAGTAAGATTGTGGAATAGTATTACTATTTAAAATAACTCTTTTCTATTTTAATATTTTTAAAATGCAATTTATTCCTGTAATGCAAAGCTGAATTTTCAGCATCATTAGTCCAGACCCTTCAGAAATCATTCTAATATGCTGATTTGCTGCACAAGAAACATTTCTTATTATTAATGTTGAAAACAGTTGTGCTGCTTAGAACAACAATTATTTGAAATATTTTGTAACATTATAAATGTCTTTACTGTCACTTTTGGTCAATTTGCTTCCTTGCTGAATAAAATAGTTAAAGGTATAGTGGAGGATTTTCTTTTTCTGGGTGGGTAGCCTATACTATTGGTCCACCTAAGTGTCAATCATTCTGGTGATATGTTGACGTAAGGCTGTCGTACGTGCTCGTCCCTATGTAGTTTTCGCTTTCTGCGCATGCGCACTTTCAGGTTTATTATGTGTGATGAGTTACGGTTTCAGCCATTCCTTTGAAAATGGCTGAGGGTCGAAAGAGAAAAAATGTATACGAAGTGTATGATAAGAAGAGAAAGGCTGCAGAATATAGAAACAAGACCAGAGTGATTTTGGGTGAATATTTCACACGCTGGCGTGCGCTAAAAGCACAGGTTGGGCTTCCCACTGATGCCGCAGTCGCGAAGATTCTACTAGACAGGTAAAGTTTGTCATGCTATTTGGAGAAATCCATTTAAAATCACTTTAATAGGCGTTCCCTCTCGGGAGCAAATAGTGTTGCGCATGTGCATTTAAAAAAAAAATTGGAGAGGGCGGGTCTTCTCTAAAATTCGGAAAGATCCTCCGCTATACCTTTAATTTCTTTCAAAAAAAAAATCTTACTGACCTCAAACTTTTGAAGTAGTGCTTGCATATAGTCCATTGTTACATTTAAAATAAACCTTCACTATTTAAAGATGCTTAATAATGAATTAAGAGTTAACCTCAATTAGTTTAATTTTTCAAACCCTCTCTTTGGTGTTTTTTAGGGCACCGTGATCCGTGTTTTCTGCATTCCCGAGGGCCAAAAGATCTTTGAGTTCAGGAGGGGAGTAAAGAGGTAGTTAACTATATTATTTTAGATTCGATCTGGTTTGTATTTATTCAAATAGCCAGGAATTGTAATAAGCTCACATAATGAAAACAATGCACTTACTGTAAATATACCTCAACAGATGTGTGAGCATCTGTTCCCTTGCCTTCAGTATGGAGGGACTCTATCTGTCTGCCTCAAGCAACACAGAGACGGTTCATATTTTTAAGCTGGAGACCCAGAGAGAGAAGTCAGTGTAATGATGCCCACTGAAATAAGTGGTTTTTCAGACAACCTTCTCACTACTTCCTGTGAATTTGTACATCTTCCTTTTTTATTGATAAAATCCTGTTAGAACATGATTAAGCATGCATTAACAAGCCATAACATAGGCACACATTTCATTTTTATTTTGCAACCATGTTGTCATTTTCAAACTCATGTTTTTCCATCATAGACCTCAGGAGGAGCCCACTACTTGGACGGGATACTTTGGGAAAGTATTGATGGCCTCCACAACATACCTGCCTGCACACGTAACAGAGATGTTCACTCAAGGAAGGGCATTTGCTACAGTCAGACTGCCCTTTTCAGGTCACAAGAACATCTGCGCTCTGGCCATGTGAGAAAAAAACATTCTGAAATAGCACACCAGACCTAAGTTTTTAATACGATCTAGATCTGCTTTCAGACTGGTTGCTATCAGGGTAGATGTGTCTCTGATTATCTTGCTTGTGATTGGTTTCTAGAATCCAGAAGATTCCACGGCTGCTGGTGGCTGCAGCAGATGGCTATCTTTACCTGTACAATCTGGACCCACAGGAGGGAGGAGAGTGCACACTAATGAAACAGCATAAGTGAGATCCAGTGTGATCAATTTGAAACATACTCTATCAGACCATTGGTCTAAATATACACTACAGTTTAAAAACTTAGGGGTTGGTAAGATTTGAAAAAGTTTTTGAAAGAAGTCTCTTTTGCTCACCAAGGGTGCACCAAGGATATCTGATCAAAATACAGTAAGAGGATTGTTCAGCATCATTACTATACTATCATTACTGCTTAGAAACATTTCTGATTATTATAGATAGATATTTCTAAAGAACAAGATTTGCTGGAAATCTAAATCTTTTGTAACATTATAAATGTCTTGACTCACAATTAAATGTGTCCCTGTTGAATAAAAGTGTAAATCTATTTCAGAAAAACATTTTGAACGGTAGTGTATGTACATAGAATTTTTTTGGCTATGATTTGCTGCTTTTTAGTTATTTAGTATCCTGTATGGTTCACTGAAAACCTAAAACAGGACTAACAGTTTTTGATGCATTGTGCTGGGGAATCCTGCCCACACTAAAATCTCATTGGTCTATAATCCCACTCCCACAAAATAATCCCATAATTTAAAGTTTACTTTTTTTTTTTATCCGAGAATACGGTTTTAGTTTAAACTGAACTTGGCTTATACATGTGTATCATTTTAGTTTAAATTTAGTTTTTTTTTTTGCAGATATTGCAAATATTCCAATTACAGTCTCTAAATTAAAAATAGTTTATATTGACCCTGATCGGCATGTCATGTGAATTACTCCCTGCGTTAATGTTTCCTCCTTTAGGTTAGATGGAAGTGTAGAGCCAGCGAATGAAATTCTTGAACAGACCGCTCACGACCGGCCACTCGTGGCACAGACCTACAGTGCTGCTGTTGCCAAAGGTAAGAAACTGTCATTTTCACTCGCATAACAGTGAAGAGGGGGAACAAAGAGTCTACATTTTTAAAATGGCCTGGTATTGTTTTCATTGTCTCAGGTTACACTGAGGATCAGGGGGCAGTTGGGGGCGCTGGAGTGGAGGACGACATGAACACCCTGCACCTGGACGACGAGAACGAGCAGCCTCCGTTAATCCTGGAAACAGACTGAGCCGCTGGCAGAAGATGGAACTGACTAAGTGACATTGTAGAGGGGGGTTTCCTCCTCTCGTGCTGCTATGGGCATGTGTGACCTGATAGAGAAAGGGATTAAAACAGAGATCATTTTAAAGCAAGCCTAGCTGTAGCCTTATTCTGTCTCTTGTTGCGTATAGATGTTTTCCTTCCTCCCCACCCTTGTGGCTTTATAAAACCTTGTGAATTTTTCTTTGATTTCCTTTTTTTAATGCCAGGTTTTGTCCTTAATCAGACCAAAATATGAAATCCAAGCTGCAGGTTTCACGTCTCTTAGCTTTGCATGTACTTGTGCCAAGAATAGAAATCCTAGAAAACTTTTGCTTTCATGTGGATGGTTCTGATGTGTTTGCTGGCCATTTCTCTTCTTGAACTTTGACAAGCACTTGTGTGTTTGTGCATTTGTGTCTTTTTCAAATGTGATCGAAAGCGAACTGGCTTGCGCCGCCTGCTATATCACCACACAACTGTGCAGTGTCTGCGATGTCCCTTACCAATCATCTGTGGCTCAGTGGCACCGAGATGTGTATTTTTGTCCTGTAATAACAATATACATGATCTGTTAATAACATGATCTGGTTACAATAACTGTTTATACAGTGTTTTTAACATGCTTAGAGGGTTGATTTTAGTTGTACCCTGAATTACTGCATCTGAAAGTGCACATGCTTTACAAAGACTCTATTTTGATTAATCCCATGCCACATTATGGTTAAAGAATTTGGCAATGTGGAGACTGAACCTTTCTTTTTGGCTTTGAATTACCCCTAGTGTCTTCCTTTGGCCTGGACTGATTTCATTGAAGATTTTTTATTATTTTAAGTTCCAAACACTTAAGTAACCTCAGTAGTAGATACGACTGATGGAGGCGTTTAATGTATTAGTTTCAGAAGGAACTTTCCAGTGAAGAACGTGGTTTCAAGAGGCTGGCAGTCAGTCGTCATCTTGTTTCCAGAACATTTTGTTTTATTCTTAATGAATGGGAAAGTTCAAGGCCCTGTCTCTTTGATTTATTCTCAATACCAGCAGCAGACGATTGCTAATGACGTGACAGAGCCTCGTTTTAGGTAGGTTTCTATTTTGAGGGCCTTCGCAAAGAGGGAAAGCATAATATATCTCACTAAAAACATCTTAATCTTTAGAAATGGTTGCAGCATTCAGCTTGCAAACGGTATGTTCTCACGGATATCCCTGTGGACTGCAGTCTGAATAAACGGGTCACATGGTCTGGCAGTTAAACCAGGACAGGTCAAATGTAAAATCTGAAGTTCTTTTGAAGAATTAGGACCAGGGTTTATGAATGTGATTACAAAATATTTACAATACACAAAGTTAGCCAGTGTGTCCAAGCAAACAATATAGGAAGTTGGAGATACTGCCTGAATTCTTGGAGCTCTAAAGGATCTTGAGATCATTTTTATGCATGATTGTCTCTTGAGCATGTTTTGATGTTGCATATCAACAAATGTCAGCGTCAGTAATAAATTGACTTGTGTCCTCATCATCAGCCAATGAGCTCTAAACCCCCCAATGCCACTTTAATCTGTTTTCTAATGATTTTTGTATAAAATTGTTCCATATAAAGAATAAATAAATCCTCTGTTGAAAATGTTTTAGCGTCTTATTTGATTTTTTCTCCTTTCCATTCTATTTTAAATTCAATTTAGAGAGTGGTGTGCTGATCCTTTATGTTCATTACACATCTAATTAGTATTTTAAGTGAGACAGTTGCAGTGAAAGTATTGGATTAACGCAGGAAAGTATGTTAAACTCCAGAAAGTAGTCAAATTTACTTTATTGGTTTCAATGGCAGTTTATTAAAATCCAATGCAAGGTACCTGCACTAATCAAACAAAAGCAATTTATGACCAGCATATCAATTCAGACAAATTCTGTGTTTGGTTCATCCAGAACCAGTTTCCTGAATCATTAGTATAAAATCCTTAAACGTCTTACACATCAAAACATAATCTTATAAAAACGTACAGACAGCTGCATTAAAAAGGATTGGCCTATTAAAAAGCAAGCAATTTGAACCGCAGACATTTTGTTCTGGAGTCTTCTGTGTCTAGACAATCTTGAGGTCTTTCATTGCAGATTCAAGGGTCTGAAACAGAATTAGTCATCTTTAAGCACATTTGCATTTTGACCACTGCTTACCAATTAAATAATGATTATGAAATGCACAAGAGTTCAACCAATTTTACCTTTACATCCCAAATAGCCATGCCTCCATCCATACCAGTGGTGCAGAATTTGGCACACTTAGCTTTTCCCCCATTAAGGATTGAGATTTGGCTAAGAAGTGAACAACAACACAGCAAAATGTATTAATAGATAGGCCTATATGTTTATTGTTGTAGGTGCATGTTTGATATTGAAGTGTGTAATTTCAGTGTCACTAGTTGCACTGCTTAATCGAACTGCTCGCATTTCTTACGTAGATTTACAATTTGTTAGGATTTATTAAGCGGATTGAGTGTTGCAGGGGTCATAGATATGTATACGGCAGGGATGACATATTTTTGCAGGCCAAAACCCTGAAACTAGTTAGCATTTTTTTAGCACTTCCAGGTTCTATCGTCCTGAAGTCAATGGGATTTTTGAATGGGTTTTTGGTCAAATACCTGAAATAAGGTCTGAAGTTAACACAGGTTGTTAATATGTGGCTAAATGGGGCAACAGAGGTTGTCGGGGACATTAAACGTAATCACACAGAACAGGTAAACATTTATAGCCTTAATGTGTTTATAATCGCTCTAGCAATCATTTCCAACAATTATTTCAAGGTATAAATATATATATATATTTTTTAAATAAAGGCTGCAAGAGTTATTGTAATATTAGTGATGGGGACGGTGAATCCATTCGACCATGGTCATATTAGTTTTTTACTTCTTGAATTTAGGCTTCAAAACTCTTAAAAATTGTGTTCTTTTGTAAAGTTTATCATGAAGAACAGGCTGTACCTGATGCTGTTCTTGTGCACAGACTCAAGGACTGCTTCCTTGCTGTCTACAGAGGCTTTCTTATCCAAGTTCTGGAAGCGTTCCCTGGCTGTCAAGCCCTTCTGAGCACTCTGTTTGGGCACGTCAAGTTTTCCTCCGAAAGACAGGGCCGCATTGTTTGAATCGTAGACAAACAACACAGGGTAGCAGTCGTGGCCCTGAAAAGATATGAAAGTCAGGGGACAATCTAAACAGATTACCTTGGCATCAAGGTCTGACATCTGAAGATACTTACAGCTGCCACTAGGCTGTTCTCAGTAATGAAAGTCACGCACAGAAGAGGCAAGGTTTGAGAAGACAGACTGGTGGAGCTGGCGAGATAAAAGGAAATAATTGGGTAAATATTTTTTTTTTAAGGCAAAAATATGGAGGGCCAGATTTGAAAGGCAATCCTCACACAGCAGTCTTTCCTCCCTCGGCCACTGCCACGGTGCTGTCATGGCTGGCCCAGGCCACGCGATTCCCGCTGTCCGAGAAGCAGACGCCATGCACCCAACCTGAAGTACCAGTAGATTCGAACATGACCTCTCCAAATGGCATTTTAGAGCCCCATGCTGTTGGAGCAGGCTTCTCTTCTACTTCCTTTATGTAAGCAGAGAAGATCCTGGATGGGGATTTAACAGACGGGAAGTTCATATAACGGCCATATTCATAAATTATAATGCAGATCAGAATCAACCTAACCTGCATTTAAAGTCACATGATCCAGCAGCCAAAAGGACGTTATTGGGATGCCAGTCCAAACAAAGGATGGTGGAGCGGATGGGCTTCTTAATGTGCTTGCACACCCACCTAGAATAATGAGAAATTACTTGAAGCATCTTAGATACCCCCAGTAATAACAGATATTACGGGGTCCCAAACGCGCAGTCCCTGTCCGCTATGCCATTGTTTCCACCCCGTGGCACAAAAATACTATTAAAATTAACTGTGGAAAAATACCTTATATTAAATATCTTTATACTAACTGAATATTATGATACAAGGTCTGTGGTCTCATGGTGTTTTACATAATTTACAGTTTAGCATTTTTATAAATTTACATAAAAACATATTATATAAAAAAAATGTCTTCATCTTTTAAATAATTTTTTGTCTTGTTTTACACAATGAAATTAGACGACCTCTGTGCTGATTAATTTTCCGCTAATTCCTTTTTTTGTGAACTGGTATCTGTGCAAAGAATTGTGGGTGAATGAAGGATATACTTGAGGCATCCTTCAAAATAAGCCGAATGAAGGACAATGGCCTTTGAAGGAGCTTGAAGACGTGGCAACCTAAATATGCAGCCTTACTAGTACACAGCCTTCTAATTGAAAAGCACCCACTGATTCATTCAGTAATTGCACAAGTGAGTTATAGAATCATCCACTAAAAATTATTTGTTCAAAAACACTCCTTCAGGAACTAAACAAGCGACCATTGCTGAATTCGGAACCACATACTAGTATACTACTCTTAATTTTTCCATTTTTTTCCATGGCAGAAATAGTAAGAGTCTAATATGCAGTATCAAATTCAGCATGTATGGTTGATTGAGTCATTAAACCATGATTCATTGAAAAACACGGATTCACTCAGGAATGAAACAAGTGAGTGAGTGAGTTATAGAATCATTCTTTAAAAAGATTAATTTAGGAATGCCACCACCACTGTGTTGATCTGTAAATGTAGCCATGCATAGCTGTGGATAGAGATAGATCAAGCTACTGGCAATTGTGTCTAAAATGTAATTTATTCCGTATTAACAATGTTTATTGAACAATTGTATTAAAACTGATAATATCACACTCACTGTTTGGATATAATTGCTTGCAACCAAAACAGTGATGTCTTAAATATATTGCATTGAGTGGTCATCCAAGGCTCAATGCTATCACTTAATGTGTTATCATTTAATGTGTAATGTGCAACCTGTAATCCAGCATTGTTGTACTTGGAAGAGTCTGAAAGTGAAGAATCGATTGAGAAAGGTTCAGCACGGTTGGTTAGTACCAGCATCCTCTGCTGTGCTTTTCTAGTCCTATAATTCTAAACACTGCTTTAATCTGAGTCATTTAGAATTAAGAGAGAGCCCATCTGCCTCACAAGTAGATTAACCACCATCAGCTTTTTTCTGCCAGAGAAGGCTTAGTATAATTTCTATTGCCTGATACTCACCAGTCATTTTCCTGCTCAAAATAGCACACTGAGATCAGACGTGAGCCACTGCCCACAGCAAACTTGTTTTCTTTAGGAGACCATGTCACACAGCGGGCAGCACGGTTGATCCTGAGAATAACCAGGGTTGGCTTCCATACGTCTCCCTTTAGGGTCCAGACGTATGCGTTACGGTCGGTGCCGCAGGTGACGATGCGATTGCTCTCAGGAGCCCAGTCAATGCCTGGTTGATGAGGAAACGTCTTGGGTGACATTGTTTTGTTCACATCAATGCTCTGTGACCGTGTAGGTCAGATGAACTTTCTAAACTTACCAGTAACCTGGCCATTGTGCTCCTTCAACACATGAATTTTGTTCCAGTTGCTTCCGTCCTTCTTGTAGATATGGACTTCGTGGTTATTAGGACACAGTGCTATTTCTAAAGGAGACAGAAATATAAGACAAAAGTATTTGGGCTTGATGGTTTTGGATAACAGGCTTATCAAGTTAGTATGGTTTCTTTAAAGTTTATTAGTGGCACTATTGCTAACATCACTGAGGTTTAGGGGTGTTTTAACATTTTAAACTTTGAAATGTAAGGTTTGGATTATTGACTATCATACAAAAGATCCTATTATCTACCATTGAAATGGACTACATAGGGACCAATGGGTCTTTTGGAGTGGTGAGAGACCTTAATAGTTAATACACCTTAATAGCATTGCAAAATCACGCTACCAACCAACTGCAACACACTAATATTATGACAGGCATCGCTCATGTTTTCTTCTTCAGCATTTAATCCTGCATACAAAATATATTTCTGCAGAATGGACCCTTTCCACATTTCCAGGGGTTCTCTAAAGCGGAAGTCATCATAGCAGGGTAAACTTCTATAGGAGTGAATGGGAGACAACATCAAATATCATTTTTATATTTCCATTTGCTCCAATAGAAAAAAAAGAAAAAAAAATCAGTGATAGCATTTCCACGACTTTCCAAAAGAGGGGAACATATAGGGAGATTGATTAAAGCAGTCAGAAAAGAGAAAGATTACAAATCTGTCGTCACTCCCTCAGCCTCAGTTTTAGAAACACCCTCGCAGAAGCGTTAATTATTTTATTTTTTTTTACATTTACTAAAAGGGTAATAAAACACAAAGTATAGCGTTATAAATGTGTATTAATTAAAAAAACATATATATTAAAAACTTTATAGATTTGCGATGTTGTGGAAATGCATTATCAATACCAATACTACCCACAATTGCATTATAGGCAAATTGAGAACACGTGCACGCGACAGGAAGCAAGTGCGCAAGACCGTCTTAGGTCTGAAAAATGCCAAAGCTCAGTGGCCTTGACGCTCACTAAATCCACACTATCGCTACTGCTTCTGAGGGGAATTTGAGAGTTTATCCCATCATTCACATCATGTTCAGGAACTCACATGCCCAGAGTTTATTTTAAAGTGCAGAGTACACTATGAAAAGCAAAATGTGTAAATAAAGTTCTGTAAAAACTTTACTTTCAATTTTTTAAGTGTGGGCCATTGGGTAATTCGAAGTTTTACACACGATTGCAGTCTTCACACAAACACTTGAACACTTGATCCAAATAACAGAAATATAGCAAAGACTACTAGTATGGGAATTGGGACAGGCAATGCTGAATTCACACAGTGTATATTTCCTGCAACAGCAGATGTGTTCCCACATTTTTCATAGGTAAGCTATGAAAACACGCATGGTTTTAACAGCAGCAGTTAAACTTAAAAGTCATTCTCAGTCGTCTCATTTCCCCACTGTTGCTCTGCGGTCTGCTGTGCTGAAGACGTACGACATCAGCAACAAAGCACCATTCATGGTAAAACAGGAAGTCTGGGGGGAATTAGTTATTACTGCTTCTCTCATCAGCATGGAAAGAAAAGCAGGGCGGCAGCAGTTAAAAGACACAACTTTAACATTTAGAATTTTTGCTTTTTCTTAAAGACAGAGTGTTTTTAAACTTAATTAAACCATAAAGGGCCTTATTTGGCTTTTTGAGAGCAGCCACACTTAACTTTTAATGCTGAAGGACTCTAACTGGCATCATAAACTGCAGAAAACCATAAAAACAAGAGTGCATGCTGCATGTATGTCCATGTACTTTTCCAGAAGGAAGTGCAGCTTCTCATCCAAAATGCAGGTCTCAGCAGAATAATGTAAGCATTCAGTATAGGGTCTAATGGGCTCTCAAGGGCCAAATGGTGGTTCACATGATGGTTTACAAAAACAATAGTTAAAATTCAAGTAATATGGGTAGGAAGACAATCTTTTTGAGGAAATGTTAAACATTGGTTTATGAAAATCACAGTTCACATCTCATTAAAATCTTTCTTCAAAAGACGTACTTGATTCATGATCAAATGAGTTTTGGAGACCAAATCATTTGTATATTCAGCAATGATGCTCCCAAAAGATTACACAGTTTAGATGCTGAAGGATATCGTTAGCCCCAGAGACTGGGAACTGCTCCAAAGATGCTGCGAGGAGTATGAGAACTTACGAGTTTGGTCCTTGTTCCAGGCATGGCAGCTGATAGGTTCAAGAAGAAAACTGTGATAAGCCATGATTGCTTTTTCCCTGCAAATGAAAAATAGAAGTAATTTTGAGATGAAATGGTAAAAACGTTGATGTTCAAGGTAAACCAAATTACAGGTTACAACATTTGATTCACTTCCGTATAGAGACATAGCACTAAAATGGAGAACTGTAGAACTTCCTACTAAAAACCTTGTTAATTTTCTTTCCTGTTTTTGAATTCTATCCCTGTAGGTCAAACTTGTCTTTGTAACTGCAAACTTTTTCCCCCTCAATGTTTGTAGTTAATTAAAACCAGACCAGAAAGGAATGTGACAAAGACAGACGCTCAGTTGTCCACTTACAAGAAAAATGCATAAAACACCTCAACTATCTTAGTTTCCGTTTAAAACATGTAACGGTCCTCTCTGCTGGGGGAGATTGCAGCAATGAGTTTTAAATGTCAGGTAGACCAGTAAAAACTCTTGCTACAGCTAAAAAGTCACAGAAACATACTTTCTAGATGTCATTCTGCATGTTAATGCATGTTAGTGAGGTCACACAAACACCAGAATTCAAAAACTACAGATTGCTCCACCGTTGAAAAAAAAAAAAAAAAAAATCTTCCAAATTCAGATAAACAAAACCATATGGTATTCTACTTACCCGGGAAACCGTAAAAACACAGAGATGTGTGGGGGGTTGACAAAGTCTGCAACAGAAGCCTGAGTTTGCGGACTCTGAGCAGTCAACACAAACGCTGGCTTTGCTCTGAATGAACTAAAGTATTTCCTTGGTCGTTTTTCTCTCCAAATATGCACTACTTCCCCTTCCCTGTTAGAAGCATATAACCACTTCCTTGTGTGGGCGGCTGTCTGCTGGTGAGGAGGGTTTTCAGTTCAACTCCCTTTCACATTCTCCTCGGTTGTATGGATAACGCTTGTTCTTTTTAAGCCCTGAATCTGCAGTTGATTTATAGTTACTAACAAAAGCAATACTGTTTCGAATGAATCCTTATATGCATGGTCATAGTTTGCAAAAACAGTTACATCAAAAACTGTATAACCCAACCTTGGGATGCAAACTGAGAGCTGTACGTATATCTAGTTGCATCTGAAAGCCAAGTTGTTTCCTGTTAGCACAGAAAAGGCTGTCGATCTCAGTGATACAAAGCCATTGAATCAAACAGAATGAGACAACATTCGCAAATGGTGTGTAGTATACGTCATTTATTTCTAGCAGACCATTTACATAAAATTCTCCTTTTAATTTAACTCCTCTCAAGTTCCCCAGGAGAGCCAGAACATCTTGATCACCCATCACACACTCCTGTGGTGCCAGCTTTGGCATAGATTTTTTTTAATTAAAAAAAAAAAAAAAAAGAAAAGAAAACAAAGATCCTAACCCCCTTTTCCATTAGTGTTTTTCCGTTTTTAAGAGTGTCACACATCAGTTCACACCACTGCTCAGTGCTTTTTTTATTTATTTAAAAACTTTCAGAAGTGTTATCGGAAATCTCCTTGTTAGTCTTCAAGCTGCATTGCTTGTGCTGTGTCATGCTAGATCGGTGCGAGTTTTACATGATCCGCAGGCCCTGGATTGAAGACTCTAAGGTCTGTGGAAAGAATTAAGCAAACATGGTAATAAATCAGGTTAACTGTGACTCAAGGGAAAAAATGGAAGCAATTGACTGGCATAAAAGTTAAAGACATCTTTAAAAAAAAAAAAAATACAAACCTTGAAATCCCATATGGTCATTGCTCCGTCAATTCCTGTAGTGCAGAATTTACGACAATCTCTTTTGTCTCCTTCATATATAGACACTTGGCTGCAAAGTAAAAAAAATGTTTTAACTGTGCACAATTACAAAAAACAAACTAATAATAATTTATATATAAAGTTAAAAAGTTTGGGGGTCTGTACGACTTTTTGAAATAAATTGAGTAAAAACTTTTACTGTAAATTTTTTACAGTAAAAACAATAATATTAGGAAAAAATTACAATTTAAAACAACTGTATTATATTTTTAAAATGTGATTTATTGCTGTGATGTCAAAGCTGAATTTTCAGCATCATTACTCCAGTCTTCAGTGTCACATGATCCTTCAGAAATTATTCTAATAAGCTGATTTGCTGCTCAAGAAACAATTACCATTATTATCAATGTTGAAAACAGTTATATTTTCGTGGAAACTGTGATAGTTTTTTTTATAAATAGAAAGTTCATTTTATTTGAAATATAAATATTTCGTAACAATGTAAATGTCACTTTTGATCAACTAAATTTTAATTGAGTTAATTTATAAATAAATTTAAAAAAAAACCTTAGCCCAAAGTCTTGAAAGGTGTTTATATATAATTTTCAAATAATTTGGCCTACGTGATGCTGTTCTGATGCAGGGTTTCTAGGGTGCTATTGCGGTCCTCAGTGGTGGCCCTCTTGTCCATGTTGCGGAAGCGCTCCATGGCAGAAATGTTGCGCTGGATGCTCTGCTTTGGAATGTCCAACTTGGATATGAAGGTCAAGGTTCCACCATCATCAAAACTGAACAGCATAGGGCAGCAGTCGTGACCCTAATGGAAAACACTTAAGATTAGGTCCTGAAAAAGGCAGTCGCCTCTAAAAAACAACAACAAACACGTTTCAACCAAAAAAAAAAAAAAATATAGGGTTCTTACTGCTGCCACAATGTTGTTCTCAGAAACAAAAGTCACACTCAAAAGGGCAAGGAATTCTGTCTTCAACTGACTTGGCCTGCAAAACAGATATTAGTCATTAGTTAGCATGACATTACAACCAGGACGGTTTAAAAAGTCTACACCAGCAAATTAGAAATAATTTTTTTCTAAACACGCCAACCATTTCCGATACTAACGTTGAGCTTATTGTGGGGTCCACTACAGTGACAGTGCTGTCATGGCTGACCCAAGCCAGTTTGTTCCCACTGGCTGAGAAACAGACGCTGTGAACCCATCCTCCACTTCCTGCCCCGCCAAACTCTGCCATCACCTGCCCAAAGGGCATCTTGGACCCCCATGGGGTTGGAGCTGGTTTCTCATCCACCTCCTTGATGTATGCAGAGAATACCCTAAGAAACGAACACACAAATATGATTCAGAAAGCTAATAAAAGGTTTATTTCTATGCTTAGAGACATTGACAGTGTTAACAGCTTCAATATACAAAGTCGCACCTGCATTTGAAGTCACATGACCCAGCAGCCAGAAGCACATTATTTGGATGCCAGTCTAAACTGAGGACAGTTGAACGTATGGGCTTCTTGATGTGTTTACTAACCCACCTAAATAAAATAAAAAAGTTATAAGACCATTGAGGCAAAACAATCAATGAAGCCCCAATATGTGTATAAAACTGTGACCTACCAATCATTTTCAGACTCAAAGTAGCAAACGGATATGAGTCGTGCTCCGCTCCCCACTGCAAACTTGTTCTCCAGCGGAGACCATTTCACAAACGTGGCCGCACGGTTGATCCTGAGAATAACAAGGGTGGGTTTCCACACGCCGTCCTTTTGACTCCATACATAAGCATTCCGGTCCGCTCCACAAGTCACAATACGATCACTTTTAGGAGCCCAGTCAATGCCTGGAAAAGAACAAAAAAATGGTTAACAGGCCATTTCAACAATGTTTGTGAGTAACTTAAGAAATGTATCATTCAGTTTGCAGGGACTTTTACCTGTGATGTGCCCATTGTGTTCTTTTAATTCATGAGCTTTCACCCACTGATTTCCACTTTTCTTGTATATATGGACTTCGTGATTGTTTGGACTGATAGCAATTTCTGTTATTGAAAAACAAAATGTGAGATGGGCGTAAGTTCAAAATAGATAAAAGCATGGATACAGTCAACATCTATGAATAAATAGCAATGAAAAGCTTTCTTACGGGTCCTGTCCCGGTTCCATGCATGGCATGTGATGGGTTCCAACAAAAACTGGTGGAGTGACATTATCTTCAAATAATTTACACCTCAGCCTGAAAAGAAACATACCCAAATTTGATTGCTATGCCAGTAATATTATAACTAAGAGTATACTTGTTGGGTGAGCTGTGTTTAGTTTTGATTTTTACATTTATTAATTTCATAGCAGGAAAAATGTAAGGTTTCTCTAACTGGTGGGATGGGAGCAAAAAATTAATAAAAAATGAAACAGAGTTTATTTTAAAGTGCAAAGTAAGGTGAAAAGCAAAATGTGTAAATAAAGTTCTGTAAAAACTTCACTTTCAATTTTTTAAGTGTGTGCCATTGGGTAATCCGAAGTTTTACACACGCTTGGAATCTTCACACAAACACTTGGTCCAAATAACAGAAATATGAATAGCAAAGACTACAAGTATGGGAATTGGGACAGGCCTAATGCTGAATTCAGACACAGTGTTGAAAATGTAAAACCGGGAGTGGAGCTGGAGCAGAGCGATTACGAAAGCCAGGAGGGGAATCTCTGGCTGCATCCGAAATTATTTTGAATAAGTAGCCTAATTACTTCATGACTGCTAAAAAGTATGTTCTTTATAGTATGAGTTTGTGGTAGTATCAATGTAATCTGGACGTTACATTTGCCATGTTGTCATTATCATGTGACCTACCAGCGTCAGTTATGTCGCTTCACTGCCATTCCTAAATCCTCTCCCGTGGCCTCATGGGATAGTAAAGTGTCCATCTTATGCACACTTCAAAATCTTGCAGGAAGAAGTAGATCTGGGTACTTATTGCCAACTCTTTTATGAGTACAGTGAATTCGTACGCACTTCTTTTGTCAGGCAAGTAGGGAATATCGGATTCAGCCCCTCTCTCTCTCTCTCTCTCTCTCTCTCACTCACTCACTCACTCCACTCCACTCCACTCCACTCCTACATGTTAATCCAGTCGCTTAACGTTAATGTTTGGCTTCTTTTTCAAATATTTACATTGCCGGAGAATCAATATACGAATTAACTGGCCGGAATTTTACTTAACATTTTTTGCGAGTGCGGTAAAAGTACTACACTCGCAATAGTGGATAATCATGCACTCGAATTTAGTTGTAAATGGCTTCATAAGTTTCAAAAACAGTGTAAACCAGCACTGATAAATTGGCATGCCAATTATGGCTAAATCACAACCATCAATCTATGTCCCCAACCACAACTACACTGTTTTTTGTGTGTAATCATATACTAAAGCAAAAAATCGCCTGTTCAACTGGCAAAACCTGATGACGGCTGTCAGTGCCCGGTTTTAGGGCGTGGGTGAGGCAGAAGATCAATATCTGATGCCGTGGGCTTCTGATCTGGAGCTGTCTGCCTGCTACATTAGCCTAAAGCTAACGCGAAAAACAGATTTATTTCAAGTAAAATTACACAGAATGCAGGAAAAGAGACGCCGGATTTAAAGATAAAGGTCTGTAGCACCTTATACACATGTAAACACGGTTATAATGCGAGTGAAGTTACACAATGTTCGTGGTCTGTTAAATTTGAGGATCAGGAAGGCCTTGCTCAAGATGCCGGTTCAGTCCGCTCCCTGCTGTCGGAAAAAGGCATGACACGGGCCTCATTTACCTGAACAGATGTTCCGCTTCTTGTGGAAATATTCGTAAGGATGTTCGCTCTCGGTTGTTCAGCTGGTGGACGGACTTGAATTCGCGGACTCTGGACAGTCGACACGAATTCACTCCGACTGCTCTCTCGCTCCCTGATTTCGGCCTGTCAAGGAATCCAGGAAATGGCACACAGCTCAGCGCGCATGCGTACGCACGGCAGAACGGTGGGCGTGTCCGTGTGCAAGTCATTCAGAAGACAATGGTGTGAGATGGGAGAGTACGAGCAGGCCAGGGTTCAAAAGAGTGTGTGCAACTTTCAAACTTAGACGGATTCAGGTTATTCTTATTATTATGTTTCTGATAAGGACTCGTCCTTATAAATCTGTGCTATATTACAATGTCGTTGTATGAACTTTTTTTGCTCAAAATATGACCTCTCTCTCTTAAAAGTCATTTCCTTGTACATTGCTGTCTCACCGACTTTGATTAATGTGGGATGGAATCTCCACACTTTCATAAATCTAAAATATAGCAATGGTCACATTACACACAATTCCAAAATATTACAATACAAAATTACCATTCAAAGGTTTTTGGGGTCAGTAATTTTTTTTTTTTTTTAAGAAATTAATACTTATATTAAGCAAGGATGCATTTAATTGATCAAAAGTGAAAGGAAAGACTTACATTGTTACAAAAGATTTCTATTTCATATAAAACACAATTTCATTCAAAAGTGGGGCCAAATGTAACAGCATAGCTTTGGCCCCTTTTTGGTCTCTTGAAGGTCTCACTGTTGTTCTTATTGTCCTGCTGTATCGCCATTTCATTCAAGTCTGACTGCATTTTGTTCGTGATCCTCAAAGCTTCAGCATGACCTCTGACCTCTTCCTCCAGGTTAGCTTAGAGGACCTGATGTTGTTTCCTTTAAAAAGGGGTTACTTTTGAGCAGATAAAATGAGAAATTCCTATTGAGTGTATTTTAAAGGGATAGCTCACCCAAAAATGAAAATTCTGTCATAATCTACTCCCGCTCATGTTGTTTTAAACCTGACTTTAAACAAAGAGTTTCTTTGTTCTGTTGAACACAAAAGAAGATATTTTGAAAATTGTTGGTTTCTGGTCCCCATTGACTTCCATAGGAAAAAAATACTAATTCAATGGTTGATGGATGTCATTTTCTAGATTGGTTGTTCTCTTTGGATCTTCTTTTCTTATGATAACAGCATAAAATAAAGAAAGATCTAGAGAAGCTTCAGCAGGTAAAGAAAGCCAGATATTACTGGTCAAGTAATATCTGTCTTTCTTTACCTGCTGAAGCTTCTCTAGATCTTTCTTTTCCTTCTGTGCCTTGGCAATGCTTTCATCCCATTGGTTAAGGTCTCCTGTCAGAGTGCTTTGAATCTAGGCCCTAAAGAGCCACAGCAGGTATTTTGGAGCCAATAAACTGAGTAATTTCAGATCATTATGTTACTTTATTTTAATTTGTCAATCAATAACATGTGTTTGCTTGATTTCACACATGGTAACAGATGTGAATGGAATTTACAGCCATATTTTAGTGAAATTCTTGATTGCTTTCAACTGTTTTTCCTTCTCTGACTTTGCCAGAGTCGACTCCTATCCTTCCAAGTCCATTCTCAGGTCCATTAGTTTGCGCTTTTGAGCACTTCAAGCATTGGCAGGGCTCTTCTCCTCTAAAGGCGCTTTCATATTCTGGATATCTGTTCTTTCATGCTGATAGTTTGCTTCATAAGCGCTCCTCAGCTTCTGCAAGTGTATTTTGTTCCTAAGGATATAAAAATACAATTCATTAAAAATTAAAACCACACAGACACAGTCATATACTCTTTTTCTTGGCATCACTCTTTTCTTTGGAAATAGTGATACATTTTTAATCAAGTTTAATAGTCTTTACCATTTGTTTTCTCCAGAGCAGCTCACAGCTTCTCTTTTTTGGCCTTTATCTTGTTCTCTTGTAGAGCTACTTTGAGCGAAGGTTTAACCTGAAAATAAAGCACTGCAGTTAAGAAAAGGATAGAAACGAGTGAGTTATATATTTTTTTCACAGTGAGCCGAAGGAATTTTCTAAATGAGGACATTTCTGAAATAAGGAGAGACAAAGGGTTAATAAGTACTAAAAGAGAGCTACTGTTTAACAGGGACAACTGCTTAAACTGAGGTCTGTTAGGAAAGCCTTTTTGGGAAATGCAGATTCCCTTTAGGATGCCGTTACAGGCCAGTTGCCATGTGCAGGATTAAGAATGCATCACAAACACCTAAACACTGAAAGACTGAAGCCAAAACACTGGGTGTATACTGAAATAATAACAGTCTGTGCTGCTTAATGGATGTGCATTGGTGAATGTATTTGAGTATATATATACAGTATATACCTATCAATTTTAAAAGATAAAATTAGGAGAAGGGAGAATCAATGAATTATGAACAATTGCCATTTTGTGAATATCAAGAATTCATGTAATCAATAATAACATAACTAGAAAAAAATGAATAAAATATGAATAAATATGAACATGAATAAAATACACGCAAAAAAACAAGATAAATAAAAGAATAAAATGCAAAACATGGATGTAAATGGTCTGATTGTTCATTTGGCATACTGCGGTGTGGTCATCAGTTTATTCACCTCTCCTGTTAGGAGAGCCAAAGAAAAGATCTACTTAAACAAGTGCATGTTTTGGGGGAATGTTCATGCATATTGTTATACTTATAGGACACTAGTTCCTATAGAAAGCAGTCTCGAAGGAAGAGCGGAGTTTTTTTTTCCCCTGTTGCAGCTTCCTCTGCTTTGAAGGGCTGAGCCAAAAGAGGCAAGGATGACTGCAACAGGCCCACCACTGTTTCATTCAGTGGATCTTTGTTTTTGTATAGCCATCCTGCAATGCTGTGTCCCACCTGGGATGTGTAATCAAAATGGGACCTTCTTTTTCTTTGACAATCTAGCAACAACATATAAATATTTTTTTCTGAATGTAAACTTGTTCCAGGATAATGCACCAGCTCAAAATGGGCCTCCTCTGGACATTTTTTCCATCCTTTTGGCTTTAGGAATTTGATTTGCCCAGGTGATTGTCATGAGCAGCTTTGAGGTGCTAAATTAGTGTATGGCAATAATCAGTCAACTCATAGCTCTCAAAGTTTTCACTAAGCTTAGCAGTGAATTCACATACATTTCTCCTAGAATAAATATGACATTGTGATTCAGAAGAACTGCCTTAAGTAGAAACTGCTTTAATGCACTTGCAATCTTTGCATGTTGTTTCAGGACATGATGGAAAAGAGTTGTTGTCCCTGGTGGTTTTAGCATTGGCTTTTAGGACAGGGAGAATAGAGGACATGGTTCTAAACTCCTGGCCTAGAATAGGGTGTGATGTTCCACAGAGGACATCAAAACCATTTGCTTTCCTTGAAATCTGAAGCTGGCTTTCCTCCAGTTGCTGCCAAGAACTGCATTACCTGTTTGGTTTTCTTGGTCTTGCCGGCACCAATTTCTCCACTAGGAATATGTGATATTTTAAAGGGGCATTCGGCAACTATTTCAACTTAATAAAACCGTTTAGAAATCATTTGGATGGTTTAATAACCTGTTCTGGTGAGAATGGTGACTTTCCCCGCTCCCCCCAGTGTTCCCAGGCGGAAAACCAACCTTGCAACATGAGGACTAACGTCCCGGTAAGTTGGAAATAGGAAGTCTCGTGAGAAGCGAGAACGAGCGAGAAACACAAACTGCTTTACGGCAATTCGACATAAACACACACGCCGCCCTCAATGTGTATGAAGTATAACCCACCTCGGTAGACATAGCTCCACACGATAAAGTTGGCCGGCTCCGATAATAACAAATGAACATGAGCAGCGGTAGAAAGGGGGAGGAGGGGCCGCAAAGGAGTTTTTTTACGACATTGTTGTGAAATATATGCCCCACAGCTGTAGGGGGAGCTCGTTGAGAAAACATGCGACAACAAAAGTGAAAATCAGCGAAGAAATAGCTAGAGTTGCCGAATGCCCCTTTAAAGCTCATCACTGTTCTCCGCACAGAGCAGTGGTATTATTTCTAACACACAATGGCTGTTTTAGAGCTGGTTTCACAGTTGGTATTTATTATTAATTAATATTAATCTAATTTCATTCATTTTTGAGACCACGCATAGTTGAATGAAGAAAACACAGCATTCTTAACACCCAAAAAAATCATATATATATATATATATATATATATATATATATATATATATATATATATATATATATATATATATATATATATATATATATATATATATATATATATATATGTATATATATGTGGAGGTCCACATAATGCAAAGTATATGCTCTTAACTTTGCAGTTTTTCACATATCATGTAATACTCAATTTCTCCATTTCTTTGCACAAAACTCTCCAGAAAGTGCTATTTAATGGTTTATTTTTCAAAAAAAATTCCCGGGGGGGTACTATTAAATAGCACTTTCTGGAGAATTTTGTGCAAAGAAATGGAGAAATTGAGTATTACATGATATGTGAAAAACTGCAAGGTTAAGAGCATATACTTTGCATTGTAGTAGCTTCCACATCGCGCGCAACTACGGCATTCATTTATCCGTGTCACCCAGAGATGCGTATGCGCGAGCGGTGCGCGATCATGGTCGACTGACAACGAGACGCAGCTGAGCAAGAATACGGCCGTGTTCCGATTGTTCTCAGCTCCGCCGAGACAAAATAGACATGCCATTTCAAAAATCTTTCATTTATTGTCAGAAATATGTTTTCAAAAGCATCACTTTCATAAAATTTTATGTGACATAATTTCCAGTAGGCAACTGAAACGAGCAGGGTTATGTGCCGGGGCTAAGCCCCGGAGAGCCCCGGCCCAATTTAACCACTGTATATATATATATATATCAACTAGAAACGGTGATTTTAAGTTTTTAGATTTGCATTCATGACTTGGTTACCAGCGATTAAATCTAGATTCTATCTAGAAATCTAGATGTATATTTTTCTATTAATTAAAAAAGTGGATGAGTTGCCCAACTGAGTTATATTTTGTTTATTTTATTATTTTCAATATGCACCACTCACAACACTTACACATATACATATATGTATGCAAGCATGTATGAAGGGTTCATCAAGAGTGCTAACACAAACTGTGAACACACATGCTGCTCCCTGGATACACAGAAGCTGTTCCTGGCAACATACATTAATTAGGTATCCAAACTCAGCTGTATATTCTGAGATAGCTAAATTTGACTTCTAAAAGGGGTCATGAACTGCATTTAAAAAAAATGTATCATGTTCTTTGGAGTCCACTTATAATGTTAGCAAGATTTTTACATTAAAAAACATCCTAATTTAAGTAATAAGCTATTTTCTATCCTGTTTTTGACCTTCTCTTTCAAACACTCCATTTGTGCCGCATTCAAGACTTTTCTAATATTTTTATATTACAATAATTCCCCTTTAAATAATATACAAATAGTAGGAATTCACCTATAAATAGGCCTATAAAATCACCAATTAGCAGAACCATTTGAACATAATTTAACAATTTTGGAGGACTGAAGCAACATTTGTAAATGCAAAATGCATTGAAGGGTCATTTTATGAAAGGTGAACCAATTTTCATTTAACTATGGTCTATTTTTGTATGATAATATACTTTTTGAGTCTGTGAGTTTTCATTTGCATAACATATTATCCACTCACATAAAATAGACAGAAAATAGTAAAGGTATAAAAAGGTATTTTTTGACTCTCGAATGCTAATTATTGGTCACAACTATGACAACAGAGAGAACAGCAGCCAATTTGCTTTCCAATTTCCACCCCAACACATTCTCCCTCGACACATGTATATGTAATATTCTAATACTTTTTGTTAGCATATTTCATTACCACTTAAAGGAATTCTTTGTCACTCTGAAACTGGCACCCCCTCCCCACTCGAAATCTCTACCGAGGGGGAACTCCATGTGAATTTATTCATTCACACACTTTCATTCAATTCCTTCTCTACTTCATCAATTGTTCAGGCAGTTAGTAGATTTTTTTCTTTTAGTTTCAGAGGCTTTGGCTGTTTCAGTTGGCAAACAATCAAATCCTGCATTTATCACATACGACCTTACGACCAAGAGATGGCAGAAGTGAGCTACATCAACATCTCAATTGATTGAGAAAATTAGGCCAAAAGGGTGTCTACTCCATCTGTTCATATTTTATATTTGGGGTAGTTTCCAGCATATGTACCACATTCTAAAACATTCTCACATATACAATTTGTTGTGAATGGTGTTAGACTTCCTTGATGACTGTTGCTGTTCTCAGCTCATGTCTGGCATTTAATTATAAGCCCTTGCAATCGCTCTTTAAAATCCAAAGCACACAAATACTATGACTTAATAAGATAAATAAGACCTAAGATACATTTTTACTCAAATTAACTAATTGTCATAACATTATTATTGAGAAACCCTTTGATGCAACAAATATGTTAAAAGGGCAAACAATATATAAACACTTAGAAGAAAAGTTATTGAACCTTAAAGGGTTCTTTCAGGTATAGAACCTTTTAGGGGTTCCCATCATGGGATCATTTTATGGATTTAGTTTTAATTCATTCATTTTATAAAATATTGTGTAATGTTATAAAACATTTTAAGTAAATATAAAAGAAAATATTATGACTTAAGCATCTTGTAAACATACTTTACTACACTGTAAAAAAAGTTGCTGACTTAAAAAGTCGCTGACAAACTGACTTAAAAAATGAGTTGAATCTTGTATAACTTTATAAGTTGAAAATTGCTTAACTTATTTTTATGAGTTAAAGCAATGTAAAACATATGTTGTCATAACTTCCCATATAATGTTTTACTGAGTAAAATTTTAAATAAACCGAAACAAGTAAGTATTATGCAATCATTTAAGTTTTAAGGCATGAAGGATTCTTTAAAATTGAATCATACATTTTTTGGTTCTATATTAACCCATTGAACCTTTTCTAAGAGAGTTGTTAATATAGTTTCAATATATTAGTTTTAATTTGCCCATAGTCACATTGGATTTTCAAAATGAGCAATATCATGATAAATATCTCTGCATGAGCAGATGAGCTCCGAAGTGTCTAGCCATAATTACATGACATCTTAAAGAATTGATTAATACATTGGAATGTTTCCATTTATTTAACGTGTTCATTTTTGAATTGTGCATCATTAAACCACATTGCATCCCACACAAAGAACTGATTAATTGCATTAGTATTTGTTAAATAAGATTAAATACATTTCATTCTAATGCCAAGAGCACAATGCCTTTCTTCTCATTAAAGTGGTGACGGATTGAAAAGGGTCAGTGTGTGGCCTGCCTCCCTCATTAGCCTGCTGTTTATGTGTGGATTGGCTTTTCTTCTGCACAATTAAATGGCTCTATTGTTTCCAGTTGCTAAAGTCCTCGAATCCAGTCCTTTCCCCTACTGCTCAGATCAACCTTATTTGCTTCTACCACATGACAACATCAAGCAACCCTAGGAATCATGCAAATTTAATGTAACTCATCATCTGGTTAGCCTATTTATTACAAGTGACAACAACAATCAATCTATCTATCTATCTATCTATCTATCTATCTATCTATCTATCTATCTATCTATCTATCTATCTATCTATCTATCTATCTATCTATTAAAATATATAAATCTATCTATCTATCTATTAAAATATATAAATCTATCTATCTATCTATCTATTAAAATATATAAATCTATCTATCTATCTATTAAAATATATAAATCTATCTATCTATCTATTAAAACAAATCTATCAATCTATCTATTAAAATATATAAATCTATCTATCTGTCTATTAAAACAAATCTATCAATCTATCTATTAAAATATATAAATCTATCTATCTATCTATCTATCTATCTATCTATCTATCTATCTATCTATCTATCTATCTATCTATCTATTAATATATATAAATCTATCTATCTATCTATTAAAATATATAAATCTATCTATCTATTAAATTATATAAATCTATCAATCTATCTGTTAAAATATATAAATCCATCTATCTATTAAATTATATAAATCTATCTATATATCTATTAAAACATATAAATCTATCTATCAATCTATTAAAATATATAAATCTATCTATCTATCTATTAAAATATATAAATCTATCTATCTATCTATCTTTCTATCTATCTATCTATTAAAATATATAAATCTATCTATCTATCTATCTATCTATCTATCTATCTATCTATCTATCTATCTATCTATCTATCTATCTATCTATCTATCTATCTATCTATCTATCTATCTATCTATCTATCTATCTATTAAAATATATAAATAAATAAAAAATTAATTTAAATACTTTTAATGACATCAGCCTGCGTACATTTTTTCATGAAGTAATTCAGCTTTAAACAACATAACGCACATGACTAATATCCTTTTACATCCCACAATCTACTGCCAGCGCCAGACGGAAAAGCGCGCGCACGCCCAAGCGCGAGTGCGTGCACGTTCCGCTGTACTAACGTGATGTCAGAACGCCGTTGAGCTAAAAAAAATGTTAGCCTGTGTTGTTAAGTCTGAAAGCTACAGGGGATTTGCCAGACGGAAATAATACCGTTTTATCGCCTAGAAACACATGCACTACCCACATATTAGCGTAGCGCGTTTTTATACGTTTTTATATCCGCTTGAAGCCAGCGTCTTGGGTTTATCCTGAGAGAAAGTTCGTTGGTTATTTTGTGGGAGTGATGTCGAATCCTGGGACTCGAAGGAACGGGTCAAGCATTAAAATCCGACTGACAGGTAAAACGACTACAAATAAGCTCCTTTATTGTTTTCATTGAATCTATACGGAGTTAATGATCATTTAACGAGTAATGATCATACTTGGTTAGGTTATTATCGCTGTGTGTTTGTCGTTCATGTGTGTGTGGAAGGCTAAGCGACTGACTATCCTGCTAGCTTCTGCTGGGGCGAGTTGCAGCAGTCTGGCTCTTCATGCTAAACGCATGCTAAGACGATAAGCAGTTCTTTATTTCATCAACATTTCTATAAACAGCACAATCGTCCGTGGACATGCTTTATTTTCACTTATGTGAACGTTACCAGCCGAAAGCAGGTCCCCGTTGATGGTTTGTTAGGTTGGATTAGTAATAAATCAGCTGAATATTAACCGGATGAAGATGGAAGCAGAGGCAGCTGTTCTCGGTTCCCCTCATCTGGATGGCTGTCTCTGTTATATATTAAGATATTAAGACATACCATCATGTGTGGCAGACTGTTCGTTAATATTTTGTGTTGTCTTGCTTATTATATTTGCTCACTGAAGCAAGTTAACAAAGGGTTACAGTGCTTGATCTTTATATGCTTGTATACCGTTTCACAATCCACTGATGGGGTTTTCTTGGGGAGGATTTTTTTTCCCTACTCTTTTGAAATCACTTCTTGCTTGGAAATGAACAGGATATGATTGATGCATAATGATCTCTATGATATCATCACAGACATAGTGACAGTGCCCTGAAGGATTGGATTTACAGTTGCCTCTGTAAACCAAATCTAGGCTACTGTTGACATATCAGTGCCTTTTAAAGTGTCTGTGGAATAAAAAGATTAGTAAGTATGATTGCAAAAGTACACGGTTATGTGCTTTGTATCACATTATAGACTGAGCAGTTACAAGGATAGAGGATACTCATATTTTTCTTTTTTTATATCTTTGGACACACTTTACAATAAGGTCCTATTAGTTAATGTTAGTTTATGCATTAACTAACTACAATTACCTAACAATGAGCAATGCTTTTGTTACAGTATTATTTATCAATTATTTGTTCATGTTATTTAACAAATTCCAATTGGTTAATATTAGTTAATATTAGCTCAAGTCCATTAAACAAATATTAACAGATATGGCTTTAGATTTTAATGGTGTATTAGTAAATGCTGAAATTAACATTCACTAAGATTAATAAATGCTTTATAAGTATTCTTAATGTAGTTAGTTTATTTTAATCAATGTAGTTAACTAATGTTAAATGGAATTGTGAAGTGTTACTGCTTTTTCCTGTCTTTCCTTTTGACCGTTCATGTACGCCACTAGAACAAGTGGATTACATCTGCATGTTGTCATTTAAATGTGAGAAAGTTCAAATTTTTTTTTTCATCGCACATGACCCACTATTTTGACATCAAACATACAATGAACTTCTTTGATGGAGGCGATGATGACACCATATAAAGACATGGTTTCCGCACAAACAAGATAGCTCTGAATGAGCTGCTCTTTATTTTACGCAGATGTGTTTGTGTCTCACAACATCTCCTCTGTGAGCACTTGAGAGTTTGTTTGTGGAAGAGATGTCCACAGCAGAGGTGCAGAGCTTTGGGGCTGCAGACAAACCCAGCGCCTCCAGCTGTGCTGCTCTCCCCCCTGGGCCCATGAAAGGAATTCTAATTGGACAAGGAATGTCTGTCTCATGAAACAATGAGTGTTGAATCTCTTCAATGGCTGCTTCACTGTTTAGTCTCGCAGGGCGTTTAAGTCCAGAGGATTTGGGTAACCAAAAAAAGCTTGCAAGATTTTTATCTGATAGTATCAGTCGATTCAGCAGTGCTCCCTTTAGGCGTTTGGGTGAGAGAACATTATTTTTCAGTTTTATTCCAAGCAAAATAATGCTTGTGTTTGCTGGTATGTTTTCAGTTGTTTCACATAAACTGATATCGTTTAGTTTGTGTAAATGAGAAAGAAGTGCGTCTAATCTTGTTTCTAGGCTAACTAAACATTTAGGAAGTCAGGGAATTGTAATGAATTTAGTGATTCTGATTCCTTTGGATGATTTTAGTTCTTCAACGATTTCTTTAAAGGGAAAGTTCATGTACTTGCGTTCATGTTGTTCCAAGCCTTGACTTTTTCATCTGTGGAACATAAAAGATATTTTGAGAAATGTCAATGGGCTCCAGTGTAGTTTGGTTCCCACTCTAGAAAGGCATACATGTAGAAAGTTTGAAACGACATGAAAATTGTCATTATTTACTCACCATTGTTTTTGGGTGGACTATCCCTTTATTAATTGCTTTAGTACTTTTTGTATATTTAAGTTTGTGTGTGTGTGTGTGTGTGTGTGTGTGTGTGTGTGTGTGTGTGTGTCCGTTCAAGCACAAGAACATGCAGAAGATAAATCATTTTGCTGTTTGAGAACTGTAGATTTCTCTTTCATCTCTTCTTGTGCTGGAATGGTTTAAAATCGCTTGAATGTGTAAATTGGCAAGAAAAAACATGTGGAAATGATAAACTTTCACTTTATAATGGTTAAACTTTACAATTAATCCATGAATCCCATGCGCGCCAAACCGTGGGGCCTGTTCCGTACGAATCACAGATCAACTACGATACATTTACCCCCCTATCCATTTAACAGTGTGTTGCCAAATAAGATCATTTCAGATTTCAGCAGAACAGATATTGGTGAATACATTTAATGCTATTCTTGCAATTAGTGCTTTTTTTTTTTTAAATTAATTTTCTCAACCTCTTTACTGGTGGCACATACGTGCAGTCCTTCCAAATTGGCCCCAACTTTAGGCTATATTGGAATACTAAAAATATTGTGTAACAATATTGTGGTAACATATTAACACACAACTCATGTATGTTTAACTTCTTAAAGGCTTATGCACATCCAGTCTGTAGAGGACCAACTACTAGAGGTCGACCGATTCATCGGTTTTGCCGATATATCAGTACCGAATGTATATTATTGCATAATCCATATAGTTCATGGTTGCTAATACATTAACAAATGGGACTTGCAAAGTGCTACCTATAAAAATGTACCTATGTTTCTAGGTTATAGCTAAACAAAACCTGTAATATTTTAAAGTTTAAATAATTTTCTGTAGAATTCGTTCTGTTGAACTTCTCATTTTAATATTTATATATTTATTTCATATAGCACATTTCAGTTCAGCACTGTTTTACTTGGAGTGTTATGTTTTTTTATATGCAGTATCCATTTTAAAAATATCGGTTGATTTAATCAGTTATCGGCACATACGGTCAAACCTAAATCGGTATCGGTCGACCTCTAACGACACTGAATGAAGTCTCATGAGCCTTATGTGCAACATAACAGTGACAGTTCTTAGTTCAGTGCAATATGGTACATGAGTCAGATTATTTCAGTATAGACAAAAGAACTGGTTCTTCTACCTAACCCCACGTGCTAGCCTAAAAACGTGATCTTTCTTCAATAATGGTTAAAAAAATATCTTTAGTCAACTTGCATCACCTTTTTTACACACATATTCCTGGTAGTTTTCCATGCCATCTGACAAGTGTTGACAATCAACACTATAGTCTACAAAGCTTTGCGTCAGTATGCTTTTTGTGACTTTATCAGCAATGGCTCATAGACAGTAAGTCATTGTGCCTGAGGAAGACGATGCAGTGATCAGATCAAGTTCCTTGAAAAAAGAAAAGATTGAAGATTCTTTTTTTTTATTCCTCCTCAACACATTTTTCAATATATTGAAATATATAGCTTTATGTTTAATGGCCTACAGGAAATTCTGGAAAATTAATTTGACTTGATTTTGAAGTTCTATTACATTTTTTTTAATTGTGTGTCAATTTCTGCATCTGTTAATTGTCGTTTTGCACTTTTGTTACTTTCCTTCTTTCAGTCTATTAGTATGTCCATCTTTTTTTGGGTTCATGTTTCACACAACAGGAAGTGAGATGTGGCTTCTGATATATCTTCTTTTAGCGATCGACTAATAGTGGGGGTTGATTTCTACGCGCAGTAATAATACATATTTTGTGTTATGTGTTCGGTAATTGATATGCACATTTTAATTACGTATTTCTGCTTTTGACACAAGTAAATAATTATTAGACCACAACAATAAAAACATACATTTGTTAATGTCTGGTTTTGTGACTATGAATAGTCTGAATTCGAGAACCTGGTGTCAGATTAAGTTGAATGACATTTGTATCCTCATTATACCCTTCAGACATTTTATTAGAGGCTGAAAAAGAGGGGCAGAAATCTATAAATATTTGTGTAATCATTGAAGCATGCACTTCTTGCTGTTTTTTTTGGTCTCGCTCAGAAGTTATTGCCTTCATCATGGTTACAGAGTAATCAGGGAGAAATGCAAGTTTCTTATTTTCTCATTGTTGTTTCCTCATTACTTGGAAAGGTCTTTGCTGATAATGCCCTGAGAAAGTACTTGACTTCACATGTTTTCTACTGTGTTTCACCCTGAAGGGATTGTGGATTAGTTGGGTTGTTTGGTTTTTATTGTTGTGTTAATGAATAAGGCAGTCTGAATGCAACTGTAAAAAATGCTAAACATTACAGGGTCCTTAATTTGTATTCTGCTTCTATTATAACTTCTTTCACTGCTGCTGTTACTTTTAAACACACTCACACACATGGGGATAGTAAACTTTGAGGCCATGAGCATTCAGGCTTCAAAAAATGTTTGCTTGTTACTGCAAAACAGCTGTGTTTAACTTGTGGTGTTTGTGAGACTCTGTTGTATATTTCCAAAAACTGTAAAGCTACCAGGTGATTTGGCAAAGCTGTTCCTTAAAGCCTCTATATAGATTAAAGGATGTGTTGGTGCTTTCATAATTGGACTTTCTTTAACTAGACCCCAGGTGTGTTGTTCAAGCCAATCAAAATACATAGTTGAATAATTACTCATTATTAAATGCTAGATCTTTTTAAGTCTTGTTTCAAGGTTCTCAACCCTGGTCCAAAATTGATTTTTTGTGTGCATATAATTCAGCTATTTTTATATGTTCTAAATCTGATATATCTAATAAGCCTAAAGTATAATTCTGATGCTACAAGATGTCAAACATTTCTGAAATGTCAGTACATTTTGCAATGAGAAGAAATGAAAAGAAAAGAGCATAAATAAACACAAACAGAAACACCAGAAGTGCTCTCACTGACGCGTGTATACCATAAGTTTGTGTGTGGAAATTTAGCATTTTTTTGCAAATTTATGTGCATGATACGAATGAGAATATATTATCTGATTACCAAAATGCAGGGTAAAAACTATAAGCAAGCATAGTGGGAATAGAAGAAGTATGTCTTAGTTTATTGTGTTCTTGGCAGGTCATTAATGTAAGCACAGTCATTTATGTCTTAAGTGAATATAAACAGATGGCACAGAAATGGTAACTGTGTGCATTTAGTCCTGCTGTGTAAATGCAGCCATGTTTGCCTGTTATGTTGGCTTGATGTGCTGACTTTAGAGTAGACACTATGAATGATTAATGAAACATCCCAAGTGTACCGGCCTCTCCATAATCGTTTGTCTCTTTGTTTGTTTTCTGCTGTGTACGACGTAGCTGCATGGCATGGCCAGTTACTGTGCCTGGCATCAGGCACAAGAAGCAGCGTAAAAAGTGGCTTACTGCCCCTTGTGCTTGTGCTACAACCAGAGGGCAGGACACTTGTGAATTGGACAACTGGGAAATCCTGCTTATTCATTAAGAAGCACTAGCAGCGGTCTATACTGTTATCGGTTTTGTTTCACATGGTGTCTGCTTGCCTGTTTCCTCTCTCTCTTCTCCCCCGTTCCTTATCTTTTTCTCTCCCTGTCCTCCCGCACACTTGCACGTGAGTGTTTCATGTTCATGGTTGTGTAGGTATGTGGAGCATGTGGCCTCTCAGACATTCCTGTGCATGATATTGATGTGAAGTCCAGCTGGGGGTTCGTTGGGGATACTGTTTATTCGGACCGTTTGCAGCACTGTAAACTGACACTATTGATCAGAGCCAGGCCGTCACCCGTCCTGTGTAAATAAGTGCCTCTAAGAAAGCACTGGGAATGAAAGCAACTGATAGTTTTTATACAGAGGAAATGTGCTTGAGCTTGTGTTTGTTTGCTTTTAGAGATTATCTGCTTGTATTCCTCACCTTTAAGTGAAACCTGCATGCAAAAGCAGTGGGTGTTTTCATGCCATAGAATTTGTATAATTATCGTAAACTTTTTAACTATTGAAATTATTAGCAAAAAGCTAAGCTGTACAATTAATTGTTAAAACATTGCGATCTTAATTCAATCACCTACAGGATCTCATTCGTAAATGACAATGATTGTCTGTGTCTATTAAACCTTTACAAAATCACACCGGAACATTAAAATCTGGGTTGGCGCTGTTTCACAAACATCTTTTTAACCACACATATCAGTATTTCAGTATTGGTATAGAAGTTTATAGTTCAGATAGGCCTATAAACACTGATGTCTACAGAAGCAATCAAAACAGAGCAAATCACCTTTTGAAAGATGAATGCTTCAAATGACGATTGTATCGATCACCTATACCAGTGATTACTACTAAAGACAAGTGACTGTTAAATAATGTCATTGTACATTTTACAATTTGTCATTGAATCATTCTAGAGATTCGTTCAAAAATGTTGATTCATCCAGTAATGAAAGAAGTGAAGTATTTATGAGTGAGCCATTGAATAATTCATACAAAATGTTTTTTTAAAATAATGAATTCAGATTAATTAAGCATTTTAAATAGACTGCAGCCATTAACATTTAGTCAGAACCTCTAAGTAAATTACATGTTATTTTGTTTAGTTGTCTGTTCAGAATCATGGGAGAATCGTGATCTCTGTTTGAAACAAAAAAATCGTGACACATGATAGGGGACGCTTGGGGAGCTTTTGTTCCAAAAGGTTGAAAACCTCTGCAATAAGGGAAAAAAAACCTTGGATATCATTCACATCTAAGTCTTGCAAAACATTTCATTGTAGCTGAATACCATTAAAGGGGCACTTCACCCATTTGCATTAAGCTTTGTATCATTAGAAACCCAGTCATATTTTTGAATGGTCATGCATTATTCCCTCATTTTCCCCTGAGATGGGAGAAATAAGGATTTAAGTGTTGCAGTTCCTGCTTATAATGACGTAAAAATCGTCATTTTGCGTCATTATAAGCAGGAAGTCCCATTTCTTTGTATGTGGGTTGTGACTACAAACACTAGTTCCTCATTTCTCCAGGGGGTGGGAGCCACTCACACTACAGACCTGTTTGAGATCAGTGGGTGGGACTTCACTTGCAGAAACTAAAAGCAATATCCGCCATCTTGTTTGGAAGCTAAGCTAAGAAGCGCTGTGGAGAAAAGTTACGACTTTTTTGGTAAAAAAAAAAAAAAAACAATTCCCAAGAACCCTTGCAAAATTATTTTAAATAGATTAAGAAAGCCACCACTACTGGTCACATCTATGGCTAGATTGATTTGTTTAGATCCAGTGAAGTCGTGTCCCACCTAGCGATGGGCTCCGATACTGCCATTTTTGCCGGATCGGGTATCGGTCAGACGAGGCCGATGCAAATCCGATATTGTGCGTATAGATGTTGTACTTTATTACTGTAACTTAATCATGTTACTTTCTACTGGGTGTCTGTTAGATCACGACACTAGTCAGAGCACTATAATTGTTCTTCACGCGCACAGTAACTGATATTTAAAACTGTTAAAAGAAAAGGATCAATAAACTATTCCATAGATAGATACTGTATAATACACTACGCATCAATATGTCTTTCGTTTGTGCTTTGAACTTTTCAATGCGGACTCGACGCGCTGCGCGCTGTGACTCCATGTTGCTTCAAGCGCATCATTCTGCACTCGGGATGTGCATAAGTGCGCTTTGTGTCTCACTGTATTGCAGCCTTTCTTGTTCTGTTCTATCTATCATATGTTGCAGCCTCATAAAACAGCTGTGCTATACATTTAAAACATGTCTCAATTTTTGTTATCTTGTTTTTCATGAATGTATTTTACAACAATACAAAGAGCAATGTGTAACTTTTTTACCAGATTTAGTGTTACACTTATTGTCTCTTATTTGTTTTTTTCACTAAATGTTCAGATTTTATACACTTATTGTTGACTCATGATCAGTTCAACACAGAGAGTTATATAAATTCTACTTGTGTAAAAAACTGTGTTGGTATCGGTCGATACTCAGAATTTTTGGTATCGGATCGATTCTGAAAAAAGTGGTATCGGTGCATCCCTAGTCCTTTTTCTCAGGATCGATATTGTCCCCACCACTTTTTGAAACATTGAAGCACGGATGTACCTTATACAAATAAATAAAACATCTCCAGTTAATTAGCAGAGCATTAGGCTTATTGAGTTCGCTATTAAATAAGAGATCTAGCGCTAAAATGTGTTGTTTTTGAACTTAAGCTGAGTTGTCGTTGCCGCTGCTATCAGTCTCATGTATTGCGGCTCGCGCAGTCTTTACTCGGACGTGCGCTTCAATCTATTGCCCCTGCGGAGACTATTCATTCCGGTGAAATCACAAAATAAAATGCACACAAACGTGTCCCTGCTTGATATAGACTGTAACCACTGATGAACATATTCAGTTTTGATGAGAGAAAAAAAAACTAGCTATACGAGTGCGGATTAGAACGTAAACTCTGACACGCTTGGCAAAAGATCTACCACTAGACCATTTAAGAACTCAAACAAAAATTGCGGATCGATGCATTTATTTACGGGATGAGCAGAGAGGCTGCACAGTTTGACCAGCGGGCAGCGGCCGCACACCAGGCCGCCGGATGGTGTTGCTAAGAACTTGCAATGTATAACTATTATCAGACGAAACACTACCGGCCCACCTGGAAAAGTCCAGACTCTCCTGATTGCCACTCCAATTTTTTTTTCCTGTGAAATGAATTTCAAACTCTGGCGGTAGCTAGCCTTGTAAACGGAAGAGTGCTTTCTCTGAATCTGATAGGCGGATACCTCATAGGCGTTGTTCTGGATTAGTGGGAGTGGCTTGTGGAGCTGTGCAATGTGGTGCATTGCGGGAGTTGTGGTTTTCAATACAAATGCGCCCTAAAGTTACTTAATGTCTTTACTCGGGAAAGAAGGCACCAAATTCGAATTTTTTGTTACATTTTGACTACATATATGACCCACTTTCAATAAAGATGAATGTTCCCACGGGTGAAATGGTCCTTTAACAAAAATCAACAGGCTAAAGAACAATTACACAAAGAACTTTCGACAAGGCTATTCTTTAAAAATACCATACCATAAAATACAATACCATAGCAAAAACAACTAGCCTAACTAATATACATTTTAAGCAACTGAATGTATAGGCTACGATTGAAATAAAGTGTTTTAAGATATTCAGGTACGAAAGCTGTAATCAAATGTAAAACATAGTTACAGTTATTCAAAAAGAAAGTCTGTTTGTGACGGTCAATGTTGATTTTGTGGCGGGCTGCCACAAATAAATCAATATAGCGGAAACACTGGGATTGTAGCAGTATACCGGTTTGGCGATATATCATGGTATGAACAAAACACGTATGATTATTAAATCTATGGTATTGATAAAAACCAATCAGATGGATAATCTCACCTGCGCATAAGCTACTTCTTTCCACTCGACTGCTTAGAATTTCAACTTGCTCCAACCACAGACGTACATTTTACACTTAAAACCCTGTTTTAAGATTGTTTCTGATGAAATAGAACGGCTAAGATTGAAATTTGGACAAATGCTTCTGGCCCGAGAATTTTCAGTTTCTGTGGTAGCACCCCCCCACCTACACAATGGTTTCATAGGTGCAGCTGGAACAATCATTCATAAAACGTATTAAACTTTAGTTTACAAAGACGTGAAACTCACCAAGTGGTCTGGGGTGTTCATTGATATGCTCACACAAAAATCGCTGCAAAAGATGCTTTCCAACAGGTTTTATCGTAGTTTTTGTCCACCTCCATTGTATTGGATGTTGTATTGGATGTTCTGTGAGGTACTGTATTACTCCGCCGCCGGAAACGGAAATGGGGTTGTTTGTATTCTTTCTGTAGTTATGCAGTCGCGGTATTGTAGGCTACGCTATTCAAGCTCTCAATGGAAGAATGTAGGGGTGTGAGGCGTTATAGGGGGGAAATCTACATGCATATGTTGACGCAAAAATGTGTGAAATTCAAAGTAGTATGCACTCCAGGCGGCTAGGTGGCAATGTGAAGCACTGCCACACAACAACACCAAGTCTGCTCGCCTGCGTACAACCTTCCTTCTACTTCTCTTCCTAGTAGCGCGAAATTAAAACATGGCGAAGCGAACAGCAAAAAGACTCTTGTACGTTTATCAGAGCTGCTAGGGCAACTTGAAGGTCCGACGTATGGAAATAATCCGACATGTTGGTTGTTATTTTCCTGTACTGGCGCATGCCTGTGACATAAACGCGTACGCGATGAGTGCCACAGTGAGCAGATTTGCGTTTTTACCCTTTAGGGGAACGTGACCGTGGAGCGTTTTTAAGATTTCCACTCTGGAGGGTGGTTTCACTTTTTTGCGTTTTTAAGCCCCAAAAGCCGTGTAAATGAAAGGCACATCTGATAAAATATTTTTACGTCTTCACCCGCGAGCGTTCACGTGTAAACAGGGCGCTCATGGTGTTTTCAGCGTCTGCCGTGAACATATCCAGAGCTGCTCTGAAAGAACGCTTAATGAGCATTTCGTCATTTTATTTGAGTAAAAACCATTCTCAAAATACAATCTGAAACTAAAAGGTCTTCATTACAACCCGTCAAAATAAGAGTTCGGTTTAATTTGAAGAACTTATGACAGAAATATATTACTATTGAACAATAGAATGTAGGCTACTTATTAAAATAATAACTAATACAATTTGTTTAAACATTATTTAAGGAATATCATTTTCTGTCTGTGTTTTAATGTAGTAAATCTCTATTGTGCAGCACTTTGCAAAAAAAAAAAAGGTTAAATGCTGTTACATTTCATTTGATTATATTTTGATTACAAACAGTTAGTTTTATACATTCATTTGATTTCCACTGTTTATGATCATATATATATATATCTGAATAAAATACATTTCATAGGACTCTGTTATTCTTAAAATTTAATAAATGAATGATAAAAATAAGGTGTTAATCTAATCCATAATCAATTATTACATTTAATTAATAAACATGTTTTTATTATTGAATTATTTGGTTATTGAATTTTGAATAAACAAAACAAACAAATGGTAATAAGTTATAATAAATCATATGTTCAAATAAAAACCTGTTTTCAATTATTTGACGGTCATTTTAACTGATGATGATGATGATGATAATAATTGACTGTTTAATACTGTGAAACCGTAAAGCCCTGATTGAGACTGTTATCATACCGTGAAAATATCATACCTTTACAACCCTACTCTCAAATATAGGCCACGTGTTCCAAGTGCAGTATAAGGCTTACTTTTGTGGGACATAAGTTTGTCAACATTTATTTGATTTATTTGATAATATTGTGAAATATGATTACAGTTTAAATAACTGTTTTCTATTTTAATATATTTTAAAATGATAAAATGATTCCTGTGATGGCAAAACTGAAATTTCAGCTGCCATTACTCTAGTCTTCAGTGTCACAAGTGCCGTCTTCAGTGCTGATTTATCAACGTTGAAAACAGCTTAATATTTTTGTGGAAACCATAACAGTATATTAATTTCTTTTAAAAAAATCTTACTGACCCCTAACTTTTTAACGATTGTGTAACTTCTAAAGTCTATGTCTGTTTAATGTATTTTATGTATTCTACATTGTTACATTTATCATGTTTAACCCATGTGGCAATGTTAAAGTGCAGTTTCATGGACATTTTGTCCACACCAAACAACAAAAATGCTATAGTGGTTTGAGTCATATGTGGTGAACTGTTGAACCACTGTTCTGAACTCAAGGTTGTTTGCTATGTATTTGTGATGTTTATGCACTTGAAGTCACACGTTTAACCGTGTGTTACGATAGTCTCGCCCTTATGTAAAACACTACACCTTGAACTGAAGAGTCATGACGGTGAGAATAATTAGTGTGAGACTTTGTATTATGGTCACTCAGTCTGGCAACCAAATCTTTTGACCTCTATTATGTGATCTTTATTACTGGGTTAATTGTTAACTAAAGCAATGACTGCAGAATTTCAAGATGTAGGACAGTAAGTAAGTCTATTTGTTGCTCACCCCTTTCAAGACAAGTGTGAGTTCAGACTAGAGTTGTGCATAATCCACATCTTCATAATAGTCTAGTCAGTGGTTTATCTTAACGACTAATTGGTTTATGGTCAAATACACAAGACACGATGATAACTTGACGCAATGTCTTACATTGATAATGTTGTATAATGCTGATACTAGGGCTGGATGATTAATCGAAAAATAATCGAAACCGAAATTCAGAGCCTATAACCGACGTAATTTTACCATGTCGGTTATTTCGTTTTTTTAATCCTATTAATATTTCCGTCCACTGTGCGTTAATGTACTTTCCCCTTAAAACATATTACCGCGTGTGTAGTCACGTAAGTCCCGTCCAGTCTGCGACATTGAAGCAACATGAGCCCCTTTCACACAGCGCGTTGATCCCGGGAAATTGCCAGAACAAACACCTTTTGTGTGAACGCAAACACGACCCGGGATTGATGCCAGGTTGGGGACATAGTAACATTGCCGTGTTCAGTCCCGGAACGCGCGCTGTGTGAACAAAAGCCGTAATCAATGCCGTGTTGTAATGATGGCGCTAAGCCGGGATCGTTCGCCAGCGTGAAACGGTTCGTAATGCGCTAGTTTATGATCGAATCAGAGAAAAAAAATGCACAAGCGTGGTTTCTCGAGAGAGAAATCGCAGCTCATAAGCAAACTATAGACGCCGCTGGGACATGTCACGTGTCTTTGCGGGTTGTGTGTGTCTGTGAACGCACTCTCTTGATTCCGGAATCTCTGTGTGAAAGGGAACTCAAACACTGAGTCAACTCAGCAACAGGAGCCGCTTGTACCAAAGAAACACGCGAAAAAAGAGAGCGACTGACAAACGCCCAGCAACAAGTGCCTCCACAAAGCAGGTTTCGATAACACAAGCATTAACAAATGCTACACAATATGAAAAGGATTAGTTTTTTTAGTTTTATACAAGTTATATTTTACTTTTAAGATGGCAATATTTACAATAATTTATTTTGTTTACAAAAAGAACTATACATTTTTAGGAAACTTTCTTTTTACATTAAAACTTAATTACTTTTTTAGAAGATGTTTTTATTTCAAGCATTGTATGCTTTGTTTGATTCAGTTGTTTGAAATATTTAATAAGTAAGCATTAAAAGCTATCTGTGTGTTTCCTTATTTTAGAATCACAAAGATAGGATTATGCATTCTTTCATTAAAAAAAATAACCGTGAACATATTTACAGTATAAGCCTTGCCAGTGACGCATGAGAGAATTTTTTTTAATCGTAATCGAGGTAACTTGTTCGATTAATCGCGATTATGATTTTAGCCAAAATCGTCCAGCCCTAGCTGATACTAACGTTTTTTGAATAATAGTAATAATTTTATAAATAATAAGTTATACAAATAATAATGTCATGACACCAAAGTGTTGCTTGGCTGTTGAGATGAGGTTTTAAAGAGGATGAATTTGAGGACACCAGTTCTCAGAGAAGATATTAGCATGACAGTAGGGGTGTGCGATTATTAACAAAAATTACCTCTATTTTTGTTGATAACGATAATTTGACAATATTTTGCTGAGTGTTTTGTGCTGGTACCTTGACTGGATTAGGCCTGTCGTGAACCGCTGACTCAAAAGTTTTTTTTTTTTTTTTTTCTTAAGGGGTGATAATATGTGTCATCTTAAATTAATTTCCAGGGCAATTTGCCTATTTTTTTTTTTTTACCAATTTTTAACCTTGTCAAATTGTGCATTGTCATTTTTACATTTCATCAAATTAATTAGAATAATAAGACCCTGTAGGATTTTATCAACCAAATGAACACAAAGTTAAAACGTTTCTTTAAAACAAAAATTGCAATATAATTGCAGATAGTTAATTACATATTACACTATACACCCTTTTAATGATGGGGTCTCTAAATGAATCCCCCTTAAAGCCCAGACCCTAAAAAATAAGAAAGAAAACTAGATAAACCAAACCAGTCAAACTCATTCATTCACAAACCTTTCCTGACCCATTCCTAGACCTTTGAAATTGGAGTACATATTTTATTATGGTTAGCTAGTAATGGTGGAAAGATTTGGAAGAAATGCAAACCTCTAAGCTGTCAGATCTGCCTCTTTTATTTACTTCTATTTCATGTCCTGACAAAATGACCTTATCCCTACAAATATAAAGAGTCGTGCAGCCTGTTGTCCTGATAAAAATATGTGACATGGTATAGGTCTCTGTGTCCATGTGTGAGAGACTACATTGTGGTCAGCTGCAGACAGTGCTGTGTAATACAGTGCAGTAAGTCTGTGGGGCCTCCAGACAGGATGAAGATGTGATTTTAGCCTCCCTCAGCAGCCTGGCCGGCTCCCACGCGCCTCGTCTGGATTTAGGTTACAGAACAGCACCCAGGGGTCACACAGCCAACCCCCCCAGGTTACTGCCGGATACACATATTGCAGTAGGACACGTTCTTTCAGCTGTTGTAAACAAGAAACACTAAATGCAGGGATTATTTTAGCCTGTCAGTCTTTAAGACTGTACTTTTCAGTATAATGTTTCTCACGCTCTGATGTGGCGAATAAGTAGGCCAGTGCGATATTAGGCTTTTTTTAGGGATGCACCGATATGAACATTTTGGCCGATACCTATAACCGATAATTCTTTACATTTGAAAGCCGATAACCGATATATTGGCCGATAAATCTAAATAAAAAAAATTATATACTTTGATAGCCTGTATAACAAAATGCTCACCATTAAAAGCCTTGTCTCAAACACTTTTAACATAAATCAAACATATACAATACAGTATAGCCTAGTTTGAACCAGTGTAAGATTCCTTAACTTTTAAAAATAATTTTACACTCATATGGACAACTTTCTTTATTAAAAAATGGTAACACTTTATAATAAGGTTTAAACCCAGAATTCACAACGTTTTATTACAATAGTGTTCTCATTATAATGGCATGTATATGACAGTCCCAATTATAGTTATAAATGTGCATTGCTGTTTGAGCTGCGCACGCTAAAGATAAAGATGATCACCGGTACAATGAAGCGCTACTGCATCGTTCATTAACTCAACCAAACGCATCCTATATTAGATTAATCATTTATATATACACAACATCAACATATTACAACTTACAATGGCACAGAATGCTGCGAATGCTCAAGAGAACTTGACTGTGCTTGTCATGAAGGCTTAACTCCATAGACGCGCTCTTTCCACCTCAACGCGCTCTTTAACGCGCTGAAACACTGGCGAACAAGAGTTCACAACATACTTTTACAGGCGTGTTTTATTATAATGTTATGAAGCCTATGTGACAGATTTGTGCTGCACATGTTGCACTGAACTGTATCTTCCTTTTCGAAGTGAATCCAATCATTCAGAACCATCATGGCGAACAGCGCGCGTCTCTCAACTGAAGTAAATAATCTATTATCTATCGGCTTTGATATATCGGCCCAATTTTCTTATCGGACCGATAACGATAACATCAAAAAAGACCATTTATCGGCCGATATCGATATGTGGTCGATATATCGTGCATCCCTAGCTTTTTTTTTTCTTTGGTAGGAGAAATCCTCTCAGCTCTTGTCTCTGTGCGGGGCAGATGCTTGGATGACAATTGATCGGTTTCGTTTCAACCTTGATTCCTGCCAGTCCTCTCTGTGTGAGTTGAGTGCTCTGGAACCAATTAGCTTTCTCATTGCAGACCAGACCCGGTTTGAAGATTGTTTGAAAGCACAATAATCATCATTGCGTGTTGTATTTGAGTACTTCTGGTGGTGTCAGACAAGCTGTCAAGTGCGCAGACAGGCGGACATCTGTCGGCATTGTTGCCATAAGGTTGCAGTCTCTTTGGTGTTGGCTCAGTGCTCTGATTAATGCACCACACACAAAATTCAGGATGTCGTCCTCCTCCAGTCACTCCTGACTGAGCACATTTCTCTCATTCCTCTGTATTGTGCTTTAAACCACTCATTCCCCCAAGGTATGACTCCGGTTTCCCTTCCTTTCTGTGCCTGGTGACTCAGTGATGGGGAAGTCTGTCCGCCTGTCCCCATCTTTGTGCTTCTTCCCAGGGGAGCTTGGCAGATCCAAAGTGGAAGTCAGAGTGGCTGACCTACTGTATTTTTGCCCAAGGAAATGCCTGGTCTCTTCATGCACATTCCAGTTTACCCTCTTGGCTGACAACTTTGCAATTTGTATGAGGTTGGATGGGGATATATTTTTAAAGGCCTCTGGCATTCTGATCGACCTAACAAAATGGCTTCCCACAATTTAATCTTCAGCACAGAGAGAGGATTTGGCTGTGGAAAGTGGGAGAAAGAGAAACAAAGAACCAGGAAGGAGGGTGGAGGATATCTCCGGAAAAGCTCATGGATATTTTATTCGTGCTGGGGGCCCAACGTCTTGTGTTTCAGCCCTGCATATGGTAGGGCTTTGCATGAGTGTGTGCACCACAGTCTTTCTCATATCCCTCCAGCCCTAACGCCACTGTAACTCAAACCTAAGCTGTGAATGGGAGTGTCACCTCTGATTCTGGCAGGAAATGAGTTGAGTAGGCCACATTCTTCAACTCCTGGCTGGTTCTTCATTTGAAAATTAGTCTGGTTCATAACTCAATTACACTGATGGCTTGTGTATGCCAAGTTTGTATTGTCTGCACTAGGACTGAGCGATTAATAGTAAAATCGTAATCGTAACTTGGCGTAGTGCGATACATTTACATTCATCTGCTGTGTTGCAGAGTGAAGTGCAGCATTGTGCATATATACAGACGTGCAGCTCATGATAAGTGTTTTTGTCTAAAGCTTGGTTTGTTTTAAAGTCACAAAATGAAAATTTTTACTGTCTTATATTGTTATGGAATATTGTGGGTTTTTTATTATAAATGATTTATCCATGCACTTATCTTTTTAAATTCATGTGCCCTTGTAATATTGAATCAAAATAACTCCTCACAATTTTTTTCAGAAAAGAAATCACAATTCATCAGTACAAAAAACGTGCATGATTAGAATGAAAAAAATTGCATCTTTTTATCTCCTTGCATCAAGTTCACAATGTGCTTCAGTAATCTGTTGTTTTATGTAAAGTCTAGTTTAAATTTTTTGTTCAAAGACTGAGCTGAACTCTTTCCAAGCCTGTTTCAGAGAATGCTGAGAAATTGTCATCAGACTCCAATGCGTCAATAGCGAGTGAGCTTCTGCACTGAAACCCACGTTAAATTGAGAAGGAGATAACACTTCCTCTCTTCTCGCTGTGCACCTGCCTTAAATTCTCCACCCTTTACTCATATTGAAGAAATACAGAGATAAATAACCATTGGTTCATATTCTGGTGAGTTACACCATTGCATGTTAGCTTTACGGTGCCCCCCTCCCCACCCCCAAGCTTTAACCTCATATGTCAGCAAACTACTTGCCTTGCAAACAGCTGCAGAACCCGCCAGAGACTCATTCCCATCTACTGAGTAATGTTCCTTTGGTTGCACACGTGTTCTTTTGCTAATTAACTATGTGAACTGTCTAATGGCTTGTGAACTAGCTCCGCCATTACGTCAGGTAAAGCAGTACTTTTATATTAAAGTCAGGAAATAAGTGGGTGGGAAACCAAGAATAGAGCCTCTTCTGTCTCCCATGCACCCACCCTCATCAGTCACTACACCAGCTGTCCTAATACAAGGTATTGAGGATACTCTGCACTGACTAGCAGAGATGATGAACTGTCTGGTTTTGAGTTGGGGTTTTAAATTGGCAACTCAGTACCAGATTTGTTTGTCATGCACAATTGAATTTCGATGGCTTCATGCTCTTGCTAGTCAATAATTCACTTTAGAAACTTGCAGTCAGCTCCTCTGACCATGTCCTTATTACAAGCAAACTGTATTTAATGCAGTCTGGCTAATTTTTTCTTTTTCCTTGTGTATTTTTTGTTTTTGAGGATACATTTCACACAGCCTGCCCTCTGCCTAATTTGGCTACCAAGCGTCTATCAACGGATCTCTAATATATCCACTGATATCCACGGATCCGCTGATCGATGCCTGGTTTTAAATGCTCCCGTGTGTATCTGTGTAAGCGCTCTTCGAAGACACCATGTTTTTGAAGCGTTGATCAATGTAGCCAATCATAGACATAAATGTTGAGCTCGTGTACACAACGGCCAATCAGAGGTGTTTAAGAATCCGTTCAACACAAGCGGCAACATTCTAATCTGAAAAATGAAGCCTACCTGGAAGTGCGAAAAACTGCAATACACTGAAAATCCGCTAGGGGCAGGTCCCAAAAGGGAGCAAATGTCCATAGACCCCCATGTTAAAATGTCTGTTTTCACAGCATAAATTCATGTTTTTACAGGTTGGTCCCATGAACTTTTATTGTATTTTTCGATAGGTTCCGAGTGCCTGACAACTGTGAGGGGGGTGAATTTTTTTCTAACTCGTTAGTTTAGATCAGTGTTGGGCGATATGCTCCATTTTCATATCGTCCTATCGTCAGCCTGTGAGATCGGCGATACACGATATTATCGTGAGGGGGCGGGGCTTAATTGATTATTAACTTGATTATTTACTCATTAATTTGCTTGTTTTATTACTTCATTTTATACGAGAATATATATTTTTTATTTGCTATAGGTGGAGTGTTTATTACTAGGCTAAATCAGGTTATTTTCCGGTAGTATAGTGAGGTAAAAAAAGATCCTAATCATTTTTGTATCTGACTCGAGTATTTCAACATGTCAGCGTGAAATTTACGGACACACATGATCCTCTCATGCCGTTACAGATGCAGCATTTTGACTGTACTTCTGCACGAGATGAAAACATGTTTTAATAATTTCTAAGGTCAAGAAAGAGTCAGAGTTTGCAATATATGTCCTCCCACCAGTGCTCTCTCTGTCTGGATGCACTTCACATAGCCTAAGCGCACTTCAATAAGCCCAAAGAACGCGGGTTCTTGTGTTTAAAATGCCGGGAGAAATAAGGTGCAGAAATCTAGCTGAGTCGATCGGAATACTTAAACTTATGACTTGACTCCGATAAAGGAAAACAGGTTAATGCGTTTACATGACCAAATGCATTGTCAGTTTATTCAGAATAATCGTGCTATAACGTGCATGTAAACGCACTCATTCTCTGAAAGTGAAAGTAGAAACGGACTGAGCTTTCAGCATCTGTTGCTGCATTAACGCCGCGTTCTCTCACAGACGACGATGGATATAACGGTATAGCGACTATCTTAATTTATAGGCTTAATATTCCTCTTGTGGACCTATATGATGACAGTGAAAAAATTAGAAGAATATTTATTGTTAAACAAGTGTTTGAAGCTGCTTTTGATTTTTATAGATGGCAGAGTTGTGCTGTGTTCGTGAACTAAAGACTGGCCTATATAATTTTAGTGATATTATTATTATAAATATTTAATTGTATTGTTTTTAGTGTTATTAGTGTTATTAAACATTTTGTTAATGTGCTATGGAAACCAAATATTGATGAACAACGATGCCGTACTCTTGGATCTGTATAAGATCTAATGCGTCTGTTAAAACAAGCACTCTTGACAATTCGTGAATGGATCACCTTGCAATTCAATTTTGATGTGGGATGTAGGCGAGGCCTCGTTTTTTATTCTGTTTTAAAAACATTTTCTTAGAGGAGTCCTCATAAGCGCGTGTCGGTGTTGTCGCAAGTGTTAGGCTATGCGGTGATGTCGTTATGAATTTAGGCAAGGCAAATTTAGGCCTATTGTAGTTCCTAATATCAATTTAATAACAATACTAGCTTTATAATAATACTACTAGGCCTACTAATAATAATTTAATACGTTCATGGTAAAACGAGCCAATTATCGTGTTGATATCGTCAAAGGCATCTGCAAACAGCGAAATCTCAGACTATCGTCGATACACGATACTATCGTCTATCGGCACAACCCTAGTTTAGATCGTATTTAGATATAAAATGTATGACAAATAAGAGCGTGGTTAACTTTGATTGACAGCTTGATTGACAGCTGATAACGGGCTGCGCCGAGTGGAATTCCTGAAATTTGACGTCTCGGCCATGATCTGACACAACGCATCATACCACCTCTGTATCCTTTCTGAACATTTGTATTGAAATATCGTACATAAAATGCTCTGTTGCTCTGCTATAAACTGCACTAACGTTAACCGACACGCTCCATTTTTTTCCGGTAAGTGACATTCCACTATTTCACGTAGTTAGCACTATTTAGCATCAATGTTTGTGGGCAGTGGCACTGCAACAGTTAGCATTAAATCGCCTCAGATAAGTTAGCGTCCAAGGTACTTTACCTATGGTTATAACTGACGTTTGAGACACTGTAAATGCGTCTGCCAAATGAAGAAATGTAACATAAGAATAGACTGATATGTCCCACATTGGAGTGTTAATATATTTTGGGTTGTACTCTTCAGCAGCTTTGCAGTGAATGTAGTAGCCATAGACTGTAAAAAGTAGCCTAGTCTGCCAGTCGATCTTATAACGTTATGGTGTGTTCACACCGAACGCGAATAGAGCGTCAAATACGCGTCTATCGCGTCTAGTTAGACGCTTGAACATTCGCTCGAGTTCAAATTTTTCAACTTGCGCGGAAGACGTTCGGGGCAAACGCGTCGCCCAATGCGTCTATTCGCGTCTTTGCATTGACTTTGTATGTAATCTACTCGCGCAAATAATTAAATTCGCGTTCGGTGTGAACACACTATTACAGATAGCTGAGGCTGCTGCTGCTTGGCAGAAGAGGCTCAGTCTCCCACAAAGTCCGCCCTTTTACCCATATATGGATTGGCCAGAAGGTGGGCGGGGTTAGGATTTCCCAAGATTTTCAAAGATGGCTCCGCCCATACCCCCCATAAACGCCCTTTAAAACCGTTATTCAGAAAGTCTATGGGTGACGTCACAGACGCTTTGTCCATTTTTTTTTTACAGTCTATGGCTCAACAGCACTCAAAATGCTAGAGGGAAATCAGATCTGATATTGTCGCATTTTTTAAATTTCAGTACTGACTTGGTACCGAAGTTTATACTTTTGACAACACTAATTGACCTATAGGACTTTACAAACACTCTTTTCGAGCTGCTAATCCACTGTAATGAAATGGTTAAGACGATGGATGATCTCCCATCTCTGATAACACCACACCAGACTGTTTGGCCTCCTATCAAAGGGCTTAATGAAAGTGCATGGGCAGTTCTGTTTGTACAGCCCCGGGCAGTTCTCCACGCTTAGCACTCGGCAGATAACACCCTCCTAACTCACCGCTTTTACGTGTGCGGCGGGGTTGTTTGTCAGTTTGTGCAGCTGGGCTGCAGTAATTCTGAAGTGTTGTGCATGTTTGTGCTGCCAGTCACTCATCCTATGATTAGGCAGCAGTTAAAGCAACAGGAAAAATCCTCTTTAAAGGACCCACTCCAGTGTGTACCGTTCATGAGCTTCATTTTACGGAAGCTCTGCCAGTGTTTGAGAATGGCACTCATGTGTTTTCCTGTTAGTAATTGTCATGTGATCTGTCATACAGTTTCATTTTGAGGTTTTTGGCACAGTGGATTGTTTTCAGGATTTTAAAATCATTGCTGCCCTGGCTGGTTATTGTTCATTTTAACCTCTAATATTATAGTAATGTTATGTACCAAATGAGAGGGTTCCCTGTATAGTTTACAGCATTATTTGGGAGTTTTTTCTTTTCTTTAAGGAAATTAAACTATCGCTATCGGCATATACTATTCTGAATAATCAGAATTATCATAATCGGTATCAGTGGAGAAATTTACTTTCAGTGCATCTCTTGTGCATGTTCTCGCTATTTATTTTCTCTAATCAATGACTGATTAATAGTTGCCACCTAAAACTTTGTATTTTCAAAATTGACTAGCCAGTGTGTTGCGTGAACTCATGTACACATCTTCTAAAATGGAAAAGACAAAATTTTGGGAAAATAAAATGGGTTTTGGGAAAAAATAAAACAGATTTCACAGGGCCCTATGCTGAAATGTTAAAAGGCTGAATACATTTTAAAACATATTTATCCATTTCAAATATATTAGAATGATAGAAATCATTCATTTAAAATTGTAATACTATTTCACAATATTACATTTTTACTGTATTTTGGTCAAATAAATGCAGCCTTGGCGAGTGACTTTTACAAACATTTGCTGACGCCTGAACGGTAAGTAAATAGGATAAATAGAGACCTATTGATTTGGACTTTCTATTTTGAAAGCAGTCCAAAATTGGCTAAAAGCCTTTGGTTACATTTGACATTTGCTCTCAATAATTAATGGAAAAAATATCCATCTGCTGGGTTGAACCTATAAAATCCTGTCATGTGAAGTAATTGCTTTAAATGCTGGGGATGTTACAGCCCTGACTGCCTGTGATAAAAGTTGTGTCTGACAGCAAAGTTTCTGCCTCCGTTCCTCCTTTGTTTCCATGGCTACAGATGTGGAAAGCTCCTAAAGGGAAGCTAGGGTGGTGAAGCTTTGAAATATCTGCAGCATGTATATTTGATTACTCTGTGACTGCTGTAGCTCAAGCTCTGCCACTCCTAAGGGATCTGCCTCAGCTCCGTCATACCTGCGGACTTTGATCTGAGCCTCTTATGCAGCGCCGCACCTCCACTTGGGTTATTGGTTGCCACAGTAACCGTTATTGGGAGGTGATGGACAGCCTGGAGGCTGAAGACGTGATGGACTATGGAACCACCCTCCCCCACTCTCTCCATCTCTCCCTGTGAATGCCGAGATGAATTTCACAGTTAATGAGGCAGTGCCCTCCCCAAGTCATGGAGCTGTGTGTGGGTGCTAACAGAGGTATGCCGTTTGGCTCTTCTGTCCACAGCGATGAATTTCCAGCTCTCTGACCTTTTGAAGATCCTATCCTCTTTGCTCATTATTAGGGCATAAACTATACCAAGCATTAGGGCAGCATGAAACCTCAGCATAGACCAATTAGTGGCTGAGCTTGCATGACTCCTGTTCTGTAGGAACTGGCTGCATTTCCTCCTTTTCAGCCTGTTTCTTCATCGCTGTATTGTCAGTTGGATTTCAATAAAAAAACTTCTGCAATGACATCGAGAATACATAAAAAAATAAAGGAAGCAAGTATTTTTGCTGTCTTTACTTAGCTTTTTTTTCCTGGGATCCCGATTTTAACAGAAACACTGGCATGCTTTTCTTTGATGTGCGAACTGGGATTGAGGAAAGTTACTTCTGTTGTCATCAGCAGGATCCAGTCATAAATGTTTGTGCTTCACATGCAGTGTTTTTTTCATTGTGCCCTTACAGTACTTAAAGGGATAGTAAACCCAAAAAGTACTCATCATTCATTTGTGTCATTTCAAAACTGATTGACTTTCATTCTTCTGCAGAACTCAAAAGGAGACATTTCAGCTATTTTGTCCATACACTGAAAGTATACTTTTGTTGTGTGTGGACATGGGCATTTTCCACAATATCTCTATTTTTGTTCTGCAGAAAAGGACAATTCTCATTTTTGACTGAACTTTCCTTTTAACTGTTTGCCTATGTAATTACACCAACATTATTGCACAATGCAATAAGCGATTGCACTTAAAAGGTTTTTCAGCACTGTAGCACAGCTGTCAGATAAATGTTTTTAGGGAATCGTGTAAAGCGATGAAAGGGATAGTTTGCAACCATTCTAATGTTTTAGCGTTCATGAATTGGACAAAGTTGTTTGCAATGTCATGTTGTTGTTGTCATGTGTTGAGTAGCAGCATTCATTTGTACTGTTCCTGTTCTGACTGCACGCACGAATTAGTCATGGGAGGGAAAAAAAACTCTTTAGAGGTAGAACACAGCCTTACTCTGTTTGTCCAGCAAAACATTCAAACCACACAATACAGAATCAACGACTGTCAAGCTGCACTGCATATGATTCCTCACTGTTTCCTGATGTGCTGTTACTGCAGTGCTGTATTGGCTTTTACACTCTGCTACTACCACTTTGCACTGATATGCTCATTTTTCTTGTCTAAAATGATGCAGGTCATTGGTTTCCTATTACTTTGTCCTTCGTGTACACGTTGCATTTTTGATAAGATGAATATTGCTGACCACACCTGCTCCCTCTCACACCACGGCGTGTCAAACTTGAGCTGACACCAAACTTCTTCACAAATGCTGCTTCTCTCAAGTGTGCCAAATCCCATTGAAAAGCATAAAATCACATTTCAGCCTTAAACAGAATGACCTTTGATATTTTCACATTAGGTGAAGGCTAGCAAAGAAAAAAAAAAACTTTCAGGCAGACGCTTAAGCTTTACATATCCAGGGAAAAGCTGTGGATTTGGGGTGCTGACTAACAGCGTTGAGAGGAAGTCTGTCCAATTTATTCCGTGCTGGTTTTGCTGGGACGGCCCCAGCAATCCCTCTTGGGGTACTAGAGGAAAGGGATCCTGATCATGTCAGTTAGTTAGTGGAATGAGGCCCAGCTTTCTCTCTAAAGCTGTCTCTTCAGATAAAGGCTGTTTTCAGAGCAGATTTACACACATCAGATTTTAAAATATTTATTTCCCAGATTCATACATAACAGCAAGTGGTGCATCTGTTGATATATCTAACTAATTTGATGTTTGTTTTTCTTTCTTTCAGTATTATGTGCCAAGAATCTGGCAAAGAAAGACTTCTTCCGTAAGTAAAACTCATTTCACCTCCTTATTCATTATTTTCATCCTTTGTGTACCTTAAAAATGTGTTTACAACAAAATTAAAATGTTTCCTTTTACTGTCCCTCATTCACTGCAGACCTTCATGGCTACACAAAAGGAAAGATTTTGAATAATATGCTGGGTGCTCTTTTCCATGTTATTACAATAAATTGGGCTTTCAGTCTTTAAAAATGGACAGAAATGCTTCTCTGAAGAAGTCCATGAGAATTGAGCACTACATTCTTAGTTTTCGGAAGGCAATCGATAACTTTGTAAGAGACAGTTACTGCTGTGAATTGGATCAACCATTTCATTGAAAATATCAGTCTCGAAGAACAATTCAGTTCGCAAATAGGACCTCACTACTTCTCTCTTGAACTTTCATAAATGTGCCAAGGAGAGTTTGAGTGGATCATCATCAGTGAATAATAACTTAATTTTGGTCTGTTACTCAAAGAAAGTTATTACATTATTTCAGAAGACTTGAAATGTTGAGCATGCATTGTAACCTCTTCACTTCAGTAGTGCATTCAGTTGCTTTTATTTTGACAGCTCCTGCCCTTATTCACTTTCTGTTTCACTTTCAATGTAAATTCACATTTATATTGAAAAGAGTAGCCAGGTTATTCTTCAAATTGACCTTTTTTGTTCCACATAAAGTCAAAGGAGTTTGGAATGTCATGTATGTGACTAAATTTTGGGTGAACTTTTACTCTACTTTAAATCCTTCGCATTCGCAGAAATGGCTGTATAGGAACTGTTTGTGATTCTGTAGCTCTGGAACATTAGAGCTTCTCTGGTTTGAGTTGTTCAGAGCCGCCCACTGGCTGCTTTTATCACTGGGGGAATTCACATCCTCATTCAGTGGCTCCTCATCAAATTCCACCCACTACAGCATGAGCACACTTCACTGTTCTGGAGCTTGGGCTCTCGATCCCAGCTGTTCTGACTGACAGGCTTGTTTGCCCCACTGGCCTCGTCAGTGTGTGTCCCACATATTATTCAAATGTCTGGTGTGCGTCATTCATAGATCGTGTTTCTGTGCCATGGCCATTATGCTTCTCGTATAACAAAAGGCCACATGACAATGTTTGACGGAGACAGGCAAAACAAGGCCAAATGTCCCTGGTAATTATACAGAGAATTATTATTATTTATGTTTTACAACAGATGCAGCATCTATTTTTCAGTAGTCTTTTTCTCCCCACTCAAATAATTTCAGTTAAAAGACTCTCATATTATCACGCCACCAAATGAACGGTTCACAGAGCATGTGCTTTTCAATAACACTAAGCAAAACGCATTGCCAAGTCTATAGCTATGCAAACAATACAGGACTAAAATTATCATACATGTGACATGAAAATAAACATTCACTACAGTAATTTAAATAGTCTTGTGAAGTGCTTTGAGATGCTACTTTTAAAGGCGCTATAGAAAATAAAGTTTATTATTATTATTATATAATTGCAGTTGGAGACAAACTGGAAAATGACTGTTGATATGTGCTTTTAGCAGATTTCATCTAACCCATGATGTCATATTTGCGATGAAATAACTCTTTTGAGCTGGTTGTTTTAATAAATCAGTCAAACAACTTCACGAATCAGTCTCATACTAAGTTTTTAGTTTGAATAATCTAACATCTGACTAAGAAACATCCAAATATGTAATCATGTAACCAAAATACTGTTGGTTATTGTTTAGCATGTACACTAACATAACTGTTCACCTATGCCAATTGTAAGTTGTAATCTGTTTTAATGGAGAACTTTGCTTGAGTGTGGTCAGTCAGTGACATGTTGGAACCATAAAGCAAAATTTAACAAATTTTTCAGTCAGGCCAAAATACTCTCAAGGCTGGAATACACTACATGACTTTTGCCCAAATTGCCGAAAGTCAACTGCTAGCTCCCAAGAGTCGTTTTGCAGATATTGGCCATTCGGAGTTGACAGATTTTTACAGAAAGTTGTGTAGTGTATGATAGACACATGTACACTTTTTTTTTTTTTGCTGCAGACTATGAATACACCCAGTCAAACATATTTGATATTTTGAGCTGATTTTAGAACACATTTATTTCATTTGCCACACATCTCCTAACAACGAGGCACGTGCTTCTGCGTGAGTTGTTGATTTAAAATTATGGTGGTACTTGATGCTCCGTTGTTTAGTGTATGATGCCTAGTTTCTTTTTCTGAAAACATTTACAGTCAGAAAATGTATAATGCCTAGTGTTTTCACACAAAAAATCATGTAGTATATTCCAGTCTTTACAGAACTGTGATATTTATGTGGCATGGATACAGTCAGAATCACTGGAGTGACAGCATCAAGGAGGAACACAATTTTATACTAAACAATCTTAGTTTATATAACTTAGCTGAAAACATTTTTAATATTATGCTTCATCTATAATTACCTAATGGCTAATGGATATCTAATGTTTAGAGAGTTGGACTTGTAACCCGAAGGTCGCTGTTTCGAGTCTCAGTACTGGCAGGAAATGTCGGTGGAGAGTAAATGAACAGCGCTCTCTACGACCCTTGTGCCCCCAATTGCTCCCCGGGCGCCTCAGCAAAAATGGCTGCCCACTGCATCCGGTTCACATGTTCACTGTGTGTGTGTTCAATACTCATTGGTATGTGTGTGTGCACTTGGATGGGTGAAATGCAGAGCATAAATTCAGAGTATATGAAACCATACTTGGCTACACGTCACGTCACCTTTTTGGTCTAGGGCTCTGGAGAAAAAAAAAAAAAAATATATCAGCAGTCTATCTCAATTCTTGGAGCTGTCATTGTGGAAGCTGCTTAGCTGTCCAGATTGTACATATTCTTTCAGAGGGCAGAGTGAGGACAGTGTGTGACTGCCAAGTTTGTCCTCTGTTGTTTATTTGTATTCCTGCCACACTGTCGTTCTGCTGCAGGGTTGCCTGATCCTTTCGCCAAAGTGGTGGTGGATGGCTCGGGTCAATGCCACTCTACAGACACGGTCAAAAGCACATTGGACCCCAAGTGGAATCAGCACTACGACTTGTGAGCAAATTTCCTTACTAACGGCAAAAAAATAACGTTCTTAGTGGTATTTATGATGTTGTGCAGTTTCAGTCATTTAGTTAATCTTTAAAATAATGTTAGCTAGTTATTTGAAACAGAAGTTCACTGGAGGAACTTGCTAAATTGAGTTTTTCCACAGGTATATTGGGAAGACAGACTCGATCACCATTAGTGTATGGAACCATAAGAAGATCCATAAGAAGCAGGGGGCGGGTTTCTTAGGCTGCGTGCGGCTCCTTTCCAATGCCATCAGCAGACTAAAAGACACAGGCTGTGAGTGTGACACTTTTTATAGCCAGCCATAATCCCTTTATTGTGCCTCATCACAGTTGTTAATTGTTTCTCTGCAGTCTATAAAAGTTTGATAACCTCATGCATCAAAATTTTGATTACACCATATTATCTGTCTCACCATTAGACCAGCGTTTAGACTTGTGCAAGTTAAACCCATCTGACAGTGATGCCGTCCGTGGACAAATCGTTGGTAAGTATTGAACAGTGCAGGTCGAACTTTTCAGTTACAATGGCCCCAAAATGTATTTAGCAACTTCAGCAACACTTTTAAATGGACGCATTTGCACTGGATAACAAAATATCAAACCAAGTGTTAATTTTGAAGAAAGATAACACAAGTAGTCAAAATATTTAAGATGACATTTACCTCATAAAAGTGTAATTCTGAAAAAACACTAGCATTATTTGTTTGCAGATGCCACTTAGTTTGATATTTTGTATTTAATGCAATGAAAGTTCATACTTTTTTATATGGTTTAAATTTCCAAATACTTTGTGACCACTGTGTAAAATTGAATATAAATTCTCAAACGAAAAACAATTGTTCTTCACTAAATCAGTATTTTCTGCTAAACGAAGAGCCTCAATGTGAAGACTTTTCTTAACCGTTTTCTTCACTTTTGTAGTGAGCCTGCAAACCAGAGACAGAATTGGCAGTGGAGGGCCTGTGGTCGACTGTAGAGGACTAGTAGAGAATGAAGGGTGAGTCGTCTGCTGTCCTGAAGATGCACATTTATTTTGTACTGGAATTGACTGGCTACCTGCCCAGATAGAAAGCACTTTATTTGAGATTCCTAAAGACCAGTTAGTTTCACAGGTCATCACTGTTTAATCATCAATACTTAGTCAGTATATTTGGCCCAGTCTGGAAAAATAATATAGGGCTGAACTTTCTTTTGTGCAAGATGATTATGATATTACCTATCCACACCTATGTGGCCTGTGTTAAATCAGCTGAAAAATAATTTCGGAAATGTTACATGAAAGTTATTACATGTCATGATAGATTATGAAATTACTTATTTGTGTAGGATAGGTCCTGAGACGGTTGATAAAATATTAGGGGCAGTTTTATGTTGTCCTTAATGTTTGTGTGTCTGTGTGCTGATGTAGCTGTGTTTTCACATCTGATCTGTATATGTTTCAGGCCAGTTTTTGAGGATTCGGGGCCCGGACGGCCTCTCAGCTGCTTCATGGAGGAGCCCATGCCATACACAGATCCCACAGGGGCCGCTGGCGGAGGAAACTGCCGTGCACTCGAGTCACCCAATCAGGAGCAACGACTCCAAGCACAACGGATCAGAAACCAAGATTCCCGAGGGCACGCACACACACCTCAAAACAGACCACACGGACACCAGTCACCTGACCTCCCTGAGGGCTACGGTAAGTGTGTGCATATTAGCAATGAGTCAGCATGGTCGAGTTAATGAAGTTTACCTAGATATAGATATTTTTTTAATCAAATTGTTTTAGCTCTTTATTTTTAGTGCTGATGCTTATTGATGCACTTCAAATCGCCTGGTGTGAGCAATTTTCATGTCATTATGTTTAATCTGCAAGTCACTGTTCTATTTTTTAAGCGACAGTTTTGCAATAAAAGATTTATATATAAATTTTTCACAAAAATATGCAATTTTGCTCTTCTCAGTGTGTATACATGATCTCTTACCCTCAGTCCTGCTGAAGTCCACTGAGACTAATACAGCTTAGTGCTCTGGGTAGAGGCTACTGAAGTGCAGTGAACCGGAGAGACTGAGCTCTGAAAGAAGTCTTTTCTATGTGGCGCTGCTTTAGTTGAGCCGTGTGGCTATTGCGGCCCGCAATATACAGGTGGATTGGCTGTGGTAAAGCCTCTCATTGGAGTGTAACCGTGCCTGACCCTGCTGGTGTTGTGGTCGAGTCCTCTGCCGTGACCAGTGTACGGCGCCAGTGTAATTAAATCTCAGACTAGACATGCCACACTAGCTGTGTGCAGTCTGAGAACTGGATGCTCAGCGTCCCATTGCAATAGTCCTGGCGCTCATTCAGGTTACGTGTAAACCTCTGTCTGAGTTAGCTGTTGCTCATTCACTCTTGACATGTGTCTCTTCTCTTTTCTAATTCAGAGCAAAGGACCACTGTGCAGGGCCAGGTCTATTTTCTGCACACACAGACTGGCGTGAGCACCTGGCATGATCCCAGAATACCCCGGTAGGTTTAATCACCACCCGCCTTTGCTGAAATAACGATTGCCCCTCTCTGATTTCTCCTCACTGCTATTGTGATATTGCTCTAATCATAGCTCTTTAATGTCCACAATCAGCTAACTTAATAATCAGCAATCTCACTTAATAGCTGCTACTGTTGACATTGCGAAGCTTAATAATTTGCTCGTCATCTTAATAAGGATTTCAGGAGCATCAGGAAAGAGACTTGAGAAGCAGCCTGTTAGTGATGGGATCAACACAGGGTGGGAAATCAACACAATAATAATATGTTTGTTTTTTATAGCGCCTTTCAAGAACCCAAGGTCGCTTCACAAAATAATGCAATCAGTTGACAGACAAAGAGACAAGCGATCTGCTTATTATAACAATTAAACGAGCAGAAAAGCAGATAGAAACAACCAATATGAGAAGTTATAGAATCCAAGAAAACATAAATTCCGACAACGTAACATAAAAAAAAAATAATAATAAACATTGCCACAACATTGCCAACACAAGCCACTAGTCCTCCACAGGTGCTTATTGCACAGTGGCAGGCTATTTCACCTTATCAGTCACTGTAGCGTGTGACCTCAAATGAGCCTTTTTTTAGATTGGCCCAACAACATACTTGTATATTCAACATGCACGTGTGATGTTTTGAAAAAGTTCTTACTGTCTTTCAAGTTATACAGGGATTCTCAGCTTCAATGTCTGACCAAACTTGAAAAAAGCCTTCAATCAGTTGTAGAGGGTGCATGGAAAAACTCAAACATCGGATTCTTGATCACTGATGAAATTTATTGAAGATCTTCCAGACAAGAAGTTGATCTTCTTAATTAATTTTCTTAAATTCAGTGCTAATTCATATGTTTAGCTGAAGAAGTAGTGTATCATAAAGTTGATGAATACATTGTGGCTTTTCCCAGCTGTCCTTGAACGAACTCTGCATACAGATTTTAGCATCTTTCTCCTTTGGTTTTATAACCAGTATCACCAACTTGGGAAGGGAAAGCACGTCTGCTTCACAAACAAAGATCTCTCTGCATGCTGGGACTCTCACACACACCTGCTCCTGTGTGACATGTGCACGTTCACTGGCCAATCAGATTCTTTGCTTCTCCCACGTTGCGCTATGTGCTCACAACCAATAGTTTCCGTTCTTTTTAATCTCTGGTCTAAACTTGTAACTCATTTTATCTTTATTATTTTAAATTTAGCTTAACGCTGTCGACTGTTTGGATCTTGAGTTGTGACAACATCTCTGTAAATAAGACAAGTCTGTCTGATTGGTGGGCATCTTTGTCATATAATGCTTTTGAAAATGCAGCTTTTTTCTATTTGGGTAATAAGTTCTAGCTCTACTTGAATGGACAATAGTTATATTCAGCAAGGATGCATTTAACTGATCAAAAGTCACAGTTTATACCATTATAATGTTACAAAAGATTTCGATTTAAAATAAATGCTGTGTTTTTGAACTTTCTATTCATCAAAAAATATAAATTGAATAATAATTAAACCATTATTAAAAAAAAATGACATTTCAAAATATATTAAAATAGAAAACAGTTCTTTTAAATTGTAATATTATTTCACCACTGTGGCTGGTTGACAAAAATAAGTTAATTTCCCACCTAGGAAGAGGGTAGAGAGGCAGAGTTTTAGGTCGCCATTATATATGTGTTGAGCAGCAGGTGTGATGGGTGCGCTTACTCCTTCAGGGATTTGAACAGCGTGAGTTGTGAGGAGCTGGGCCCTCTGCCGCCCGGCTGGGAGATCAGGAGCACTGTGTCAGGACGAATTTATTTTGTCGACCACAATAATAGAACCACGCAATTCACCGACCCCAGGTTACACCACATCATGAGGTAAAACATCTTTCACATCGCCTCTGCTCATAACATCTGATTACTCATCCCAGCTCTTAAATTATCCTCTTAATTATTCACCACAATGAATAAATCATCCTTGTGTAATTAAACTTGCTAGTAATGATTGTTGCTTGCTCGTATAAGGGTTTATTAAATTAATTTTCGACATTTAATTCCTAATCGTCCCTAGTGGGAGTGTAACCCAAATGATGCATGAAAATTACATGGTCCAGTGGTTTGATAAACTGCTATGAAAGTGCGGAGGTATTGGTTCACATGTAACATTTGTGTGTGTTTTACACGTGATGAGCAGCCAGCACTCTCAGGTGAAGGAGTCGAGCCAGGCTCTGCCGGTACAGATGGAGGTTGGTATTGAGGAGGGTGACGGGGAGTTACCGGTGCGCTACGAGAGAGATCTGGTCCAGAAACTTAAAGTTCTCCGTCATGAGCTCTCCCTGCAGCAGCCTCAGGCCGGCCACTGCCGCATAGAAGTGTCCCGTGAGGAGATCTTTGAGGTACTCGCAGTCACAAAGCTGAATAGTTACAGTCATGTAAACATGCGTAATTTAGTTCTAACAGCACTGTGGAACGGTTTTTGTCATTGGAAGTGACTGATACGATAAGGTTTGCTCTCTATTTGGTCTCTGAGAGTAGGATCCAATTTCAGGATCTTTAGTTACTCTGCAATTTTTGGTCATAGCAACATGAGACAGATGATTTTAGGAGGGTATATTTTTACTTTATTTACTTTAATACACATTGCTGGTTTTACTGTATAAGAAAAGTGTTTTCTGTTAGAACGGTGTCGTGTTAGCGGCCCCTAAGTTAATAACTACTGATCTTCGCAACGGAAGTGAATCAATCAAAACTAACTTTTGCTGGACAAAAATTTTATCCTAGAAGGTGCTATGTTGCACATCAGTTGTGCTGCTTATATATATATATATATATATATATATATATATATATATATATATATATATATATATATATTCAAGATTTATCAGCACTCAGCATTCATGTGTATACATTTTTATAACATTTTAAATGTTTGTATTGTCACTTTTGATATTTTTTATGTCCTTGCTGAATAAAAGACCCCATACTTTTAACGGTTTATGTAATTACTTGCTTTTTAAAACATCCTTTTAAAATTTGCATCCGATTTAGTTTTTGTGAAAAAATAGCAATGTAAACATAATTTTAGGCTAGTTTAAAATTTGTTTCATTTATTATTGTTTAAAGGTTATTATAAGGTTATTATTGTTAATTGTTCACCCTAAAATGAAAATTAAGTCATAATTTACTCATCCTGCTGTTCTAATGCTGTATGCCCTTCTTTCTTTTATGGAACACAAAAGGAGAAATTTTAACAAAAAAATGTCCTGCTTATACCAATGGCAGTGAATAGAGACCAGCATCAAGCTTTTTCAAAAAGACGTACAAGTATGACAGAATGATCCCTATGCGACACGTGCCGTATATTCCAAGTGTTCTGGGGGAATACAATAGGGTTTGGTGAATAACAAAACAAAATTTCATTTATTTAATAAAAATCCTGACCTTGGCTGTTGGTCTTCTCTGCTCAACTGCATGTTCTTGAGACTCTATTAGCTCTGCAGTTCACTCCGACTCACTCAGAAAAACACACAAGTTGTGAGAAATCAAAAGTAACAAAAACACGACATGAAATACAATGCCTAGAAATTCCCAAAAAGTATCCTTGAGCACTTACTTCATTGAGTTAAATATCTCCGGACCGGAGCTCCATTTCTCTGATGACAGTCAGAATGGCGGTGAACGTGATATTTTCGTTATGACGAACACAACGGATATGTTCACCTCATAGAAGAAGGTACATGGGTTGTATTTCATGTCACGTTTTTGTTGATCTTCACTTTTTCTTTAGCGCTTTTTTTTTTAAATTCGTTACATAAAAACATAAATTGACCCGATTTTATATTAAAAGTAAGACTGAATGCCCCTTGACCAACTGTGTCATACTAGATATTGAGACACTGTTTTAACATAATGGCTATGTTTATGCAACTGGCCCTAGACTTAATTTTAATTTTAGGGTGAACCATCCCTTTAATTATGTATAATTTATGTCAATTAATGTTTCACTCATAATTGCATCTTATTATGGAAATAAAGTGTGTTATGTCACTGCTCTAAGTGCTGCTCTATCTGTGCAATAGGAGTCTTATAGACAGATCATGAAGATGAGACCCAAAGACCTGAAGAAGCGGCTGATGGTGAAGTTTAGAGGAGAGGAGGGGCTGGATTACGGTGGTGTTGCTAGGTAGCATATGAATCTGTTCCATATGAAAGGTTCTCATTAATTAATTTCCCCTGTGCCTCATTATTCCCCCATCTCTTTTCATACACCAGACTTGACTTTATAATTTCAACAGTTTAGCTGAATCTCAGCCAGGCTTATCAGCATGCAGGGTATCATGTTCACGATATTGCAGGTGTTCCCCTGTTGAGCACAGAGCTTAGATTGAACTACTGCCAGCAAGACTCAAATATGAGCATCTTCTAAAAGTCAATCTGACTTCTCTGTCTGAATTCCTGTCTTATTCCAGGGAATGGTTATATCTTCTCTGCCATGAGATGCTGAATCCATACTACGGCCTGTTTCAGTACTCAACTGATAACATCTACACACTACAGATAAACCCAGATTCATCCATCAACCCTGTAAGTCATTCAGTGACCTATGCTTGGGATTTCTCTCTTAAACACGAGCCAGTAAATCAGAAGTTTAGCAAAGGCAGTGCTGCTTGGACCTTGTGGTCATCATCTGTGCTTTAAAAGATTGACTCTGCTGCAGGGTCTCATTAACTTTCCTGTCACGCCCTCTGCTGTTTTTCCAGGACCACTTGTCTTACTTCCACTTTGTTGGGCGGATTATGGGTCTGGCTGTTTTCCACGGGCACTACATTAATGGAGGCTTCACCTTGCCCTTCTACAAGCAGCTCCTGGGGAAGCCCATCCAGCTTTGTGACCTTGAGACTGTGGACCCAGAGCTGCACAAGAGCCTCGTCTGGATCCTGTGAGTGAATTTTATGAGAAATCAAGTCTTTAAGACTAAAGAGAGAGTGCAGACTTATCTTCCACAGACTTTTCTACACCACTGTTGTTCCTGTCACACTTGAAAGACTCTTAAGGTGCATAAGCCAGAATGTGACAAATAAAATTAAAGATTATAATTATTATTAAAAATAAAGTAACCTCTAATTCTTATTATTTAGCATTAAAATAAATACAATAAAAGACTAATTTAAATATCTACACAACAAGTTAAAATGATACACCAGCTTGTTGCTATTATGATTTTCCAAATGTTATAATAAAGTCTTCAAAACTATGTAATGACACAAGAATAGGAATAGGTTTTGTAGAGAAATTCATACTTGTGTACAGTTTATGTGTCTATAATGTTTCTACACATTACAATATTAAGAATTTAAATGTTTTTTGTGTGCCGGTTTTATTGTATTCTCATTTAAATCTAAAAACTCTTGGTATTATATAGGGGTGTAACGATATTCGAACCGAACCAAAGAACCGCGATACAGAACCCACGATTCGAATCGCGATACTCTCATGGCGCACCGAACACGCCCCGCCCCGCCCCCTGCTACCCCGGCCCCGCCCAGCCCGGCTCATTGGACCTGGAATGAGTACACATGTATTCAGTTTTGTAGCCTAACCACCATTAACACCAAATAGCAAGCTCCGTGTTTTGTTACTTTCGATAATAAGCCAGGTGTAATCTTCAAATTCTGACTATTTGATCACAAAAATCAAACAATAAATGCCGTTTTGGCGCTCTGTTGTGGCGTGACAGATCACTGTACTAGCTCCTCATTTCAAGAGGCAGCGCGGAGCGCGAGTAAACGCGATCATCTCTTCCTCAGTTACAGAATAAACATGAATGGACACTTGAAGGTATGTTGAAAAATACAGTATACAGGTTCTTCTCAAAAAATGTGCATATTGTGATAAAGTTAATTATTTCCCATAATGTAATGATAAAAATTTAACTTTCATATATTTTAGATTCATTGCACACCAACTGAAATATTTCAGGTCTTTTATTGTTTTAATACTGATGATTTTGGCATACAGCTCATGAAAACCCAAAATTCCTGTCTAAAAAAATTAGCATATCATGAAAAGGTTCTCTAAACGAGCTATTAGCCTAATCATCTGAATCAACTAATTAACTCTAAACACCTGCAAAAGATTCCTGAGGCTTTTAAAAACTCCCAGCCTGTTTCATTACTCAAAACCGCAATCATGGGTAAGACTGCCGACCTGACTGCTGTCCAGAAGGCCATCATTGACACCCTCAAGCAAGAGGGTAAGACACAGAAAGAAATTTCTGAACAAATAGGCTGTTCCCAGAGTGCTGTATCAAGGCACCTCAGTGGGAAGTCTGTGGGAAGTAAAAAGTGTGGCAAAAAACGCTGCACAACGAGAAGAGGTGACCGGACCCTGAGGAAGATTGTGGAGAAGGACCGATTCCAGACCTTGGGGGACCTGCGGAAGCAGTGGACTGAGTCTGGAGTTGAAACATCCAGAGCCACCGTGCACAGGCGTGTGCAGGAAATAGGCTACAGGTGCCGCATTCCCCAGGTCAAGCCACTTTTGAACCAGAAACAGCGGCAGAAGCGCCTGACCTGGGCTACAGAGAAGCAGCACTGGAGTACCCACAGTCAGTGATGGTCTGGGGTGCCATGTCAGCTGCTGGTGTTGGTCCACTGTGTTTTATCAAGGGCAGGGTCAATGCAGCTAGCTATCTGGAGATTTTGGAGCACTTCATGCTTCCATCTGCTGAAAAGCTTTATGGAGATGAAGATTTCATTTTTCAGCACGACCTGGCACCTGCTCACAGTGCCAAAACCACTGGTAAATGGTTTACTGACCATGGTATTACTGTGCTCAATTGGCCTGCCAACTCTCCTGACCTGAACCCCATAGAGAATCTGTGGGATATTGTGAAGAGAAAGTTGAGAGACTTAAGACCCAACACTCTGGATGAGCTTAAGGCCGCTATTGAAGCATCCTGGGACTCCATAACACCTCAGCAGTGCCACAGGCTGATTGCCTCCATGCCACGCCACAATTTCTTTCTGTGTCTTACCCTCTTGCTTGAGGGTGTCAATGATGGCCTTCTGGACAGCAGTCAGGTCGGCAGTCTTACCCATGATTGTGGTTTTGAGTAATGAAACAGGCTGGGAGTTTTTAAAAGCCTCAGGAATCTTTTGCAGGTGTTTAGAGTTAATTAGTTGATTCAGATGATTAGGTTAATAGCTCGTTTAGAGAACCTTTTCATGATATGCAATTTTTTGAGATAGGAATTTTGGGTTTTCATGAGCTGTATGCCAAAATCATCAGTATTAAAACAACAAAAGACCTGAAATATTTCAGTTGGTGTGCAATGAATCTAAAATATATGAAAGTTTAATTTTTATCATTACATTATGGAAAATAATGAACTTCATCACAATATGCTAATTTTATGAGAAGGACCTGTACTTACTGAAAGGCATCATAACTCGTGTAATCGCTCAATCAGTGTTTCAGCAGCGTAAAGACGTCAATAAAACTGCATAGCTTGTCACTAGCATTATATTTACCTCAACAGGCAAGTGATTCAGTGTCCACAACTTTGGTTCCTATAAATGAACTCTTGCACTAAATAAATGCACTATATTATCCTATATATTATATTTTACTTAACCTGTTAATTATATCTTGATTATTTAATGTACGTTTAAAATATCTTTCATGAAAATGACAGCAACTGTGTAAATTATTATATTTCAATAACAAATTAGAGTAAAGTTAATGCAAAAACTGCCTTATGTTCAGTTTACATGTTTTCATACAATGTGTTGGGTGGTGATTATTAAATCTAAAAAATAAATAGCATCTGAATTTAGGCTCTGTTGTTAACCTTTAATGTTATAGTAATGTGCGGCTCCCTATATAGTTTACAGCGTTAGCAGATTTTTAATCCTTGCAAAACGTTTAATTGTAATTGAATTAATTTAAAGACAAAGACACCATTTTTTTATTAAACCACTGTTTACATTTTTTTTTTTAGCTTTCTAAACAGAACCGAACCGAGACGTCAAAACCGTGGGAAAACCGAACCGTCAGTTTTGTGTATCGTTACAACGCTAGTATTATAGTATTTTTTGTTTGTTTTTTTTAAAGAAGAATATGATGAATATGATTAGAATCACCATTGCAAATGAAATTACAACAAAACAAAGTAAAATGCACAGGCATATTTTGGGTTCAGTGTGGCCTAACAAACAGCTTGATATTTATGGATTGTCAATGGGTAGCCTGTTGAATGTAAGCAACAGTATGAATAACCTTGCAATATTTTTCTTGTGTTTTTCAGAGAAAATGACATCACATCTGTTTTGGACCATACCTTTTGTGTAGAACATAATGCTTTTGGCAAATTCCTCCAACATGAGCTGAAACCAAATGGCAAGAACATCCCAGTCACAGAGGAGAACAAGAAAGAATATGTGAGGTATGAAGAGGAGCAAGCTTGTGGACTACCAGGCACAGCAGATTCATAAACAACTCTCTCAGAGACAGACAGACAGCCAGCAGAGGGCAGCACTCACCCTGGCTAAAGGGGCTTGGCAGAGGTTTTAGGAGCCTCACTGCTTTTTCCCATCAATTTGATTGAGTGAACCCTGTATATATAAGCTACCGATCAAGAATGTTAGTGGGATGTCAATTTTTATGAGTCTTTGTTGTGTGCGAGTCATTGCCAAATAGAAAAGAATCTGAGGTTTTTAATGGGGAACTGTAGCAGCCCAGTTGCCTGTTAGTGTTCTCCATGTTCCACTGCAGATCTCTAATGATTGATTGTGTCTCTGTCAGGCTATATGTCAACTGGAGGTTCATGCGAGGCATTGAGGCCCAGTTCCTCGCCCTGCAGAAGGGCTTCAACGAACTCGTACCACAGCATCTGCTCAAGCCTTTTGACAACAAGGAACTTGAGGTAATTCAGACATTTCAGACACGCTGAATGGACAGGCTGATGTAGAGACTGTTGTGAATAATATCAAAGACCTTAAAAGGGGAGAAAAGAAGAATCGTAACACTAATAATGATATTTCAACCAAACAGCTATAATACTTCAAAGCTTCAAAACGATTAGCACAATGCAAGACGCACAATACAGTAATAAGAAGTTTAATAAAATTAATAAGGCATGCTTTCGATACTAAATAAACACAGAAGGGGTGTGTGCGTGCGTGCGTGCGTGTGTGTGTGTGTTCTGTACTGATTTTCCAATTGGGCTATAATTTCTTAACAACAGCCTTCGGTCATAATGGTGCCATTTAACATCAGGCTTGTTTGACGTAATTGTGTGTGTGTGTGTGTGTGTGTGTGTGTGTGTGTGTGTGTGTGTGTGTGTGTGTGTGTGTGTGTGTGTGTGTGTGTGTGTGTATTCATTCTCTTATGCTTGTGAATGTGATTAATGCATTGGTGTTGACAGTTATGAGTTTTGATATGTGTATACAAGTTCCCATTTGCTCAAATAGCAAAAGAAAAACCCCAGAATAATGTCTTCACAACTTTCAAAAAGAGTAAAAAGAAAATAAATAAATAGAGACCGATAACTGCAGTTGGAAGAAAGATGTCAATTTTACCATCACTCACACATAGAGACACCCTCACAGCAGCATTAACTAGTTTCTTGTAATTTCTAGTTTCTTCTATTTTCATATTGCTTTTTTTTATTTCATTCATTACTGTTTAAAGGTTTGGGGGTAGTTTTTAAATATTTTTTTATATATATTTTTAAAGAAATCTCTTCTACTCTCCAAGGCTGCAATTATTTGATCAAGAATACAGTAAGAACAGTATTACTGTGAAATATTGCAATTTAAAACAACTCTTTTCTATTTGAATATTTTAAAATGTAGTTCATTCCTGTGATGTCAAAGCTGAATTTTCAGCATCATTACTCCAGTCTTCATGTCATGTGATCCTTCAGAAATCATTCTAAAATGCAGATTTTCTGCTCAAGAAACCTTCCTTATTATTATTAATGGTGAAAAAAGTTGTGATCATTTTTTTTTAATCAATTTAATGCATTCTTGCTAAATAAAGTGATTTCTTTGGGGGAAAAAAAAAGATCTAACTGACCTCAACCAGATATGGTAGTGTATCTCCATCAAACATATTGCATATAGGTATAATAAATAATTGCTTATATAGGCCTGCCTCTCTCAAAAATAATGTTTGTTTCTCTCTGTGGTTTAGCTGATCATTGGTGGTTTGGGGAAGATCGATCTGAACGACTGGAAGGCCAACACGCGGCTGAAGCACTGTGTGGCTGACAGTAACATAGTGAAGTGGTTCTGGCAGGCGGTTGAATCGTTTGATGAGGAGAGGAGGGGCAGACTGCTACAGTTTGTCACGGGCTCCACACGCGTCCCTCTACAAGGCTTCAAAGCACTGCAAGGTGGCTAATGGATAAGCCATGTGCGCTTTTAATACACCTGACATATTGGGCTTGTCAAAACTTCCTAGTCTGCCACTATTTAGTTTGTTTTGGCCTTAACCCTAATGAAAAATTCCCTGACTAAAGGCAACATGAAACCCAAATGTATCAGTTCTTATTATGCAGACTAACATGTTTCACAGGTTCCCCTACCAAACAAATCTCAAGCCCAACCCTACATTACACCCTGCTGAATAATCTGATTCACTTTTAACAATATGGAATCTACAGTTGTAAATGTGTCTTTTTAAAGTAGTTTGTGTTCACTTCATGCTCACTTCTGTTGAGTGTGATGATTTGGAGAACAGTGATAACTAGAATGTATCTTTGTAAGGTTCTACAGGTTCTGCAGGACCAAGACTCTTCACTATTCATTTAATTGATGCCAACACAGACAACTTACCCAAAGCCCACACATGGTAAGATTTAGTTAAAAACCTCAAACTAATCAAAGATGCAGAAGATCTGTTATGTTTTCAAAAAATGTACATGCACACTTGCTATTGTCTTTAAAGGAGGCATGTCATATGATGAATCCAACTTTCCTTGATCTTTTTATTTAAAAAGAAAAATTTTAATTTTATTTGTGTTTCAAATGTCCCATGCAAAGGTTTGGGTTCAGTAAGACCTTTTTTGAAAGAAATTAGTACTTTTATTCAGTAAGGATGCATTAAATTGATTTATAATGATATTAAATATATTTATAATGTTACAGAAGATTTCCATTTTAAATCAATGCTGTTCTTTTAAACTCCACATTGATGATAATACGAAAGGTTTTTTGAGCACAAAATGAGCATATTTGATTATGTATATATGTATGTATGTTAAAAAAAAAAATGTCAGAGAGAGAAGAAGTGGTCATATGACACTATTTGGCACTTTACTGAAATAAAAGTCAGTTTATAAATATGAAACTATAGAAATGCATGATAATACTCATTCAAGATTGAATGAAATCAGGGCTATTGCTGAAATACTGATCTCTCATATTCTTTCAGCTTTAACCGAATCGACATCCCGCCTTACGAGTCCTACGAGAAGCTCTATGAGAAGCTCCTAACGGCCGTGGAGGAGACGTGTGGCTTTGCAGTGGAGTGAGCGAGTGCCCTGTCCAGCCAGCCAGCAATGGCAGCAAACCCACCAAACAGCCCCAGCCATCCCTCTCACCCCTCCCCTTCTCCAGGACAGACAGACTGGTGTCTCCTGACAGACTTTAGCATCACCCGCCAGTCTGAGACTGCAGCGGAGGGGAGCGCAGGGCAAAACTCTCAAAGACTAATGATTCCTCACGGTGTGATTCGGTAATTGTTTTCACATTTACGGAGCTACGGAGAAATCGGATCAACGTTTATTTTGTTTCTCAAAAATGCAGTTTGTATTGTCTTTGTCACTGAAGCGGTGGGTTGATAGCGTATGACTGTAACGCGAGTATGGTTGTGCTGCAGTACGTAGAGCCTCGCTGAGCCTGTGGTCTACATGAAGTAGAGCCCTTGTTTTAGTCTAGGTGGAGTATATTAACATACACAGAGCCTGTGACCATTAAACCAGTTTACCTACAGCAAATGTGTCTCGAAGGACAAGGGTGGTCTGCGTTGTCATGCTCTGTATGTTTGTAACTTCTTCAATTATTTTATTTCCTTGCATCCTGTTCAGTACTATAGGATGGCATTTCAGTGGTATCCATTTCCTGTACTCGTCAGTTTTCATTGTAGAAATTTTAACTCGATTGCTTGAAATGTATAATTGAAATGTATTTTTTTTTTTTTTGTCTAAGATCAAGAACATGCTTAACGGCGAGTCTTAGTCCTCTTTTGGGAACTGTGAATGTAACAGCGCCCATGTGTTAATGTTCTTCAGCTGAAGCACAATGATCATGTGCAGCCTAAGGACTCAAAGCCCTTGCAAAGTCAGCGGTTTCCAGAGTGAGCCAGTATTTTCGTTGCATTCATTTTTTTTAATCCAATGAGCATTCCTCCGTTGTCAACAAAGACCTACTTTTTTAAAGGTAATGCTAAATGAATGGTGTTTTAATATGCCGATTTTGAAGCAAGTCTACTTCTATGTCACCTTCTTGAACAACATTCGGATCCATTGTGTCCGTTAACGCACCTAGACTGGACTCGTTACTTAAGTTTCGCAAAGAAAACGGATGTTTTAAAGGAGCTCTTTTTGTCCTTAATTTTGATGGACCCTGTTAATCTTTTCCAAATGAATCTAGCCATAATCATATGGTAACTTAGCATTAACTGTTTTAACTTCTCGTACTATCAGAAATCACCTTCAGACTGTTATTCGCGGCTCTTTTATCGAAACCACTGCTTCGAGTAACATTCAGCACTTTGGCTGGCACGTGTACAATCACCCATCATGGAGTGATTATTGTCCTGTGGACGAACGCTGACATTCTTCGGCTCCTCGACTTTGACAGAGGTGTTTGGTCCAGGTTTTGGTGTGGTGGAAGAGCAGGGGAGTGTCTTGGATTTCATTATGTAGTGCTTGTTGTGCATGGCACCAGTGTAAAGAATGAGCCAACCTCATAGTGTTTCTTCAACCACTTTTGTCTGTTTCTCTCTCGCTCTGTGTTTTTTTTTTTTTTTTAACCAATTATTTATTACCATGTAATGTCCTTTTAAGTATTGCTGCTATTACCATTATTCCGTAGTTTTCAGAGAAGGCTGAGTTCTTGTGAAAGCTGTACACTAATCTCTTTTATTTTATGTATGAATCAAAGTATTTAAACCTGCTGCTGATTCTTCAGGACGTTAAGAGGACGTGGACACCCGACCTTTGACCTGGATGGAGTTAGCGAGTGATGTAGGCTGGGCCCCGGTGGTCATGTTCATGTTTGTGATATATGCAATAAAATCCATCACCTTTATATTCTTGGTTCTGTCTTAAAATGTCTCTTTACTCACTCAATGTGTATCGGATCGGTAGGAATTTGTGTCTTTGACAAGTGTGCAAAAAATGAAGTTTGCTGTTTTTCCCAAAAGACCGTGAATGCCTAGAGTGGTGAACTGTTTTTAAACTTGCATAAAACACAAAAGAGGTGACGTTTAATGTTGTGCAATTGTGGGAATGGCGAATGAGCTTGAAAATGAGTATGGACTTTGCCTGAAGTTACAGTTGTTTTCATATTTCTCTAAGAAAACCCTTTTTTCCAAGTAATGTGACCAGTATCATCACATTGTACAATTATTAGGTCCTGAGTGTCATTGTTTATTCGATGCAAGAGTAATGTAACTTACTATGTACTAAACATTTCTGAAAAAAATCAGTGTAAATAAGATTATATTAAAGAAACTAAATTGCAAAACACTTCTCATTGCTTTTTTTTTTTTTTTTGGTCTTTGTTTGCATATACTATGAATTTTATATAGCAATGAACGATAAGAAAAGTAAGCCAGATGCCCTTCATAATTATATATAGTTCAGTTTTATTTCTCTGCTAAAATAATGAAGGAACTTCTTTGGCATCTGTGCCAAGAGCACAAGCGCTGCCTTGTGTCCAAGCCGTTCACAGTGCTGGCCTAAAATTACATTCAGATTGTGATGTGAATGCTGAATATGTAGACGTTCCATAAGCAAGGTGGTGCAATATTTTGTTAAGAAGGGAAACATTATGATCTTTTTTTCCCAAAAGAATAGCTGTTTTGTAAAAAATTATACTAAAGGTGTTCATGCCAGTCGGATTTACCGTAATTAGAAGATTCCGACTTGTAAAAAGCGTTCACGTCATAGAACTTGTAATTACAACTTGTAAACTTGAGTTTTTTTGACAGCTCCGATCACTCAACTGTGGCAGATTCGTTGACGATGCCATAAAAACAATTCCTGAAGACATGAACAGCTCCGTGTAGAACGTCACGGGTCGTCATCTCGTAATTTCAACATGGCGTGAACATGGCATAATAACAGCTTATTAAAAATGTCTGGAAAATTGAAGAGAGTAGATGACTTAAACTGTGAATCAAATCAAAAAGAAAAAAATGCTATGTCCTTGGAGGTCTTCCTTGCCCAGTTTCCTGAAAGCATTTTGAAAATGATGTCCATGGAGAAAAGCTAGCAGACAGGAGAGCGGTGCCAGGCTGACAGTGGAGCCACAGTCCTGTAACAGACAGCAATAAGACTTTATGAAGGGACATTATAAAGTCCCGTGACCGAGGCAAAACTCAAACCAGAAATTTCTGATGCTCATAGAAGTAGGTGTTCATCCAGATTATTTCCTGCAGTTTTAAGAAAATGAGTTGTTCCTCTATCTGTATGAGATCAATGCAAATCGATGTTGGAACCGTCAGGATGATGAAAACCAGAGCTTTGGTTTGGCAGAAGAACCATGAAGTCTGTCCACAGGCTCAGACAACATAAGACAGTACAGTCTAACCTTTTAGGAACTAGGAATGAGTTTTGATTGGCAAGGTAAGACCAAAAATAGTGATTATACCTTCCTATAAACCATTCCTTTTCTTTACACAAGTATTCCTTTACACAAGTAGCTGAACACTGCAGAACACTATTAACAAACATTATGAGGGATTTTGGGAGGAACTTTAACCCCAAAATGAAAATTGTCATCATTTACTCACCCATAAGTCATTCCAAACCTGTATGGCTTTCTTTCTTCTGTGGAACACCAAAATGAGGTATTAAACAGGGTGTCCGTCCGAGCAGCTCTTCTCGGACAGTGAATGTAAATTGTGAAGAGATGTCAAGCTAAATTAATAGTGAATTATGACTTTCAGTCTGTTTCATTCTAACACAACACTATCAGATGGCTTTAAAACACTCAAGTGGCCATTTTATGGTGCTACTTTTTATTTTTTATTTATAAATTAATTTTTTTTTAAGCTTGAGAGCCACTAATCTGCTTTTACTAAAGGCAGCGTGAATATTCTTCAAAACTTCTTATTTTTTGTTCCTCCAATCTAAGAAAGTCATACATGTTTAAAACGACATGAGGGTGAGTAAATAATGTCATTTTTTTATTTTTGGGTGTCTAAAAAAAGGGATTTTACTATCCTTTTTTTTTTTTTTTTTTTTGTGTGTGTGAATTGGTCTCGAAATGTTTACCTGTTAATTCACATTGCCTAACTATTACATAAAACCACCAAAAAGGGCAGACTATCTTAAATGCACCAGATGGTTTACTGTGTTCTTTATAGTATGCTATTTAATTGTACGGTTCCTCAGAGTCATTGTTAAGGGAGACATTTTGTAATATACGTAGAGCTTCCATTTCGTCTGCTCTGTTTGTTTTAAAAAATGTCAAACATAAAAAAAAAATGAAATGTAGACTTGTTTCCATTCAGGGGTGATTTTTAAGAGACATTTTATCACTCTGTTTTTACTGCTCGTGTAGGACATGTTCACAGCAGGAGTGGGACTTTAATACCCGCCAACATACCTTTTGAAAATGTTTTCATATTCGTCGGTACATCACAAACCCGTAGAGGTGCGTTTATTTGCCTTTTGTGAAATGTGATATAACACCAAAAATATCTGATCCTTATACTCCCAGAGAGAGGGAGATAGAGCAGTAGAACGCCGGTCGACAGGATCATATCTACTGCTCAATAAAAATGAGTTGTGTAATCTAAAATTTTCAACAAGCAATCAGCCACGTTTCTTCGAGTTGCCAACCACATCATCTGCCATGAAAGACGTAAATTAAAGAAAGCCAAATGTTCCTTTAGAGAAAGGTTTGTTACGGGCTAATAAAGATAGCCTACCTTGACTGCTTTTTATTTGGAAATATTAAGAATACCCTCTCTTTAGACTAACAGAAAAAATTATTAAATTATATTTTATCTAAAGACTTGAAAATATACACTGATTTTATTGTGTACTAGCCTACACCCGTTTCTTTGCTTCACTCAGTTCATATAGGGGAAATACCCCCGTTAATGAAGCAATACTGGAAAACACAGTAGCCTATGAGAACAGTCAACAAATGTTACAAATAAATATAAAATGCCCCCATCATTTAATTCAACCCTTACATGTGTTCAAATAAAGAGCATTTTGAACAAATCAAGCGTTCTTGAAGTTCTGGCAGTTCACGTCAGTCAAGCTCGCATCACCTGACTCTCAGCTGATCCACGTCTACCTATAAGAATACAACACCTATCACAGCATCCATATATAAGCTCCTTCAGTATTATCAACAGCTATCGAGTTTCTCAGGAGCTAATTACCCTCCTCCATCCCCAGATCCTCCTTTTTCCAGTCAGGACTTGACCTCTGATATAGGCCTACCTCTTTGTATCAGACTCATTTTTCTTAAATTATGTTGTCACGTATAAAAAGTTGTCATTGAGAACAGCAATACATTGGTTCTGTTGTTTACCCTAAGGGGGGTTATCGCTGCTTTCCCTGCTGGACAGGGAGTTCTTACCCAGAACAGAACCATACCGCCAATCCTAACTGTATGCTAATCATCCTAGGCGATATAGTCCTGACAGAATGAGAATGCTCTCACTTGTTTTCTCTAAATACACAAGTTAACAGAAGAGCATTATATTAATTTCTTAGGTTTATCATCTTTAATTGTTGATCTCTGATACGCTCAATGAAAGATATTAAAATATTTGTGGATCCTGGCAGGGAATTTTCATTTTTTTTTAATGTTAGTAATGTTCTTTGATGATCCACAAATCTAATAATCCATACAATCTTTTTCCACATCTTTCCTGCTGAAGGTTCATTTAGGATCTGGTGGTGTGAACTTTTTTTAGAGTGTTAAATGGAAGAAAAAAAAAATCATGACCTGGAAACATTAAACAGCTCTTGACAGTAAAAAAAAAAATGCTGTCCATTTTCCACATTGCCCTGTGTCCACAATCATATATATGATTGCTAACACACTATAACTGATTCATTTGGGACAATTTCCCAAACCATTCATTCAGCTCTCAAAACAAAGAAACATTTCTCCACATGTTTAACATATTTCACCTGATTTCATACACATTCCAATTTTCGCAACGATTTCTGCAAAACTGCCCTAATTTTTCAAAGGATTAACCACGTTCTCATTCATAAAACACAAGCAAATATAGTTAACTCAGGTGTCACAGTATGAACTCAAATAGCACACATAATGAAAATGTTGTCATCATTTACTCACCATCAAGTAGTTGACATCAAATTGACTTCCATTGTATTTTTTTCCATACTAAGTCGAGCCACTTTTTTTTACATGTACTCTTTTGCAGAACTGTCCATAATGTAGAAAAAGCAATTTTGTCAGAATACCAAGAAAGTGATACATTGCAGAGGATGCAGAATTAATTTATTTATTGCTGTACTGTAATTGACAGTATACTGTATTGTGTTGCATACCGAGTTCATATTCAATTCTTTGGTATTTTCTAGTGCTTTTCATCTACTTTAAGATCACTTACAGTAGTGCATTCCTTCTCAGACACTGAATTGCCACTGATGTACATCTGGATCTCTCTCTGCTTTGTGCACCTGGAGATTCACCATGATAAATTCCTCTGGCTGTAAGGAAAATGAATGCGACTTTTGTAAGTAACCTGACAGGGATGCATTCCTACACTGAATTGTCACTGATGTATGTCTGGATCTCTCTCTGCTTTGTGTACCTGCAGCTTTAGCTGCTGTCATATTTATGTCAGATAAGCTGTGTGCCGCTGCTACGGGTCTGGATAATGTCAAAGACCAGGGCTTTGGGATGTTCCTTTCTGCAGCACTTTCAGACACTTTTTCTCAGTGAAAAGGTTGCAGTGTTTTGGCTGAGGGCATCCAGTCTCAGATTCCTTTCAGCACACGCAGATCAAACGCTGCCACAGTATAATACACAATAGACCATATAAAGTTCTCCTGTTATCAATCCCAGAGCCCTGCTCTCAGATTCTCTGCATCGTTTGTAAATAAAAAAAAACTTTTATTCGCTTTTCAGACAGATCTAAGACCATTTTGTATATATTCTACCTTTAAAGGGTTAGTTCACCCAAAAATGAAAATTATGTCATTAATGACTCACCCTCATGTCGTCCCAAGCCCGTAAGACCTCCGTTCATCTTTGGAACACAGTTTAAGATATTTTAGATTTAGTCCGAGAGCTTTTTGTCCCTCCATTGAAAATGTACGTACGGCACACACTCTTTGTCCAGAATGGAAATAAAGACATCATCAAAGTAGTCCATGTGACATCAGTGGGTTAGTTAGAATTTTTTGAAGCATCGAAAATACATTTTGTTCCAAAAATAACAAAAACGATGACTTTATTCAGCATTGTATTCTCTTCCGGTTCTGTTGTCAATCCGCGTTCACGAGGCCAGTGACGCTGCTGACGTAAGATGCTGCTGACGTGTTATCTGGTGCGTCCGTGTATTCGGGTTCAAATAAATGTCTGGTTAAAAAAAAATGCAAGTCTTCCCCTGTGTCGAAATCCTTAGACATGTTTGCGAAGATTGTTTTGTTTACAGCGTGCGTCTCCCTCAGACTGTAACCGAAGCTCGGGCGCACCAGATAACACGTCAGCTCATCTTACGTCAGCGGACTCATGAACGCGGATTGACAACAGAACCGGAAGACAATACAATGCTGAATAAAGTCGTAGTTTTTGTTATGTTTGGACCAAAATGTATTTTCGATGCTTCCAAACATTCTAACTAACCCACTGATGTCACATGGACTACTTTGATGATGTCTTTATTTCCATTCTGGACAAAGAGTGTGTGCCGTACGTACATTTTCAATGGAGGGACAAAAAGCTCTCAGACTAAATCTAAAATATCTTAAACTGTGTTCCAAAGATGAACGGAGGTCTTACGGGCTTGGGACGACATGAGGGTGAGTCATTAATGACATAATTTTCATTTTTGGGTGAACTAACCCTTTAAGCAATTATTTTAGCATATAGAGCACACAGTACACCTAATCATCTTTAAAAAACTGAGGTAATTTTGCTAATAAAGCTGTCTTTCTGCACTACATTGGTTGCTGTACTCAACATGCATTTGGAGAGCAGTAGAAATGTCCCTTTGTGCTGCTGTCACTATGAAGGACACAGAAGATGAATAATAGAGATGTCAACCACTGCAGTGGAATCAGTACAGTCTATGACAAAATGCAGTATATGCAATGACTTATGATTTAGTCATCCAGGTGAAATCAGTGAAAGAGTTTGTTTAATGTTGGTTGGCTTTAATAATTCCATAACCTACAGAAAAATCCTTGAATACGCCTATTTTTTATATTTCATGTAATATCCTTGCTGTATATCTGTAAGGCTCCAGCTTGTAATGACTCTCCCTGCCTCTAGTTGGCGCTGACCTGTAATAGCGCTATTACCTGTAATAGCGCTGACCCGAGTTCAATCCCAGCATCAGACACCCATCACAATATCTGAAGCCTGATATACCTTCAGTCAGTGGCGTCATGCCCATTCAAAATGAGGGGGCACGTGCCCCCTCAGATTTTTCCTCCCTTATAATTTTTTTGTCAAAACTTTATTCCTATTATGCTCCATAATTACCAGAGCCTATAACGACTCAAATGTATTCTTCTGGATGTGTAATAAATCGGTCAGCATCAGCCCGCCCCTTTTTCGTAATATGGTGTCTGTGTATATCAAATCTTTGCTGTGTATGTTCAAGCAACTCACTCGTCTCGCACGTTGAGCTGGCAATGTTTTACAGATGGTCTTGAAGTGGTAAGTGGGCAAAGCAACAAATCGGCATTGAATTAGTTATCGGATGATATTAAAAGGTAGTGGGATTATTTGTGGTTGACCTGGAAATTTTAACTTGATCAAAAAGTTATGGATTTGATATTAGCTGCGAATTCAGAGCATTAACTTAAGTTGTGTCAGTGTAACGTTATCGATAGCTAACATCGACTTGATGTTTCTCCCATAGACTGTTATTCACGGTTCTTCACGGATCAGGCAGCAAATGCAGTGAAAAAAGATAGGGTACCCGTTCGAAAGCTACAGCATAGTTGTTATACAGATCGCTATGACCGTGATGTAGGCTTAGAGACAATGTAACTACAGTATTTCAATGATTTTACTAAAGTAATGTTACATATTACATTTGATTTGATTACTTTTTTTACATTTCTGTCAAATATTAACCATTTTCAAATAAACAGGGTAGTGTTAACCTTATTCAGCACTGAAATCTGTCAAACTTCTTTCAAAGTTCTTCATTACATATTAATATTAAAATAACTTCATTTCAGAGCACCACAAAGTCAGACCTCAGCACCTTTATGTACCTTTAATGTAAGATCGTTCTTAGGTCAAATACCAATTTAAAATCATAACATAAAAACAGCAATGGTACTGTTTTTTAAATCATGTGTAGTAGGCCTAAGTGTACAGTAAGTGTGTGTGTAAACATGCTTTAATGAAGTAGACTTCAAAAGCTTTTGAATTTGAGCTTACAGTTCTTTCATCAACCTGTCTTTTACATAAACTTACAAAATAGATACTTTAACTTAGTCCTCAGATAGAGGAGGGTTGCTGCTAGCTCCGTTAAGGTATTTCTGTCCCTCCCAAACTGCATTGAAATGGTATGTTTAGCAGCCAGAATTAAAAAATTTTCAGGGGGAGAAACCCCCTGACCCCTCCTAACATGATCCATATCACCCGTCAGAAAACAATTGCAACGTCTCAGATTGTGCCCCCCCAGAATTTTGCCTTGCATGACGCCCCTGCCTTCAGTGCAGAACAAATCATTTTATTTGAATGCGTCTATGTGTTTTATATTTCATTTACAGTAATATGCTTCCTGTGCATCTGAAGCCTAATGATATACCTTCAGTGCAGAAAAAGTGCTTTGACAAATGGACTCAGAGAGCAAATAATTGTGTCCCAATTAAATGCTTGCAGGGTGTGTACAGTATATATGTGTGTGTAAGTGTGTGTGTGTGTGTGTGTGTGTGTGTGTGTGTGTGTGTGTGTGTGTGTGTGTGTGTGTGTGTGTGTGTGTGTGTGTGTGTGTGTGTGTGTGTGTGTGTGTGTGTGTGTGTGTGTATATTTGAAAAGATCCAGAGCTTTTATGATGTGTGGAGGCGTCTTTGAACCCCTCACGGATGTATTTATTTCAGTGGATGTGTTATCAATTAAATGTCTGATGTTTCTTCGTTCAACATTCAAACACCGTTTACTGAAAATTCATAAGCTGAAATACAAGGTATGAAAATGAATCATGAGAAAAGAGTCTTCTAAGGACATAAAGTTTCATACTACTTCTTGATGGGACGCATTTTTAAAGGACACCAGAGTTTATTTTCAACGTAATGGGAAAATGAGCTGTCTGCTCCCTGCTGATATAATCAATGCACATGAATTCAGGTGGTCAGAGCTCCAGAAATGTTGATAATTGTGCAGAAATGACAGGTCTTCATCCAGCAATCACTCAACACAGATGGTGCCAGGCTATTTATACTTATATTGACAGTGAGAATCAAAGCCAATGCTGTGTCTGCTGACACTGGCTCATTTCACTCTGCTGTTCTTATAGTCTTGTTTATAGTCTGAAATCCATTACTTGGACACAGTCACCTCTGATAACAGATCACTCTAAATTGTAATGTAGACACATGCATTTTCTGTGAAGCTGCTTTGAAACGATATGTATTGTGAAAAGTGCTATACAAATAAATAAAAGTGCTATACAAATAAATATGAATTTAGTTGAATTGTTTAGACCAGCACAAACCATATTCTCTGCCTGCAATTTACTAACATTTTTATTGTAATGAATTGACATGTTTGTATCGAGATTTACCATATGTAAAGCCATTTTAGACTTTCTAAATATGTAAATATACATTACAATAAATGTTAAATTAGTAAACACAAATCTCAGTGCTGGCTTTACATTAGCTGTCAAATATACAGTAGGCAACATTTTGAGAAAGTTTTAAATATGGTATGAGCTACAAAATCCATAGCCCACCATGCATGTATTTTAATGACTGTCTGCACAATGTTACTGAAAATAAGTCTATTTTACATTTTATCTCAATATTTATAGTTTTACTTTTAAAATCACTTTCACTTACATATTTCAGACAAATACGACTGAATATGACAAATATGTGGTATAAGTGGTAAATGTTTGTTACACTTTCAGCCACTTTAAAATAAATCATTGAGAATCCAAAACATAACAGAAATCATTATGAGTTCCATGGTTAAATATATAGAAACAAAGATGTTGTGGTAGTTAATGAAAAGACTTTCTGTGGTGTAAAAGAAAAAAAGTAGGCCTACATAATATTTTAAATTCAATAAAATTCAAGTTTTAAATTCAAAACCACTTAAATATGAATTGCAGTAGGTCTAATATTAAGAATCATTTTAATTATTCATTTTAGTCATTTTAATCATAAACTATCGTAACTCTCTTTGTTTCTTTTATTAAGAAAGGCCAAATTCCTTTCTTGTTGCAAATACCTCACAACAAACACAGAAGGAACTGAAGCAATCGTGAAATGCGCGCAGTGCGCATCCAAAAGCTGTTGCGCACGGAATCTAGAACCCTATTGTTCTATAAGTGATGCACTACGGACTAGACCCGAGTGATTCTCATTAATCCCACCCATGTACGTGCAGCTATGACAATATTACACCAGCTGGATCTGCTGCCTGAGAAGTTTTGCGCGCAGATGCTGAGGACGTGGACACAGTTAATAGCTATAATATATTTTGTATAATGGAAATTTCAGTTACCTCTGAAGTCTGGGACACATTTTATTTCATTGCAATGCTCCTCAAACAGTTCAAATTAACTTAATTCACCGAGGAATGAAGTGAAGCTTTTTAAAAATGGAATCAGATGATCCACTTGGTGTGAGTATTCAGGAGAACATCTCTGCTGCTTTTACCAACATATCACCAACAATAGCAGAACCCGACGAGCACGCGCCCGCGTCCTCTTACGATATGCTTATCACATCCGTACTCGGCACAATTTTGACCATAATGTGTTTGGTTGGCGTGGTTGGAAACGTTTACACTCTGGTCATTGTCAACACCTCTGCGCGCGTAACTGGATCGATGTTTGTCTACATTGTGAACTTGGCTCTGGCGGATCTGCTGTACCTCTCCACCATCCCGTTCGTGGTTTGGACGTATTTTGCAAAGGACTGGTACTTTGGCGACATTGGGTGCCGCGTTCTGTTCAGCCTGGATTTCGTCACCATGCACGCGAGCATCTTCATCTTGACCACCATGTGCACGGAGCGCTATCTGGCTGTCGTGAACCCGCTAGACACCTTCGGCCGGCCCCGGCGCTACAGGCGCGCGGTCACATGCCTCGTGTGGCTCTTTTCCTTCATCCTGGCTCTACCGACCATGATCATGATTGACCTCAAGAGAGACGTGCACAATGGAGTAGAGAAGCGCATGTGCCACCCGACCTGGCAGATGACCGCGTACAGGGTGTATCTGACCGTTCTGTTCAACACCTGCATCTTGGCTCCTGGATTAATCATCGGTTATCTCTATCTGAAGTTAGCCCGGACCTACTGGCTGTCGCAAACCTCTGTATTTCCATCCAGAGGAATGAAGAAGTGTCCTAAGCAAAAGGTGTTTTACATGATCTTCGTAATAGTTCTGACCTATTGGGCGTGTTTCTTACCCTTCTGGTTGTGGCAGTTGCTCAGTATCTATTATTACGCGCACGGGAGGCTCTCGAGCAGCACGGTGGTGTACATTAACTTTGTGGTGACCTGTTTGGCGTACAGTAACAGTTGTATCAACCCTTTCTTGTACACTTTATTAACGAGGAATTATCGGGAATATGTGAGGGGCAGACAAAAAAACAGCAGAGAGTTAAAGAAGAGGTTCAGACTGTCATATCAAAGGTCCGTGTCTTCTGGAAGTCAACAGTTCTCTAATACTTTGACTAATACGGACCCTAATGGCATTATGGATGCTTATAGCAAATTGTGAGAATATTTCTTAAACATGGCAGTTGGATATTTGATTAAAATTTGAAGTCATCATGTTGGTTATTAATTTTTTTAAAGTGTTGTATAGCTGGTGTGGTGAAAGGACGGGTTTTAGGGGTCACCCATTTCCCCTTCTTTTATTTACACAACCAAACTGACAAACATCAACCACAGAGATTACAGCAAAATACAATGTTTTGTATAATGTAAGCTTGAATCTACTAACAAAAATAGCATCGATATAATTTATTCTTATCTTTAAAAAAAGGACAGTATTTGGCGCAGAGAAATAGGCCGTCATATAACCCTGTCCCAAATAACATTAGTTGGTTCCTAGAAAGTTCTGGTAATGTTAGTTTTTGTTTCTCAGAACATATCATTTTAAACCCAGCAGCCCCAAAATCCCTAAACATTTAAATGCATTTGCATTTTTAAATTTTGCTTTTTAGTTAGCGTCATTTACAGATGTAGAATGGCTTTTTGTTCTAAAATAATTATGAGGGAACGTTCTGTAAGAGTTATTTTATGGTTGTAAAGATATAACCTAAAATTAACCATTTGGGAACATTCTGTGTTACTTTTAGGTTGTCTCAAATTGTTCCAAAAAAAGAGGATCATTTCTGTACAGATTAATAATTTGATCATAAATATGAATGTTAACATTTTGCACTATTTCTTCTTATGCACCTAGAGAGATCGCTGACCAAATATGTAGATATTAGTAAAATGGTGAAATGGTTCTGAACTAAAGGACCATAAATATGAAGAGGGTGATTCTTTGTTAGATTATTATGTGGAAAATGTTTGCAATCAAGAAAGAGGTTACTGTGCAATAGTTAGTAATGTTAAGCTTGATATTTAGTTCCTGTTTATTTAAAATCACACGCGACCTTCAATATAATTTGTATTTGTATGTGCTATGTTATATAAAAAGGCTAGTTTACACATTAAATATTTTGTACTTGAGTACTTTATATTGTAGTTTAAAAACTATTGTCAGATGTGATTTTTGTTTTTTCAGTTGCATGCTATTGATAAAAGAGAAAGCAGATGTGCTTGAAATGCTCATGATGTATAGCCTATATGTGACCAGACCTGGAAAAATGTCCACATAGCATAGACTATAAAATGTCTTACCATAAGTGTCTCAATTTGTTTTTTAGAACTGATGCCTGGAATATTATCAATGCATCACATCCTATAGGCTTTTTGTGTTCTGATTTACTAAACTGTCAAAAAATAATGCATGAAAGACTTTTTAGCTTGATTTTATTATTTGTATGTTTTCTCTTAATTTTATTCTTCTCCTGTTTTGTGGAAATAAACTTAAAGCCACTCGGTCAAGAATTTCCATAGCAGTGAATGAGGTATTATATTCATGGCCTGAGTAAACTTTTCTTAAGTGCTGAGCAGTGAGCTGTGAAATCACTTTCAGCAGCTCATACAGGTTTACACCACCTATAAACAAATGAGTCACTTCAGGCTGTTTTCCATAAACGGGTTAGTATATTGTTAAGCATCCAGTAGTCTCTTGGACACTCGTGGTCCAAATCATTTTTGAATTCTCTAAATGGTCAAGTGGTATTGAAGCCAAACGCTTATTCTGTCTAGATATTGTACTGGCTGTTCTATTTTATGTTGAAGAATTGAAACCATATATTTGGCTACTGTTATCTTGGTAGTCAATGCTTTTTGGACTTCTTCTCGACTCTCCTTCAGTTGTGCAATGGCATGGCTACTATTCAGGGAAGCTGTGCTTCAGTAAACATTTGAATATCTCATACCAAGCAATATTTTTCCCACATAAATATTTTAGCGTACATGTGGAGCAGCCACAAAAAGTAAAACTAACACCAAAAGTTAAAAAATAGATTGTATTCTATGAAACATTTTCACAAAAAGATACTAAAAAAAGCACGCAAAAATAATCCAATGAGAGAGAGAGAGGCATCTGTAAACGTAATAAAGAATCGAATAATATTCATCTCTCATGAAGAGTCATGCAATTTTTTAATACTGAGCAACATTAAAATAATAAATAAAAAAACAAAGGAAATTGTATATCCGTTTGGAGTCGCACTTCACAATATTTTAAAATCCAATATCATATGGATTTTAACAATAGGCCTTTAAAACAAATAAAGCTATAAAATTATGGTTTTCTTTTTACTGTATGCATTCATGGTGATTTAATAATCTACTTTTTTTTTGGGGGGGGGGGCTTATTTTAAGTAGATTATTTTGTAAATATATGGGGTTTGCAATTCCATATAATAATTTACCATTATCACTTTAAGCCACACCCCAAAAAAGTTCTCTTAACAAACCAACAGATTAACCATTTGAATCATTGCAAGGCAGCAATTTTAGTGTGACTTCTCTAAAATCTGAAATCAAAACCATTACGATTCTTAAAACTATGTTTTGGACAGAAAACCTCTCAAATCGAGCAAATCTTTTCTATTTCTTATTTTGATGAAAGTCTGATTTAGGAGATCCCATCTGCAAGTGAATAGATCTGTTTGCTATGGTTTTTAGTGGCTTGGCAGTCATAATTGCAGGGTTCTGATTTCATTGATTGACATTTCAATAGATTCTCCTACTACGAAGCTGTTAATGCCTGAATTTGACTGACGACTGACTGGGTGAAACCACCTTTTATGAGATTTTTTTTCTGACTTTTATGAATAGCTGATATGTTTGTGTAGTCATTTGCCAATGAACCATTCATTCTGGAGCAAAAATATGTTTTTTAATGAGGATACAAAAGCTTTTGGAGTATGGCACATGAGTTGAAGCCCACAGGTGCTACATTCCTCTCTTTGAGTTAGAGAAGCAACGACTGTGGTGGAAGTTTATATTGGTAAGATCCCATGTTTAGATTTTAAGTTCATTCTTCCATATGACACCAGTCATGGCCATTGGATGCTTACTTTTCAACTTAGACTGACCTACTTTGAAATGTCTTCATCATTTCAATCATCACCTTTTGCCGCAGAGGCTGTTGCATCCTAAGGGAGTCTGAGCATAATTGGCCACTGTTCATCTCTCCCAGGGCCAGCATATTTTCCACTTTCACAAAATGAAGCTAAAGATGGTCACTTTGTTTGACTTGGATCTGTGCCACTCAGAATAAAGAAGATCTATCTATCTATCTATCTATCTATCTATCTATCTATCTATCTATCTATCTATCTATCTATCTATACTGTTGTACCACTTGACATGGAAAGTGTACACACCACTGATCTATATAGAGGTTATATCATTTATATAAGTGGTGCCAACCAACCCATACTTGAAATCAGCAGTTACCAGTATTTGAGAGAGATCTACAAACCTTTTCATTCTGCCATAATGATCAGTTGGGGTCCTCTGGAGTCTGGACGATGCATTATGTTTACTGTTATTACCTTGTCAATTAATAACAGAGCCATGTTTGCAGTTGTGTCACTGTGAGAATATACAAATTGCTGTTTTCAATTATCTCAACCACTAGGATTTTCATTTTAGGGGGGCTAAGCCCCCAATGAGGGTTTGATTTTTTTTTTTTAATTATATAAAAAGGTAACACTTTAGTTTAGGATCGAATGCTCACTCACAGTTTCATTACCATGCAAAGGCAGGGTTTTATAATCACTGTGGTCCCAAATGTGAGGTAGGTTATATAGGGGGGTTCTGGGTTTCCCTGAGAAAATTTTGATTTCTCTGATCTACATATTTTAAGATGTTTTGAAGGCCAAAAAAATTGGATAACAGCTTTAAAACCATGTCAGTGGGCAGTTGATTATTTTTCTCTCCTCATCAGCATCACACTCTATTTCTCTTTGTTTTTATCTTGCCCTGTCTCTTCCCCTCCTAAAGTTGAGCTTTGGCTGATATAGGCTTTTCATTTTTGTCTGTCAGTGAAGAAAGTAAACACAGGGTCAACTGATTTTGCCTATGAATCATTTTCTCAGACAGGTTTATTTACTGAAAGCTACTAAAGCTAGGTAATTAAGTTTATTAAATGCATTCACAATATGTAGGCTACACATTCATTATTGATCTTATGCCTAATACAGGGCCGTAGACAGGGCTTTATAATCAGAGGTCCTAAATTTGAGGTTGGTTGGGGGTTCAAATTTTTTATTTCTCTGATATGTGCATTTCAAGGCGTTTTTAAGACCAAAAAAAAAGGATAAGAAATAGCTTTAAAACCATGTCAGTGGGCAGTAGATTATTTGTCAATACCTGCTCTCTCCTCATCTCCATCACTCTTTCTTTGTTTCTCAGTCTCTTCATCCCTTTCTCTTCCCCTCCTAAAGCTGAGCTTTTTTAATTTACTAAAGGCTACAATTTGTATTATATTCTCAATATGTACACATTCATTATTAATCTTGTGCCTAACATGATGAAAACGGCTTTGTTAATGTTTCTTGTCCCCTCACAATGACAGTAAACTAATTATTACATTACATAAGTCACGTTATAGGCAGTTTAAAATGGCGAAATTAGACAAAACTATATTAGTTTGCCTGATTATTTTTGTCATTCGTTTAACATTTATGACCTAAAAAAAATGTCAAATATGAAATGTTAAGTTTAGCTACTTACATCTTATTTCGCACTTGACCAGGGGCGTCATGCAAGCCAAAATTCTGGGGGGGCACAATCTGAGACGTTGCAATTGTTTTCTGACGGGTTATATGGATCATGTTAGGAGGGGACAGGGGGTTTCTCCCCCTGAAAATGTTTAAATTCTGGCTGCTAAACATACCATTTCAATGCAGTTTGGGAGGGACAGAAATACCTTAACGGAGCTAGCAGCAACCCTCCTCTATCTGAGGACTAAGTTAAAGTATCTATTTTTTAAGTTTATGTAAAAGACAGGTTGATGAAAGAACTGTAAGCTCAAATTCAAAAGCTTTTGAAGTCTACTTCATTAAAGCATGTTTACACACACACTTACTGTACACTTAGGCCTACTACACATGATTTTAAAAACAGTACCATTGCAGTTTTTATGTTATGATTTTAAATTGGTATGTGACCTAAGAATGATCTTACATTAAAGGTACATAAAGGTGCTGAGGTCAGACTTTGTGGTGCTCTGAAATGAAGTTATTTTAATATTAATATGTGATGAAGGACTTTGAAAGTTTGACAGATTTCAGTGCTGAATAAGGGTTAACACTACCCCGTTTATTTGAAAATGGTTAATATTTGACAGAAATGTAAAAAAGTAATCAAATCAAATGTAATATGTAACATTACTTTAGTAATCCCACTATCTTTTAATATCATCCGATAACTAATTCAATGCCGATTTGTTGCTTTGCCCACTTACCACTTCAAGACCATCTGTAAAACATTGCCAGCTCAACGTGCGAGACGAGTGAGTTGCTTGAACATACACAGCAAAGATTTGATATACACAGACACCATATTACGAAAAAGGGGCGGGCTGATGCTGACCGATTTATTACACATCCAGAAGAATACATTTGAGTCGTTATAGGCTCTGGTAATTATGGAGCATAATAGGAATAAAGTTGGGTTTATTATAAATGATCAGGGAGGAAAAATCTGAGGGGGCACGACTTTATCCCCTCACTTTGAATGGGCATGACGCCACTGCACTTGACCGTACGCGTCGAGTTTACAGTCTATGCCATGGTCGCACTCTTAAAATTCGCGCTCAGCAGCGTCTGTGAACATAAAGCCCGCCTACTTTGATTTGATTGGTCATCTCAAATATTCTGACATTGACGAGCAGTGACAGACCAATGAGGCTCAGATGAACACACACACACACAAACACACACTGTCCTCTGTTTCTGACGTGCTCTCTGCTCGGCGCCGCTGCAGATTGAAGATGAAGAACACGCTGAATCTGATTAAAACAAGACTGAAGCGAACACTAATTTGTGTAGCCTACATTAATCACAAATTTTTAGGGGGGCTAGGCAGAAGTTTAGGGTGGCTGAAGCCCCCCTAAAAAGGGCCTAGCGACGCCCCTGATCTCAACAGCTTTAAAACTACTTATATGTGACCCTGGATCACAAAACCAGTCTTAAGTAGCACGGATTTATTTGTGGGAATAGCCAACAATACATTGTATGGGTCAAAATTATCAATTTTTCTTTTATGCCAAAAATCATTAGGATATTAAGTAAAGATTATGTTCCATGAAGATATTTTGTACATTTCCTACCGTAAATGTATAAAACATTTATTTTTGTGAGTGAATGCAGCACAATCGCGAACATATATGGACAACTTTAAAGGCGATTTTCTCAATGTTTCGATTTTTTTTTTGCACCCTCAGATTCCAGATTTTCAAATAGTTGTATCTCGGCCAAATATTGTCCTATCCTAACAAACCATACATCAATGGAAAGCTTATTTATACAGCTTTCATGTGATGTATAAATTTCAATATAAAAAAATGACCCATATGACTGGTTTTGTCATCCAGGGTCACATATTTATAAAAAAAAATGTTGAAAGGTTTCAAGCCTAAAATAGTATTTCATTTTAATTAGTCTGTTCATTTGTTCGGACAGTTGCACCACCTGACATTTTGGGGGTTTATGATATCAAAACATAAAATAATGTGAATTATATAAATGTACTAAAAATGAATTCAAATAAATAGGTTATACAGAATAAAGTGGTATTATGTAATGAACATCAAAATATTTAAAAAGAAAATAATACACTTGGACACAAAAATATGCACGTCATGTCACGGACCCCTAGAGATTGAGGTGATCTGTCCATTCAGTAATTTGCAAAACTGCATACAAAACTTACTTGTAACTCAGGCTGTCCAATATTCAAACCTTTGCATTGTGTGTTCATATCTTTAAAGGTTTAATTGAAATTGTATCCAATAAGTAATTGAAAAGTGTAGGCTACACTGTGGTAATCGGTTGTTTGGTCGGAGGTTTATGTCAAGAATTTTGAAAAATAACATCAAGGTTTTGATATTAGCGCCACAGTGAATGGTACAAGGTACAAACACTTTGTATTAAGGGAAACAGAGACCTCTAGAGGAGATACAGAAACAAACAACAGACAACGGAGTAGAACTACAACTGTCATGGTCGTCCGCCTACAACACGACGCGTCTGCGTCTGACGTCACACTCTGGCTTGTTTTGGCCGTTTGTTTCGATATCCGGCGATCAAACGCTTTCGATGTGCTGGAAATTTTGACTGAGAGGTACGTGCAATTCATGAAACAGTCTTCGTGTGTTGTAGTCTTATTAGAGCTTGTTTACCTTTGCCATTAAGTTGGGAAGAAATACCCGGCTAATAATGAAAATATGTCTTGTTTAAGTGATGTCAGCTGGCGCGGAGGGTTAACGCCAAACAGCTAGCTGAGCCTGGCTAGGGACTTTAGCGAGTACAGATTTGTTTGTTTCTTTTGTCCTGCTGTATATATCACTTATTTAACAATGTCAACGTGTTTTAAAGAGAAAGGAAACGAGCGATCACATTTATCGCATCAACAGTGTTTCTCAGCACTGCTATGCGAGATCAGCTAACGTTAGTCTGTTCTGGACAAGCTATTGGAATTAACAGGCTGTGTTTTAAAACCTTGTTGTAAGCTGACTACTTAGACAGCACGTTTGGGTGTCACGGGCGCGTTTTATCTGAAACATCATAGATAAACCGAACAAACTGCACACAGACATACTCCGTGACAGCACGCATTTAAAATATATAAACATTATTTCTCAAGGACATCAACTCTTCTAACTCGTTTACTTTCAACTGGTTGTCTTGTACGTGAACTCAAGCTAAATAATGGTCATGAATATAACTTAATGTTGATGTGTGAATCTGTCATTCTAGGCTACTTTAAACATGTTTGGAAACTACATGAGATCTTATGTGCACGCGCAGCCTCACAGACGTAGTCTATCCGATCTAGTGCATCATTAAAGTCAGCATGAAATCAAAATGGACAGTTCTTGTTTTTATGGAATATTGCCGGTGTTACGGATCAACAGGGGATTATGTTAACTGGGGAAACGCGCGTGCACGCATATAGTTTTACCTGGATTTTCAGCAGATGTTAAACGGCGACAGATTCATGCCCTATTTCACGGATCACCTATTAAAAACGAATATTTCACCAGTTGTACACTGGTATGCGAATAACGCGCTTTGTTTTTGCAGTGGATGCTATATTCCTGCGTATCTGACGCAATTTCAAAGAAGTTTAACATACTTTAGTGTCAAGCTCAGAAACCACGCCTATGTTAACATGGGGCAATCGGTTTCATTAGATGAACAGACTTGCCAGCACACTTCAGAAGACGTGTAAGAATTTTCTTCTCAACATCATATTTTCTTGAGTGTGTTGTCGTGAGTTCTAATCACAAATAACAACAGATGTAGATTAAGTAGCTAGGCTACCTAAAAGAAACACATATTGCAAAGTCATTTCCATTTTTTCAACAAGTTGCATTTATTGATCTGCATATATAGCCTAATTTTATAATGAATCTATTATTTTTATATAAAAACACTTATTGGCTTATTTTACTCTGCTGATTATATTAAGATCTCTTGTTTGTACAACCAGCTCTGACGCCTCCTTATCATTTTCCCTGGACATAATATAAAGCAGCTATGCTTATAGGGTCATGAAGTTAGTTATCTCATGAACTTGTTACATTTTCAACAGATAATAAAACAAAAAAAAACTAATTTGGACTCTTCTTCTTTCAGAACAATTCTGTATGTAATACTGCATCTTCTTAGAATCATATAATCATTTAAATTAAGTGAATTTTATAAATGCTTATATGGTAATAATGTATTGTACATTATGCTCAGTAGGAGCATGAACTTGAATGTTGTATATCTAATGTCTTTTGTTGGACACGTAGAGAACACTTTGTCTTCAGTGATTAAAGTCCTGTTAAAAACACTGAGTGGCAACTGCAGATTTTATTACTGAAATAAGCAGAATATATGATATAGTGATGATGATGAATTATTACAAATATATACTGATACTCTATATGGCTAATATTCACATAGGCCTACATCACTAACCTCTTTCTTAAAGGGTTAGTTCACCCAAACATTTAAATTCTGTCAGTATTTACTCACCCTCATGTTGTTCCAACCTCGTAAGACCTTCGTTCATCTTCAGCACGCGAATTAAGATATTTTTGATGAAATCTGAGAGCTGGATCACTCCTCCATAGGCTTCTTCAGGGATTGAACTTGCCAGCCCCGAAAAGTTATTAAAGACATCGTTAAAATAGTCCAAGTGACTACAGTGGCTCAATCTTAAGTTTATCAAACGACGAGAATACTTTTTGTGTGCAAAAACAAACAAAAATAACGACTATTTCAACTATTCATTTCCTTCTCTGTGGGCCTCGAGTCAGTTCACTAGTATAATAGCGTAAGCTTCTGTGTTGTACGTCACACGCATCACACACATGACCAGCGTCGGCCAATAGTGAGCCTACGTGTGACGTTGCTCTACGCAATCACACTACGTTAACCGACTAGAGGCCAACAGAGAAGGAAATGAATAGTTGAAATAAAGTCGTTATTTTTGTTTGTTTTTGCGAACAAAAAGTATTCTCGTCTCTTGATTGAGCCACTGTAGTCACTTGGACTATTTTAACGATGTCTTTAATAACTTTTCGGGGCTGGCAAGTTTCAATCCCTTAGAAGCCTATGGAGGAGTGATCCAGCTCTCAGATTTCATCAAAAATATCTGAACGAAGGTCTTACGAGGTTGGAACAACATGAGGGTGAGTAAATACTGACAGAATTTTCATTTTTGGGTGAACTATCCCTTTAATCATTTGTCACCTCACATGAATACCATGACCCTCTCTAAAACAATAGGAAATGCTTTGTTTACTTTTTAGCTGACCTCTTTTACAAAAGAAATATGACACAATGGTCTGTCAGTTTTATAAATAAAATGATATGGGTTTGGGCCTCTTTTTATGTAACATAAGTTTGAATTTTGCCATTTCTTTTCATTTGACTGGTACCATGATTCTCATTAACATATTCTCTTAACTTGTTATTCATCACATCATGTGCTTTCATTGTTGTCGTCTGCTAACCGTTAGGAACAGATGAAAAGGTCTGTAAATTATTGTCATTATTGTAACTGGTGTCATTGTTGTTAGGCCATATACTACCACAGCAAATTGATGCAATTAAAGTTAGACAAATCAAAAACTTTGCAGGATAACCAATATCCTGATAGCTGCTCAGGGAACACTATATAAAGAGAAGATGTGAAAATTTCACAATGAAGGGTAATGGTGTGTTAAATTGGTCTTACTATAAAAAGGTATTACAACTGTGACATTTATTTACTAATATAACGTGATTACATTAGATGGAGAGCAGCATAGGTATGTAGGCCAAACTGGCCAATGGGAAAGAAACATTTATATACATTGCAAAACAAGTAACTGTTCTTCATTAACATGTAACTTATTCTATAGTTTGTTCTTCCTTCCTTAGATTGAATATTCAGAATGTGGAAGGTGGGACTGTGTGGTCAGACCTTCCACAGTTGGCAAATACAGCTGTCCTGCATGCATGTACATTTGCCTATTTTTTTTCATTTGTTGTTGTTGCTTTCATACCTGTTAGCTAATAAATATATGTTTGTTGAACATTCCCCTAAATGAATGCTGTGGGTAATTCACTGGATCCATAAGCTATGGCTTATCAATTTTCACCTCTATTTAGGAACATTTATGGAGTATGATTTATGATTTAACTAATTACTCAGCAACATTAAAATAAATAAATAAATGTTTGACATGTCCCTTTAACCGCAGTATTGCTGTTTAAATTAAGCCACAAATTGGCATCATAACAATAATCTGTGAATATACACGCACTGCAAAGACTGTAAATAGCATAATTTATTTAATCTACTTACAGTTGTCATCAGATATGAATTTCATTGAAACGAATGTAACAAAATAATGTGGGTGTGGCCTGTGCATCGCGAAATTAAAACACATTAAAATTTCCCTTAAAGGCGTCTGAAACATACAGCAGAGCTGCGACAGAGTAAACAACAGAGCCCTAATATGATACAAACATTTATAAAAACGTGGAAAGCTTTTAAATCTGCTTAGTGAAAAATTTGCTGTGACGAATCTGTCGGCGTTAACATCTGCTGGAAATCCAGGTAAAACTATCTGCGTGCACGCGTGCGTCCCCAGTAAACAGGATCCCCAGTTGATCCGTAACACCATATTTACTAAAACGGATTTTTTTTTTAAATTCATGCGCCCTAATCTTCAATCAAAATGACTTCCCCTCCCCTTGCAGCGGCATTATTCCTCTGATGACGTGTTTACAGGCGCGAGGGCAGGGCAACCTGTCACTCATAAAACATTTTTTTTTTTCCTTGTTTTTTGAAGCCATTTCACTCAAATATACGTCATAATAGGGAAGAAAAAACTATTGCAACTGCTGTTTCATGCTGACTTTAAGCAACTGTGTTTAGATCAAAACTGTGATGAATACACCATGTGAAGTAATTAATGTGGGATTATGCGTGTCTCATTTCAGGTTCCTGTGTGTATGCATGGGTGTTTGTGTGAGAGAGAGAAGGTGGACGACTCAGGGAGTCTGTGTGTCTTATCATGGCTGACGGGTCCAGTGATGATGATGTCATCCACCTGGCTAGTTTCAACACCCATCGCAGTCGAGGTACTAACACTAAGGCTTTATTATAAGGAATGGTGGCGTTCTGTATGTCCTGACCCCTTTTTTGTGTCATGTTTATTTTTCGTCAGCTAAGAAAGTTAGGACGAAGACGTCCTACATAACCATATCCTCATCGTCGGATTCTGATGATGAACCTGTCAGATTCGTTCCAAATGCCCCTGTTGTGGTCAAGGATGATGAAGAGGAGGAGGAACTGAGCATCTTGGAGGTAACTCTAGCTGCGTTCCAATTCACAGGATCCTTGTGTAGTAGTCACTGCTCCCTACACACTTAGCACAGCATATCTGTTGAATTCATGAGTATGATAATAGCCTACTAGTGGTGGGAGTCAGCAGGGACCTGGTAATATAATTTTTATATCAAATGGGTCATATGATAAAATTGATAGCTAGTCATTCAGAACTGTGATTTATTGAAAAAGACATGAGTAAAGATTGCATCTGCATGTGGCTTTGATACTTTGCAAAGTTGTTATTGCCTTTTCATTTTAGTTTTGTTTGAATAGAAATAAATGGTTTGTGCCATTAACCTGATTCTACAGTACTTGCTCTAAATGGTGGTCAGTCTCTTTATTCCTAAAAATATTCATGTAAAATAATAGTAACGTAAAATGTTAAGGTGATCATCATAACCCCGGAGCAAAGCCAAAGGGGGTTATTTTGCAATATTGACTGTATGTTATCCTGCTTATTACATGGTTGGTTACATTCCAAAAAATCACTAAATAAATGATCAAATGGTAAATTGCTTATCATTTGTATGCTGCTTTGGGTAAAAGTGTCTTTAAATAAATAAAAACGTTTATTTAAATTGGAATTATTTGGTTATAATAATAGACAGGTGGAGTCGTGGAGACAGAGACCACAAGAGTACTTTGAGCGACATGAAACTAGTAAAGCTGTCATTATATAAAAATATTAAAATGCAGAATGCCACAGTCGACCAGTCAAGTGATTCAAAGAGCTGTCTAATAGGCTTGCCATGTATATAGACCAGTGGTTCTCAACCCTGGTCCTGGGGGGCCCACAGCTCTGCACATTTTATATGTCTCCTTTATCTGACACACCCAGTTCAGTTCATAGAGCTCTTTCCTAACGAGCTGATGATTTGAATCAGGTGTGTTAAATGAGGGAGACATAAAATGTGCAGAGCTGTGGGCCCCCAGGACCAGGGTTGAGAACCACTGATATAGACGATATGCAATTTATACAGATTTGAAGATGGAAACATTATGAATGTTTTTCTGTACTTTTTATACACAAGAGGCACATTCAACATGCCATGGTAAGAAGCAATATAATGCATGCTTATCAGTGAAAATGTTATTCATCTGAAGCTACCACTTGATATTGAGAGTAAAATATGGAAAAACAGCAACAGTGCGAATTATATTTTTCTACATCATTTTTTTTGATTGTGCTCAGTCCCTTTCTTTTCTCTGAAGGACCCTAGTTGAGGACATATGGGCAATTCCTTGATCCACATAGGAACTTATCCAATACAATTTTTCCTCTAAGTTACATTTACATTTATTCATTTAGCGGACGCTTTTTTCCAAAGCGACTTACAAATGAGAACAATAAAAGCAGTTAAACTAACAATAGGACAACAATATGCAAGTGCTATGACTCTTCCCAGTTTAATCTAACGCAATAAGTGTACTTTTTATTTTTATTTTATTGTTTTATTTTTTATTATAAAGATAATAGATCTAGAATAGAAGATTAATTGTTAGTATTAATTGATCAAGTGTTGCCGAAAAAGATGCGTCTTCAGCCGTTTCTTGAAAATTGACACGGACTCAGCTGCTCTGGTTGAGTTAGGCAGATCATTCCACCAGCATGGGACAGACCAGGAAAAGGTCAGAGAAAGAGATTTTGTGCCTCTTTGAGATGGCACCACAAGATGGCGTTCACTTGCAGAGCGCAAGTTTCTGGATGGCACGTAAGTCTGAAGTAATGAGTTAAGGTAGGAGGGAGCAGAGCCAGTGGTTGTTCTGTAGGCAAAAGTCAGTGACTTGAATTTGATGCGAGCGGCAACCAGTGCAACTTTGTGAGGAGAGGAGTGACGTATGACGGCTCATTAAAGACCACTCTAGCTACAGAATTTTGGATCAGTTGCAGAGGTTTGATAGTGCAAGCTGGAAGACCTGCCAGGAGAGCATTGCAATAGTCCAGTCTGGATAGAACAAATGCTAGGACAAGGAGTTGTGTAGCATGCTCTGATAGGAAGGGCCTGATCCTCCTAATGTTGTAGGCAAATCTGCAGGACCGAGCAATGTGCAATATTTTAGCAATGTGGTCTGTAAAGTTCAATTGATCATCAATCACAGCTCCAAGGTTCCTGGCTGACCTTGATGGAGTTATGGATGACGAACCTAGCTGAATGGAGAAGTTCTGGTGTAGTGTTGGGTTGGCCGGGACCACAAGCAACTCTGTCTTCGCAAGGTTTAGTTGAAGTTGGTGGTCCTTCATCCAGCCAGAAATGTCTGTCAGGCAGGCTGAGATGTGAGCAGCTACCGTCGGATCATCAGGCTGGAATGAGAATAAGAGTGCAAATTAATCATTTCATTTCCTTTAATTTTCAGATTCTTCAAAATTTTTAGTTCAGTTAAAAAAAAAAAGTGTAGCATCAAACTGCCTATTATGTGTCGGCAAATAGAAAGAAAAAAAGCATAGCGCCCCCTAGTGTCAAACCAGCACTAATACCTGTATAACCGGTTTAAATGTGTATACTGTACTGAATATGAAAATTTTAAATTCTATAATATCTTGGCTAGTCTACAGTCTGTTTTTTAAGTGTGCCTTAAATGTCCAAATACTTTTTTTTGGACCACTTTTTGAACAAGTTTGTTTTTGTTTAGTTTTTGCCATAAAAAAAAAGAAAAGTAAAAGTTGCCTAAGAGAATGAGAAATGATCTTTCTGTTCGGTGCTTAAATTTCTAGAAAACTGATGTGCAAGTACTGCAATATAATGTGATGAGCGGTTCCTGTTAAAATATTAATCAAATACATTCTCTTTTTGTCTGGCAGCCACAGCCCTCACCTCAGCGTGAGCTGATCCGACCTGCAGCCAAATGGAGTGCGAGGACCTTCCCAGGCCAGGCATCTGGGTCCAACAGACATCCTACCAGCGCACACGCTCCTCATCCTTCTGTAGTCGTCGCACATCCTACATTAGGAAACCAAGCCATAGGTGTCTTAACCACGGACCAGAATGCTGTACCCTCGACGTCTAGAGAAAATGCCTTGCACAGACCTTCATTGCCTGTTAAGGACTCACTGCCCATTCATAAGGACCCTTCAGCTAGTGCACACTCAGCGAATCAGGCCAATTCTGTTTTTTCAGCTCCACCCACCACTGAATCAGGTCAATCAGACTTGCCCCGCAAAATTGAAGTGGTTGTTTGGCCGAGAACTGAAAGGCCCACAATAAGGCCTCGGACGCCACAGGACACTGTGCTTGTAGAGGTCAGACAAAATGAGCAGCCGGCAGCCCCTCTCTCTCCTGCACGTTTCCCCGGACCGGCTGACAACGAGAGACCTGGGCCATCAGCACCCAGAGAAACCCTCATACAGCAGGCCCCTGACCGGACATCCCTCGAAATCCTGGTGAAGGGGGTGGTGAGTCTTCTGATTAGCACCTCACGTTATAGTATGCGACTGTTCAAGTCCTGCATTAAAGGTGGGGTTTGTTTTGACTCAAATTTTCAGATGGACCTTTTCCCTGATGTGCAGGACGCATATGTAGCAGAACTGATAGAGAGAGGTGACCTGAAAGATTTAAATGTGTAAGCACATGCCTTTTATCTTCTCATTTCTTGCTCAGACGTACTTTGTTCACATGTGATGTTTGTGAGACATCGTTTGGCTTCTTTAACACAGAATATGCAATATATTGTTGGAAAACCCTGATTATCCGAAGAAAGCAAACTCAGTTTTGACACAAAGCAGTGTTCTCCTCGAGACAAATGATTCTGAGACGCAGGTTTGCACTTTATTTTTTTATCAGATATCCATATTTATTTAGTCATAGATATATTGGGTGCTACTACTATGAATTTATTACATTTAAGAAAATGTAACTAATATGGAATAACTTTTTCTTTGTCATGCAGGAAAGTGAAAATTATTTTGATTATTTCAAACTAAAGACTGTTGGCCCAGAGGTTGTCATTCAGGCTGCAGACATGCTGATGGGTGACTTCAGAATGTTGAGCTGTCAGGATATCAAATGGGCCCTGAATTGCCTCAAAGGACACTATGCAATCACACGAAAGGTGCTCAGTCATACCTACTAGAATTCTTTACGAACTCTGTAATCTTTATGTCAGGAAGTTGACATTCAACATCATTCAGTGTCAATACGTATTTATGAAGCTTGCTGATGTCAGGTGTAGATTATACTTAATATTGTTTATATTGAATAAGTTCAACTATTTTGTGTAAAGTTGTGGTCACACTCACAATTACTGTTGCTTGGCAAAGTTTTGTGAGTGTAATCCAGTATTTTAATGGTAATTTGCATGGTGAAGAATTTTGCCTGGTGGACTTCAATTGGCTAAGAAAAATTCCCTGGGTGCTTCTCAATATCCCTCCTCGTCTCCTCGCTCCTCCGTCCTCAATCCTATGACCCGGAAACCAATCAAGCTCAGCCATCTTAAAGGACATCTCAATTCTCTAATTGCACCGGAAGGAGTCGAGGAGTGAGGAGGCTTCCAGAAGAGTCATGAGCAAGGATACACAGGTGTATCCTATGCAGAAGTGTTTTATCGACTAAACGTGACGCACGTATAAATTCTCCTCCTTCACATCGTTCACAATCATTTTAAATTATACTTTACCTTTGCAGTTTATATAAACCACACATCTCACATATTTCAACAGGGTATCTTGCTTTATTATTATTTATTTAGAATTTCTTAAATAAACAAACTTCAACAACATAAGGGCAGATCCTTTGAGCGCTGCTGATGAAAGCTGTGAAGTGACGCTCGAGTGATCAAGTCTTCCAATGTATAAAAAAAGCGTTCATTCAATTCCTCCGTCCTCCTTTTCTTTCCTTGCAGCCTTCCCTCGTATCCTACAGGGGGTGGAGCTGAGATGTGAGGAAAGGTAACGAGGATGCAAAAATAAGAAATGAGAAGCACCCCTGTGTAAAATTTGCATCCAATTTAAGTTTGGTGAACCTGACACAAATGCACAGTGCCAAATAATAGCAAGCCTCTTGGTTCGGCCGTGACCTCTGTGTGGGTTTAGGTTCATAAAATAGCTACAGAGCAAAACTGATGGAAAAAGCGCTCATATTGGCACTGTCTACTCAGCCAGTTTTGTGTAACACTATATAATGATCTATTAAAAAAGGAGGCGGTTTGAAAAGCAGTTGTTTTCGGTTGGTTTATTTGCTAGTTGTCAGAATAGCTTTGGATGTTTATTTCATTGTCATTATTCCGGTATCTTTCATCGTTTTTTTGTCACATGAAGTCCTGTTTTCTTTCACCTGCGAAATGTCGTTTGCTAACACTATTGTATTGGTCGTTGGCCACACTCTTAAGATATTGGCATTTGCATCAGCCATTAAAAAACCCATATTGTTTTACCGTATTTTTAGTCATTTGTATGACTTTAATCTCTGTGGTGTCTCTTAAAGGCCTTATTCGAAGCCCTCAAGAAGTGGCAAGAAAACTCTACTGACCCCTCAGGGAAGAAGAAAAGAAGAAGAGAGCCAAATGAACGCATCTTCATAGACTTCAAGTTTGAGCAGGGTGACTACATAGATTTTTCTCCTTTACGTGCCTTTCAAATGCATGAAATGCTCATTTTGTCTCATTCATTTCAGGTTCTTTTAAACTGGAAAGAAAGATGTACTTTTTGGAGAAGAACCGCAGATGGAGCCGTGGTAACGAGACAACACTGGAGCCGTCTCTTGTAAAAGAGCTGCAGTTCTATGAGCAGAAAGCCAAGGAAATGGCTGAGGTACTTCACACGGCACACTTCTTCTATTTACTTCTGATGGTTCCTCTTGAAACAACCTAAAGAAGAAGGGTTGTGTGGAACTGAGCTGACAGGCTGTTAATTGTTCAAATAGTTACCGGGCTTTTTTCTCCTGCTTTCAGCACGAAGATTTTCTTTTGGCTTTGCAAGTGAACGAGGAGCAGTATCAAAAGGTGGGTGTGAAGAACCAGTTGTTTATGCACTTTTTATGCTCTTGTAATGACGTCAAACCACATCATAAGAAACAAATTACAACTGAAAGAGGCCACATTATGCCCTTTTACAAAATCTTGATTTTGTTTTTGGGCTCTACTAGAATAGGTTTTCATGCTTAAATGTGAAAAACCCACAAATTTTACATTGTTGCAGCACCTTTCATCCCATTCTGTCAGTAACGATCTGTTTAGTTTCTGTCTCTATGAAGCTCCTCTTTCAGACAAGCGCAATGTGCTCTGATTGGTTGGTTGGACCAGTGTGTTGTGATTGGTCAACCACTTGGAGCGTATTTCAGAAAAGTCAAGCCCCTTACCATAACCGCGAGTTTCAGTGCACTACTAACGCAACTCAACGAGGCCTTGCCCCTTTTTTGCATATGGCCTATGAGGGAATTGTTTAATGAGGAATATTGTGACTTGTACATTCTAGGGGTGTAACTGTACATGTACTCGTCCCGAACCGTCACGGTACGGACGCCACTGCTCGTGCATACAGTGAGACGACAAATACTGTCAGTTACATGCAACCCACACTCCAGTCCAGAATGGGGTGTGCGTGGTAATGCAACACTGTTTGCTAACCACCACAACAGAAAAAAGAGCAGAAGAAGAACAGCGAATGAGGGTGAATTCCAAACTGCTTTTGCACCCTTGAAGGGCACTCCTGGAAGAGGATACCATTTGTAGGGGCATTCCAAACGAAAGTGAACCACTGAATCCCTTCATGAAGCGCCCTTCCACAAGTACATTAGTGAACATGTGAAGATCACTTCATGGAAGTAATTTAATCATTTATGGTCATGTGACCCGGGATGGCGAATCCTCATGATTTATTTTAAATTTATAGATGTCAGGAGAGTTGGAATTAACATATAAACAGAATAATTCAAGTTGTTTTGTTTTGATATAGACACATTTTAGTCATTTATTTCTATATAAATATTTATTTCTTTATAACACATTTATTTCATATTTAGTTTAAAAAAAGTTTCATAAGAAATTTTTAATGCTTAACTCGGGATCGGGAACACACACACACATTTCAAGCACATCTTAAAAACTTTATTATAAATGAAGTTATTTATATATTATATATCAATAATAAGAAATTCCTGTTGTTGCTGTCTAGCTTTGTCATGGTAACATTTCACGTGAAGCTAATGAGGAAATTACGTGGTCTTTCATTGCTCCCTTTGCCAAGTGCGTTTCAAACGGCTTCATTATTACACACAAGTGCCCTGCTCCCTCCAAAATTCCCCCTTCAAGGGCTCTGCCCTTCGGAGTGAGTAGGGCATAGGGAATGCTCACTTCCGATTGGTATTTGCCCTGACTTGAGCGCTTGAAAACAAGTCCTCTAGATAGTGCAGACGCATCGAATGCGTCTTTCTGCACTCACAAACAAAGGATTATACTTTGAAAGGAAAGTGGAAAATTGAGAATAGGAGGGTTGGGCTTAAACTTCGAATGTTTAAATATAGTTTAAATGGAGCAAAAAAGTTTTATTTTTCATTATTATATTTATTTTGTACTTTTATAACACAAGATGCTTTTTTTTGTTTGTTTTTTTGTAGCTGATAGTGACCAAATACCTTTTGTTTTTTTTATCAGCCCTGCAAAAATATGACTTATGCATGAGTGCATTCTGTTTACTGCTTAGTGCTTAATACACTAAAGTAGGCTGTACTATACCAACTATCTCAGGGGGGACTAAATGCTGCTTGGTGGAACAAGCTGTAATTTGCACTACTGTCTGTTCAAAATAAAATAAAAGAAACTTAGCATTGTGGATTTGTTGCTTTATCCTGTAACACTTTAGTTTAGGGTCCAATTCTGCTTATTAGCTTATTATTAGTTGCTTATTAGCATGCATATTACTAGGATATTGGCTGTTTATTAGTACTTATAAAGCATTATTCTGAATGACCTTATTCTACATCCCTTAATCCTACCCAATACCTAAAATTAACAACCTTACTAACTAATAATTAGTAATTAGAGGTTTATTGAGGCAAAAGTCTTAGTAAATAGTGAGAATTGGACCCTAAAATAAGCTTTGTTACTCTGCAGACCTTTTTCATGCTCAAACAGCAACATTTCATGTTTTTATTTATATGTTTGATTGTTGGAAAATATTGTATAAAACAGACAGTTCCAGTCCAGCTCTAAAATCAGATTAGAGTGACCTCGTTCAGACTGGTAATGTGTTTTAGATTATGATCTTGAAGTTTGTGATTTGAGAGCATGTGACACTTTTGACCTGTGCTCTCAGGACGGGCAGTTGATTGAATGCGGCTGCTGCTGTGGGGAGTTTGCCTTTGAGGAGATGACCCAGTGCACGGATGGCCATCTATTCTGCAAGGAATGCCTGGTAAAGTACGCCCAGGAGGCCGTGTTCGGCTCAGGACGGGTAAGTCATCTGTGGCTGGAGAGTTGAGCATAGACATTCAGTCTCTGAGGTTACCTTTGTTTCTTTTGAATAGTATTACTGGAAAAGGCATGTGCGGTCACAGTCATTATGATGTTTTCAGGCATTGTGCACAGTGTTGTTCTCGTTTTTTAAAATCCCCTGCATTTTGGTTTCACTTTGCCCTGTGATTTTTAGGTTCTTCCCAGTTTTTCTCCCATCTTTCTTTCATTTTCATTCTAAATAATCATAAACAAGTTCTAGCATCATTTGTTTGCTGAGTTTTATATTTTATGTCTAATGGAATTAAATTCATAGTGTTGTTAGACACACTAGCATTAAAAAATTTGGGGTCAGCAAGATTTTTTTTTTTTAATGTTTTTGACTTACCAAGTCTCTTATGCTTACCAAGGAAGTTTTTATTTGATCAAAATACTGTAAAAATAAGGAATGAATCTTCAGCATCATGACTCCAGTCTTCAGTGTCACAGGATTTCTCAGAAATCATTCTAATAAGCTGATTTGCTGGTCAAGAAACATTTCTTATTATTATCAATGTTGAAAACCGTTTTCAGGATTTTTAATGAATAGAAAGTTCAAAAGAACACCATTTATTTGAAATAGAAATCTTTTGTAACAATATAAATGTCTTTACTTTCACTTTTGATCGACTTAAAGCATTAAGTGTTGTTTTTAGCAATGATGCATCGATTCTAGTTGATCAAAAGTGAAAGAAAAAAACTCTTACTGACCCCTAACTTTTGAACGGTAAAGTATGTAGTAGGTTCACTGTATATAGGTTGCCACCGCAAGCACTCACTGAACAGTTTACAGTTGCAGTGTATTTTGGCTATGCATAAAGTAAAAATGGTTCTTCGTGTTTGTTTGTAGTCGGAGTTGAGCTGTATGGATGGGAACTGCACCTGTTCCTTCCCTTCCAGTGAGCTGGAGAAAGTTTTACCTGAAAACATTCTGTGCAAATATTACGAGCGACAGGCTGAGGAGGCCATAGCAGCCACCTGTGCTGACGAACTGGTCAGGTGAGTTAAACTCTTTACTTACTCTCATGTTGTTTGAAAGCTGTATGACTTTTCTTTATTCGTGAAATACAAAAGGAGATGTTTTGTAGAATGTCCAGGCTGCTCGTTTTCATACAAAGAAAGTGAATAGTAATTAGAGCTGTCAGGTTCCAAAAAGGACAGAAAAGTAATCCATATAAGTAGTCCATAGTATACAACTTTTTTTTGAAAAAAATTTTCGACAGCCATGTGATACCTTTGATTGAGAAAAAGCAATTCAAAATTATAAACTTCAGATTTAAATGATTCATTGGTTTAATTCCTGACAACATTATTTTGCTCACTTTTTGTTTTCAAGGTGTCCGTTTTGTAACTTCCCAGCACTTTTGGATAAAGGCATTTCTCTGTTCAGTTGCCCAAACCCTCGCTGCAGAAAGGTTAGTCTGTGTGGCTGGATACACAATTGTTTGAGTGTTATGCATCTCTTCAATTCTCTCTCCCTTCTTTTCACTTCTATTTCTGAGCCCCCGAATGGTGGAATTAGTCAGGTCAGGGGAGGAACAGAGACCGGCATTCATCATGTCTGTTATAAATGTTCAGCACTCTGAACCCTAAACTGAATTTCAGCACAACTAGATGAATCAGTATTCTGGTATATCTCTGTCTCATGACATTTCAGAAAACAACCTTGAAAAAGTGGATTATACCTTCAGGAAATGAATCACAAAACAACAACCTGTTGTACGTTGATAACCAAGATTTCAGAAAACAGACTGGATATTATCAAGTGTTTGTTACAAGCAGTTAAGGACTAACTTAAATACATTTTTCAACAGTATAATAGTAGTTCAGCTTTGTATTTTCATTCTAACAAATTGGTTTAATGGGAAATGAACTGATTCTATAAAAACTATTCACTGATTCATGTTATTGGCTTGGTTATAGAATTAGTGTGCTTTTGTTCAATTTTAATGGAACATAAAAGATATCCATTGTCCACCATGAAATTGTCAGGGTTGTTCTGTTCTCATTTTTCATGGAAAAATTGGCAATATAAGTTATTTTATTATTGATTCTTTCCAGGCTTGGAAAGGTCATTTAAATGCATTTAAATTAAATTTATCAAAAGTGACAGTTACACTGCGGCACATGTGACACTGATGACCTTGGTGAGCATAAGATTCTTCCTTCAAAAACATAAAAATTTGAATGACCACAAACTTTTGAATGGTAGTGTAGATCATCTTAATTTCTTAAGTGCAGTTGCTTTAAGATGTATATCAAAAACTGATTAGTTAGGGGTTAAGCACCAGAGGTGTTGTTAGTAGCTTGTAGCTTGACAAGATTTACAGTAGCTTACGCAACACTGCTTACAAGTACATCTGATGTTTTGTCTTTAGTCTTATCAGTGTTGGGCTGTGAGGAATGTATCAGGCAGTGCCTGGATACAGTCCGTCTGTGTGTTAGTGGATTTCAGCTGCTATGCAGAACATGTCAAGGACTCTGAACTCACAGTTACTCTCTCAAAAGCCCTGAGAGGAAGACTTTGAGTATACAAGTATAATATATTTGTGTAAAAACTATTATTTTCAACCTTCATTCCGACCTTCTGTCTGAAATGATCCGTTCTTAAAGGGCAGCTTTTTAAGGCTCATCATTAAACGGCCACTGTTATGATTAGTTAACGTCATTGCATAGGAAACCGTATCAGTGCCCACTCGCTATTGCACGCGAGTAAGTGTTTTTAAAACACTATCCATTTGAAACTCATTTACAGACAAGGCATTATGAAATCATTTACTTACAGTTTGTGATACAGTTGGCTGCTTTATCTTTCAACAAATATTTCTTTGCAAACTCTCCATTACACTGTGCCTCATTTACAAAACAAAATGTTCCGAACAAACATATAATCCTTCAACGTGATCTGGGATGCCATTAAAATAATCCACTTGTTTCCAATACTGGAATCCTTGTTAAGTGTGTATAGACCAATTTTCAGTTGGTAAACATGGTGACGTTTTTATGTGGGCGGAGCTTAGGTGGTGGCAGAACGATCCCTTTGGCCGCTTCACTAACGTAAAGTCTGCAAGTTTTGTTAGCTTGTTTTTTAACAATGACTGGAGAAAATCCGATTTTATCTTAATGTGCAAGGTCACTCACTGTCCAGGACCACGATTGTTATTTGCAAAAGTTAATTTTAACGGACGGAACCAGATTGGCCAACCCGTACACTCATTGAGGATCTGACAGGATTAAAGTTAACGCTACCTCCACTTGAGTGGCCTGACTTCTACACCTACCTGATAGAGAAACGGAGGGCATATACATCTTTAGATGCCTATAACTATGTGCTGAATGGTCATGTACAAGACTTGTGTGGTACGATCCGCAGTTCTGGCTAGCCAGCGCCAAGAAGACGACAATGTAAAGAGTGACATTATGTGCAATTTTTATGAGGTGAATATTTTCTAGAAATAAAAAAATGCAGATAAAGCATATTAATTTTTCATTGATTCTTGCACCCAACAATACAACAATATGACATTTAATAATAAGAAGAATAATTTAAGATCCTTATTTTGTAGCCGAATCTGTGCTGGTTTGTATTTGCCGCCTCCAGTTTTCCCTTTTTTTCTGCCTCCAGCTAGCGCCGTGACGTAACTGTGACGTCGGCTGGAAATTGGTCTGTAGAGATGCAAACAAGCTGCTTAAACTGGATGCGTTAAAGCAAACGTTCATTCTTTCTTCCATTTGTCCTGTTGTCGACAGACTCCAGCACGTGGAGTATGTCAGAAACTGAACACACATCTGTATACTGTATCCAGTGTAGACAGCATCAGTGATTATAATGGGTTCTATTTGCTTTTGATGCGACGAGACGCTCGCATCCAGTGTAGGCAAATGTCAGCCAGTGGGCCAGTATGGTGTGATGATGTGTAACTATTTGTCGATGTCTATGATCTGGAGATAGGCATGTGCAAATGTAATTGCCCGTGTGATGTCACAGATCCTGCAATATCCTGCAAAATAAATGCTTTGTTTTTAATGAGTACATTGTAAGCTATAAAACTTGCTGGATGTTTTAATGGTACGTAGACCTCTTATATGTTAAAGTGATCAAAGCAAATTTGATTTCTCGTGTCATGATCCCTTTAGCTTTTTTAAGCGGGATGCTTATTCACCATAAAATCACATTGTGACACACATTGTAACTCAGCAGCAAGGAGTGCTAACTAGTCTGGGACTGTATGGTGGAAAACCTTAAATGCTGCATCGTCTCTCGCCTTCCCCAACACTCTCTCAGTCTGTAGCTTTATCTTGAAATCCTCCAGCACGCTCCAATCAGTGCATGGACAGCGTTCACCGTCATGACGCTGTTAATCTATTAGGGAAGCAAGCACAGGGAAAGAAAGAGGCACACAGATTCCAGTAACACTCCTCACATGAATAACAACAAAAACAAAATATTACTATGCTCTTGGATGTAACGATAGACATATAATAAAGTAGGGTTTTAGGCACAATAACCTGAAACATGCATTGAGATCAATGTTATAACATTGACCGTCTTGGTAAAAGGCATGATGTAGGAGTTTCCCTTGAATAGACTTGAATAGCCCACCATCAGGTATATGCAACATGGTACTTTTGTGTTTCCTGTAGTATACCAGTTGTCCTCTTGGTGGCGTTCTTGCTCTATAATGGCAGTGCAGTTTTGTTGTTGCACACATCTACTGCTGATTACACGCTCAACCCCGCTTCACTTCTGCAGCCGCTCACCACAGGACGGGAGAGGGGGGCAGGGGAAGCCTCTCCAACGTCCGTGACTTTGGCCTTCCTCTTGGTCCCACTGATAGATTAAGTGTGCCTAGGGCCTCCTATACATCTTCCTCCTGCTGGAGTCATGGGACTGGAGGGGGAAATTGAGAACAGTTGTGTGGTATGATTTCATAATGCGACCCACTTTCACTTCCTCTTTCTGGCTCTCAGCGTGGCATTCCAGTCGAGATAGAGAACTGGGCTCCCTTGCACAGCAGTCCTTGACTTGGCCAGCATCATGAGAACTTTTCCAAAGCAATGCTTCTCTGGAACAAATTTGTTGGAGAGATAGTCTCTATAAAATGACACCTGCCAGATAAATGGTGTATTATAGTGAGCATATTGGCAGTGTTGTGGCTTAGTGGTTAAACATCTGGGTTTTGGTGCCTGAAAGGATGTAGGTTTCAGAGGGTTGATCTATGAACCATCACCTTTGAATGCAAGCTGGTCTCTTAATAAAACTGCCACAAACTGTCAGAAAAACCTTAATAAGACACTGCACTTAATAGAGCACAGTGCTGAATGTCTTAGACCACTAGGTAAAATGTATATAAATAGTGTTAAAAATGTGCATTCTATAATTAGAAATTACCTATCTTAAATATATATTTTTTTTTTGCATTATAATTTTTCTTTTGTGTTTTCTTCAGAATTCCATCTGGCAGTAGATTACATTTCTGTAGAAATAGAAACTTCCGATGGTAAATTTTCCACTGAAGTAAAAGTCGTTGTGAAACCGTCAACTGAAAAAAAAACATCTCTTACATCGAGGCTCAGACTCTCATTTTTAAGGTGCGGCTTCATTAGCGAAATTTCTACAAAATTTTAAGGGCAAAAGGGTCTGTTGTTTGTAGTGTAGCGATGTGTAAAGGCATATAAAATATGATGCTCAGCTCACATCGAAGTCACTGTCAAACCAAGCAGCTTTCTGTTGGTCGATGCGGCGAATTTACATGACCAACTTAAACCTGCAAAATCTGCATGGGGAAATCTTTCACACTTTCAATTTCTATTGAAATGACTGGATTTCAATAGACCACACCTTTAGATTTTTGACTTTAGTGTTTATATTACAGTTCTTTGTGCCATTTTAAAAAGCCCTATTGATGCACCTGTACTCTGAATATTGAGGGTCTTCCCGTCTGTGTCTGTGATGGTTATGTGCCTGCTCTAATCATTGTGTATGGAGATGTTTGCAGCTGTCTAACCCACATATGTCCATGGTAGGATCAGTCGGATGTGAAAAACTCTGGAATCTCAGTGCCCCATTAATGACTTCAGTGCTCGTGTTTCAGCATACAAGTTTTTTCCTCCTGTCACTTTCACTTCTGATGTCCCATTATTTTGTGATGTGATGTGGTGAGGAGACGTCCTCTCCTCTGCCCCTGTCTTTCATCTCTTTTCCCTCGGTGAAGATGAGTTGTATAACTGACACACTTTTCCCTCTCCGCTACCTCTTCGGCTCCACCCCTCGTAGTGAACCCAGATCCTTCAAATTTGAAATGTGGTAGTTTATATTTGACCCAGATTTTACTTTTTTTTTTTTTTTCTAAGGTTTGCACATTTAAAAAAAAATGCATTTTTCTCACTGTGATTTGTTAATTGTGGCTTTCACATACTGATCTAGCAACTTTCCCTTCTCTCTGGCTCAATAGACTGACTTTTGCTTGCACTTTATTTTCCATGTATCCATGTTCTCAGTTTTGCTTTGATAGATTGTAGCAGCTGCAGCATGTTTTCTATAATTCATGATTTTGCGAAAGAGTTCAAGAGTTTTAGTAAATATTATTAAATATATATATATATATATATGTATGTTCAAAAGTTTGAGATTGCTAAAAAAAATATATATCTTAAGTTTGTTATAGTCACCAAGAAAGCATTAATTAATTGATAAAAAAAGAAACCGTTTTGTTTTTTTGGAAACCATGATAAAAAAAAATCTGGATTTTTTGATGAATGGGAAGTTCAAAAGAACAGCATTTATTTGAAATGGCAATATAAATGTATTGGCTCTCACTTTTGAGCAATTTAATGAGTCCTTGCTGAACACAAGTATTAATTTCTTTTTTTTGTTTGTTTTTTTAATCTTACTGACCCAAACTTTTGAACGGTGGCATATATAGTATATATTCCGCTATGGATTTCATTCCATCCAACAGATCCAGTTCAGACATGCTGCATACCAGTTGAGTTTATAGGGTGCTGTATTTGTTCAGCCCTGCCTCATTGTACTTATCATGAGACAAACCCTCAAATTATGAGTGTTTCATTAAAAACACTTTTGTGTTCTAGTTTTATGATATGTAGCCGTGGCTTAGGGATGGTTGTGTGTGTTAGCACACGCTGTGTCCCTGAGGCTCATTCAGGCCCGTGCTTCTCCAGAACAAGCAGCCCCCCAATCAGATGCTCAGCAAATCTCCTCTTCTGCCTTATAAGGCCTGCTGCTGCTGCACGCCTGTTCAGGAGAGAAGCACTGAGCTTATTCACTGAGTGCCTCAACAGATGTTGCAACAGTTCGCACTCGCTTTTTCTGTTTTACTTTGGAGAACTAGTCGCGCATGCACTGGAATAGGTCTTGTTAGCTGCATGATTATGACAAAAAATCGAAATGTTATTTATTTGCTTTGATATTGCCATTTAAGATGATTAGTATTTACAGTAAAATGCTTTTATTCTATATAATACATTTTTACATGTAATAATTGATGTTCCCATCTCAGTATAAACACTAAATACATAATTTCATATGACAATTTGTGTCCCGAAATTGGACGCCAACTCAGAATGTCCTGCAGCCAGCTGCCACAAGCCCCTTAAAGGGATATTTTTTTAACGCCATTTTATTTTTCTGAAATAAAACATACATGTACAGTAACACTTTTAAAGGTAGGGTAGGCAATTTCGGAGAGGCTAGCAATAGCAAGCTAGCTTTGAAAGCTTTAGATCCCACCCTCCCTTCAAACCGTCTCCAAAGCCACGTCTTCTTCAAAACATGAATACACACAGCATAGTCTGCAAAGCGTCACGAGAGACGGCGTTATATTACCTCGTGTCTCAAAGCACATGACAATAATAATGAACGTAAACCACTTACAGAGCTCTGACTTTTACCACCTGACTGCTGTAGATTAATTTCGTCATTGATAGTGTTGAGACAGTAACGCATAAATCCGAATCTGAGGACGTGAACATCTCCGGGTAGAACGTTAAGGGTTGCCATCTTGTAATTATGGTTATGGCGTGGTGTGAACGCAGCATAAGCTGCTAAACTGTAAAAGGCGGCTGCTATTTGTTTGCGGCACTCGGTGACTATTTGTCTACAACTCTGTATTACGGAGCGCGCTCATGACATGGGATGTCCGTGTGCCTGGAGGTGTAGAAATACATATGTGGACTGGCAGGAAGGACATTCTATAGTATCATTGCATTTTAATTAAATGCAAAGATTTGACGAACAAAGTTGTTAATGAACAATCCTCCTACAGCATTAAATAATCTTATTTAATGTTCATTTTAACATTTACTAATAGATTATTCAAATAAAAAGTTCTATTTGTTAATAAATTAGTTGATGCACTGTGAATTAGCATGAACAAATAATGAACAACAGTATTTAACCTTATTGTAAAGTGTTACCCAAATATTTGATACAGCTTATCGTATTAGAACACCCCCCTCTAAAATATTCTTAATTGTAGAAGGATTTCAAAGGGATAGTTACCGCAATTTAAAATGCTGTCATAATTTTCTCACCTTCATGCTCTTCCAAAACTGCCCTTACTCCACTTTTGTTCTGTGGAACATAAAAGAAGATATTTTTAAAAATACCATCTTTTGTGTTCTGCAGAAGAAAGTAAGTAAGGGATTTGTTGAACTCTGTGCTTGACTTGTAATCAATGAAATTGCCTAGACCGGAGAATAAATCTCTTATTTTCACCATGTTTATACCTTGTTGATTATAATGGAAGTGTTTTAGGTTTGTTACTCACTCGCTTATTAGAACAAGATGTTGTTACTGATAGGCCTATAGTCTAATTTAGATGGTTCTGATTGGTCAATGCATTCATATGCATAACTGACATACTTGTGATTGGTTACAATACTCAGCCACAGCAAAGAAAGAAGCAAATAATATTTTGATGCCTTGTCAAGTAGGCCTAAATAAAAAGGGCTTGTGGCTTCTCATCTGAGGGGATGTGGCTGTGATATGAAAGCTGAGTCCACCAGATGAATGGACTGTTTACACAAAAATATGTTCAGCCAAGATAAAACTAGCGTGACTACCTAGAGCTGTGGTTTCGGGTTATACGGTTTCAGCTTAAATGAGAGGTATACACACAGCGATTAACAGGAAATGGAGGGTTATGCATTTTGGTGAATCAGATTTATGTTCCAAGAATGTGCGGCATGACCACAATTGTCACCTTAGGCTTGTTTTTCTGAGATAAAGACTTGCCGTTAAAGCCGTTTTCCTCTTGTCACAAATGCTGTTTTTCCAGTTTGTTGTGGTACTTTGATCGCTGTGCAAGATGTCACCCATCTATCTTTATTACACAAAATAGCCCCTTATACGGGCACAGGCGAAAGCTACATGCTTCCTGTGTGGGTAAAAGGTTCCTGTGGTTCTTCTGCAACAGTATTATAGTGATAAATTCCCTCTTCAAATTCACATTTTTTCTGCTCATTAGATATATCACCCTGTGCAGCGCTCAGTGTTGATTCATTGCACACACTAGCCAACCTGCCTGATGTCTTTTCCTGCAAGAACTTATTTTTTTGTTCATTTCTATAGAAATTTGTAATGAAAAGGTTTGGATGACAGCTTACAAATCATGAAAGAATAATGTTAATGGGTCTGTAAATGTCTTTGGCTGCTCATAAACTCCATAAATGTCACACTTGCTTTGAAGGAATCTGCAGTATTTGCCAACAGAGATAATAGCCGTTGCATAACTGTGTGAATCTGAAGCTGACTCCACCCTTTGTCTAAGAGTTTGCGCCCTGCTGATCAGGAAGTGTCAGCCTGGCCTTGCAAGGTATACTTTGTACCAGGAAGCACTGTTTAAAGTGATGTCAGTGTGATGTCACCGCTGTATTTTTAGTCGCATATATAAGCGAAGGTACCAGTGTGTGTTCGCACCTCTGACTGCGAGAGTCACCTCAACTGAAGAGTTGCAGTCACTTCCTGTTAACTTCTTTTCTGTGTGTGTACATGCAATTCAGTGACAATCACATGAATCCATAGTGATATTTTAAGATAATTTAGGAGATTTAAAATATGATGCCTTTAACTTTTGTAAAAGTAAAACTTTGAGAATTACAGATTTTGTTTTTTGAAGGGCCAGTTACAGTTAAAAACAGTAGCCGTTTGTTATCAAGTCAGAATTAATTTGAATAATAAAGAATCATGGCTTAAAATGTGTTGTAAAGTTTTTAGAAAATAATCAGAATCAGAATGAGCTTTATTCACCAAGCTAAAGAGTTCCACACAAGGAACTTGATCAAATCATAATCAAATCTGGTTGGCGTCTAGAAACCCAATGCCGCTAAAGCCACAACTCTAACCATGTTCTATTTTAAATTTGAGAATGATATCTCAAACTCTGGGTTTTCTAAAATAATCTGTTAAATGTTGTTGGCCCTCCCATGCTGTGCTGTTGTACTCCACTAGGGGGCAGTACAATACTGTAGCACTATAGGTCACATGTCTTCATGCGTCACACTTCATGGCTATTGTCTGGCCTGATGTCTGCATCGTTCACCATTTCCACTGTAGATTCTGATACAGCTTTTTCACAACAATACTGTTACTGAATGATGATTTGTTGTTTTTTTGTTGTTGTTTTTTTCACCATGCAGCCAGAGGCAGCCAGAGGCTAGATTTCTTTACTGTATTTCTGAGGAAGCCACTTTGCTAGTGTTGTTCCTCATATAGATAGATATATTTCCCACTTAAGATGACGCTCGGGGGACAGGAGCAATTGTTCTGAGGTTTTCTGCATCACACTAAGTTGTCATTTATCATCTGTCACTGTCATTAATATTCAGCTTTATCTTTAATTATTTATGCTAATGGCATTTGTTACCAGGCAACACTGGGTTATGGGATTAGAGTTGGCTCTCTGTGGATAGTGGCCACATGTGCCTCTTCTCCATCCGTGGATCTCTTTCTCTGGTTGATTTACACACTGAGGAGGAAGGGGCTGGATCCAGTAAAGCAGCTGCACGAAACAACTAATATTTTTCACGAAGCTTCAGCTAGTATCTATCTTAAAAAGGCATGCAACTGCTATTTTGGAATTTTTATTCTTTGCTGCAGTCCATACTGGGTTGTCAAATATGATGGACCATAGCAATTTCAGATGTGTCCACTGCCTCCTAATGTTTTGTAATAGCCATGTCTGTGCCTGTGAAATGTGTAGGCGTTTACATGGCCTTCACACTCTGAAAGTTTAGCTGCATTTGCACTCAGATGTCCTTTCCAGTCAGCTGAAAGGCAAAGCATTGTGGGCAGGCATGGCTAAAGTGGAACAGATGAAAATGTTGTTTCTAGGCAACCAGACAGCCGACGAATGAATCGCATCCAAAGTGGAGGGCAGGGATCTGTGCACCCTCAGTCTGCGGTAGCCGCTTTCTGTCAAGTTAACAACGAAAACAGCTCTGATTGAAAGTTTAGATTACTTTATTTTAATTAACAATTCTATGGCTTTTAAATGTACACAGTCATATTCTAGGCCCAGGATACTCCTTTATTTGTATTGTTTGCTAAGGCAAGCTATTGCAAATACTTACGATTAGGGATGTGTACAAGCCTCTAACCTTAAGTGTTACACTTAAACATGTGACTAATCCTTTACTCTTAATTCTGTTGAGATGTGGGTTTCTAACTAAGCCATCAGACCTACCATTTTCACCTGGTGTGCAGTCAAAATGGCCAAAAATCCCATAGACTTGCATTGAAAAAGCAATGTGTGCCATATCAAGGGACCCAAATGTCAAAGGTCCTGTTTACACCTGGTATTAAGATGCGCTTTGGTCAGAAGGGTCATACCCACAATACTAGCAGATTATGCAGGACTAGGAAGCAATATGCATCTCTGAAACAATGCAGGGAACACTGGCTCCTTTCCGTATGCACAAACAGAGGTGACCGAGCAACAGAAACTTTGCCCTTTTTTCCCCACTGGATGAATGAAGTGTAGTCCAGGTGTTTCTCGTTCCACTCTTTATTTCAATTGTGATCAATAACACAGATGCTTGTTTGTGTTCCCTTCCTCAGGAGAGTTGCAGGAAGTGCCATGTGGTGTGGAAGGAGCATGCAGGAAAGACCTGTGAGCAGGTGATGGAGAGGGACGAGATCCGGCTACGGGTGGCCTTGTAAGTGCCCGACTGAAAACTCTTAGCATAGAGCAAGCTTGTTAATAATGCATCCGTTCACTATTGAGGATACTCGGTAGTGTAGTGAACCACCTGGGAGATCATTAGCATTAGCCTGATGCTGAGTCAGCTGTCGTTTCCCCAGGCCTTTCTCATGGCACACTAAAACACTCGCTGTATTTGACGGATTCCCCTGAGTGTTATGTTTGCAAATACACATCATCCAGAGCTGCCCCTGTGCACAGCAGGCATTCATGAGGAAGTGTACTGGAGCGCGAGTGTCTGTGTAAACTGAGGCAGCCTATCACTGTTGGTCAGTCTCTAAACTGGACAGGATGTGATCGCCTGCTTTCCTTCCTGTCATTGGATCATACACATGGATCAAACAAAGACTATGTATCCTGTTTACCCCGACCCTTTTCTTTTGCCTACATATTTAGAGGCAGATAAAAAAAAAACTAACTGAGGGAATGAATTACATATTGTGTCACAATGGCCGATTGTGTTTTCACATCGATATGATACAGTGAGATAATCTCTTATTGGTAAGCTTCAATACCAGTATGCTTCCTGTCTATGTGTAGCTAGTGAACAGCAGCTTTCTATTTAGGCAGCATCCCTAACTGAAATGAAACGCATTAAGCTCATTTGTAATGCTCCTCATAGGCAGCAATACAAACAAGAGCGATGTATGTGAAGCACAAAATAGTTTGATGTTGCTAAGCTAATGCTTTACAAAATACATGAATTTTCCATCATTTATGAGACCACGCTTTCCCCGCCATTTTTTTTTTCCTCTTTTTTTTTCAAATCTGTTGGGGAAAGAATTAAGAGTATATTTTCAATGTAACTTTTTTTTTTTTTGAATGGAAAAACTAGTACACTTATATATTACCTTTCTTAGTAATGTTTTACAATAAGGTTCCATGCGTTAACATCAGTAAACTACATTAGTTAACATGTACTAACAATGAAAAATACTTTTAAAACATTATTATTCATGGAGCCCTGCAGATGACGCGCAGACAAAAAAAATATATCATTGCCACAAACTAAGAATTCGTTCCTTCGTTTTATGTAAATCATGCACACAATATAATAATTCATTCCCTCGGTTTAATTCGTACAGTTTAATAATTCCCGCATTTTAAGTTAGTTGTTTGCACAATACAATAAATCCCTCGTTTTAAGTAAATCGTGCGCACAAAATAATAATTATTGTATTGTGCGCACGATTTAGTAAAACGAGAGAACTAATTATTATATTGTGCGCATGATTTACTTAAAGGAACGAATTAGTAAAACATGGCTAAGATTTACGAAATCATAAACTAGTAATTCGTGGAAACTATTTGTTTAATTTGTGGCCACGATATACATAGTTTTTCCCGCATGTTATGTGCAGGGCTCTGTCTGTAATTAGTATTATTAATCTTAGTTAGTTAATTTTAACATTTACTTGTACATTATTAAAATCAAAAGTTATTTTATATTTATTTTTATTATTACATTATTTAATAAACCTGAGCTAACATGAACTAACAATGAGGAGTTGTACTTAACAAACATAAAAAAAAACTGCAACAAATGCATAGCTCATTGTTAGTGTTGGTTAATATTATATCATGTTATATTTTTTTACATTGAGCTTATAGCACTCCATTCTGATTTAGAATTTAAAGCAACATTGTGTAGGTAGGCAGCTCACGAGGTTTTGAAACAGAGCTTGCATATAGCCTAAACCTGAACACAAATGTCTTTCTTTTTTTTTGGCCAGTGAGGAAAAGATGACCGCTGCCCGTGTCAGGAAGTGCCACAAGTGTGCCACAGGTCTGGTGAAGTCAGAGGGCTGCAACCGAATGTCGTGTCGCTGCGGCGCCTTCATGTGCTACCTCTGCCGAGACCCTATTAACGGCTACAACCACTTCTGCCAGCACGCTCGCTCGCCCGGTGCCCCCTGCCGTCACTGCAAGAAGTGCTCGCTGTGGACGGACCCCACGGTAAATCTCACACTTTACACTTCAGCATCCACTTCTTTTCCTTTCATGAGATCATCCTTGTAAAACAGCAAACACCTTTACTTTCTTTCTATACATCTATTCGGTTTACAACCGGTTTAACATCCTCCTGTAAAATATCTTCAAGCCCTTTGTTCACAACCCAGAGGGTATTTGCACTTGGGTAAATACTCAAAGTACACAAACATACACAAAGTGCTTTCTGCTCCTCATTTTTGAGCCTTATTTTGGAATCTAGGTGTTAATTTTGTGATTCAAATCACATTATTTGCATTGATTTTAATTGAATTGATTTTACTTTTTTAATTATGACTTCTATTTGATTTAAAATTAATAGACAAAAGCTTTAAATAGGCATTACAATATGTTTACATTTTAATTGCATTATTTTTTTAAATAATGCCCTAAATGCGATGCATTGATAGTGTATTCATTGTAAGAGTAATTTGGTCTTAGGATACACACCAGGTGATGTATGGTGTAATGGCTTTGTGTCAGAGTTTAACATATGAGAGGTACGTCATTTAAACATGTTTGTTCTCATGTATGTTGATGGATTGGTGACTGCGGTATTCATGCATTAGCACCATCAAGCATTTGCCTCATTGCTTCTGCATCTTTATCACTCAGTACTATCATGACTAAAGCACAAATTGCTCATTCATTATTGACAACACACTGAGAATTTTCCCATTTATTAATCATAAAAAGTTTTTATAGTACATTCATAGTAGATTGATAAATGGCACAAATGTTATACTATAGTTTAAGACATCCTCCTATCGCCTACTTTTATTGCCTACATTTTGCTCAAAATGATTTTTAAAATGTAGTAATAAAAAAAAGTTATCTAGTAGAATGTCCAGACTCATTTTCCACCCTAGCTTTCAAAAATGTTTTTGCTCATGTAAATGCACGTTCATGAGTCCTGCTTTGTGTTCACCACATTAACAGCATCTAACCCGATTAATCAATGACTTAAAAAAACATCATGCATTTACGGAACTTTTTTAGCAGTTGTTAACTTTTTAACTGTGGATTTTAAAGTGATAGTTCACCCAAAAATGTATATTGTATATTATATATTTGGGGTTTTAGTTAGGGACAAAAGGGTATCGCCATAAAGGAAAGGGGTGCGCTGGATTTATTACACGACAAAGTGAGAGTATCTTTGGAATATGGAATAATGATCATTTTGTCTCGATTACCATAATCGTTGGAATCCAAAATCGAGCAATCGCTCAGCTCTACTCCACACCATAAAAGGAGGATGAGAAGCTTCATAAGTTCAGACTTTGTGCATAATGTACATAAGTTTGAATGTAGGGTAACTTCAATTGGATTGGAGAGCTAGTTTTTGTATTTGATGCGTGTTGTTACCATCAAATTCAGCTAGTTGTCCATGGGAACAATAAAGTCAGGGTTTGGAACGACGCAAGGATGAGTAGATGGCAATGGAATGGTCATTTTTTTCAATTGTATTATTGTCACCGCTAAGCAGTGAGAATAATTGAGGAATCCTTTTCCCGGTTGATCCAGAAGTTTCACTAATTATCCGATTAAGGCATTTGAATCCTGTTTTTGTGTGAAGAGCGCAGTTAGGGTGCAGTCCTGCTGACAGCCCGAGGGCTGCAATTACCCCTCCATTCAGAGCCGTGCCTAATCACCTGGCACCGTACACCAGGCTAACTGGTGAACTTGAGCTGTTTTGTGTTTGACCGATGAAGTGGACTCCTCCCAAGTTCATCTGATTTCCCTGTTTTTGCCAAGGTCTGACGTGGACGTTGGCATGAGATAGTTTCTGGCGGGGTTTGCTGCTCTTTTCGCATGACTGAACAATAACCGGAGAGCCTGATTACTGTGGCTTTTTTGTTTTCTCTACTTTTGTATCTCTTCTGCCCCACTCATTTTCTGTGTCTTTTTCAATCCACAGCAAGACGATGAGCGAATCATTCAGGAGATTCAAAAAGAAGGTGAAGCGGAGTTAAATAAGAAGACCAATCAGTCAGGTCAGTGTTTCTCGACTGAATAACTTTAGTCGGCCACCTAAACTCAAATCCTGTCAAATTATATTCTGTAATCTCTCCCTCAGAAACCACAGGGAAGCGAGTGGGTCCTCCCCCCGAGCCCATCCCAGCGAAGCGCCCTCGGGTCACATTTCAGGTCCCCAACGCAGCTCCTCAGGCTGTACGCGCCCCTCTGCTCATCCCCCAGGTCATGCTGCCCGGGCCGCAGCAGCATCTTTTCCTTCAGCCCATTCCAGCCCCCTACGTGCCCCCTTTGCCCAACCTCCCTCCAGTAAATTACAACCCACGTAACCTGAACTTTGACTTCAATATGCCTATGCACTATGGACCACCGCATCGCTTCTTTCAAAGACCTCTTTGAGGACACCATGGTACAGAGAGCCACATTCAAACTACTAAAAAAAAAATAATCCAAGATTCTGTCTTAACCATTAGCCCTCGCTGTTTTTTTTCTACGTATTTTGTAACCAGAACCAAACTGATTTTTCTGGAGAGTTATAAGGACGCCTGTTGGCTTCTTTGTTGAAAGTCATTTTTTTGAACAACATACTGAGTGAATAATATGAACGCCTGTTAGTTTTCAGTTGAATAAAACAAAGTACTTGATTGAAATTTAAACATTGTTTGTTTGCACAATCAGTCAATATGAGCCGCTTTCTGAAATTACAAATACATTTTGGGTTTGGCTGCAATTTCCACCATAAGGTCATCAGCAGAATTGAATGCATTCAACAAACCAGTTTAATGTTTTACTACTATTTTTAAAATCCAGGGTTTGTCTTATTTTGACATCTTTACTCCTGGAAATACAAATGCCTAGAATAGATTATCATTTTGATGACTATTGATGCCATTTCTGATCTATAAATCTAACTTACTATTTGTAGCCCCAGTTTGCTACTAAAGTTTACATTACCGTTCAACAGTTTGGGGTCAGTACCAAGTCAATTTTTTAAAATAAACTATTCATTTTGTACAGCAAGGATACATTAAATTGGTCAAACATGACAACAAAGACATTTAGTGTTAAAAATATTTATATTTCAAATAAATGCTTGTTCTTTTAACTTTCTGCTCATCAAAGATTCCTGAAGAAAATGTACAAATTAGGATCTTATCTGATTTGTATCACATCAAAATTGATGGAGGAACTGTAGATGTAAATGTGATGTTGGAAAATATTTTAATTTAATTCGATGATAGACATTTCTTTGTTCTTTGTTCAAACTGTGAGCTTGACACACTCTCTTCTGTAGAGTTATTTTTATAAACTTGATTATAATTCCTTGCTTTACATGTTCACACATGTCCACGTTTCAGTTCTTAGGTTGTTCTTTTTAAAACTGAACATCAGCAAGCCCAGATGAAAATTTCCAGTAAAATGTTCTCAGTATTCTGCTAAATTGATGTAAGCATGATTTAGCGGGTTGAGGTGTTGGTCACATTAGCAAAACTTCGGTAAAAAGTAATGGGCAAAGAACGTCCATAGTGTAGCGATCCATGGTCACTTCAAAACTAAGCACTTTTATATTGGTCAGATTAGTCAATATATCTAATAAATGAACATGCAAAAGCGCCTGCACAATTTGTTGCAGAAATCTGCTATTTTTACAGGCACTAACCATGTGGAACTGCTGATCAGACACTGATCATCTCGCAAAATAATTCAGCAACTGTTGCTTTTGGCTTATGTAATGGAGCTGCTCAATAATTTACCACATAGGCCCATAATGCCTGTGGAGCGGGTTGTTTATTGTGTTGTATTGCGTGACTCGTCCATTGGCGTGACTGCAGTGCAGTGAGACTCCTGCAGAGAGTCCGGTCTTCTTGCCCAGAGCTTTAACAAAGAGCCAAAGCTCTTGTCCATTAATGGAGCCCGCAGGATCCAGAGGTCCAGCTCTCCACCCCACTGGCACCAGCCCCTCTGCCCCAGGCTTTATTCAGACCCCGCATGCCTCTTAAAGCACATTACTTACCCTCACAGAGAGCACAAGGCACTTACAGAAGCCTTTTCTTGGTGAAATGTAAGGGATGGGGGTGTGGAGACCATCGAGTGTCAATCAAACTAGAAGAAATAACCAGCAGCCTGAGGTGTAACACAATCCTGAAAAAATCAGGATAATCTGGCCTTCTTCACCCATCTGTTGTCGGTGGCATTTCTGAGGCACAGTGCAGGCAAATGAGAAATGTCTTGAGTAAAGAAGCTCCATTGTCAATAGTGATTGATTTTACGCCATTTTACTCAGAGGTCCCTTCCAAACTAAGCAGTTTTGCGTTCAAATTTTAACAAACTTGAATACGATGTGAACACGTCGCTCATGCAAAATACCCAATTGTGCATATATCCTACTCAGATGACTGTATTTTGGCTGCTGACTTTCACCATACAAAAGTGACCATAACCTTACACAGAGCTTGTTACAGTCTTTCTGATAGCTGAAAGCACTATCAAATTAGTCAACATGAATGACAACCATTCCAATTCTGCAGAAATCTTCAGATTTTTCTGTTTTTACAGGCACAATTCATGTGGACCTGCTAGTCAGACACTGACCATCTGACAAAATTACTCAGGAACTGTTTCTTAAGGTGTCTCAGTTTGACATTGTAACCTCCTAATGGCCCAGCAGATGGAAGATCTGTAGGCCTACAGGTGTGAAGGGGTCGACCCTGGCAGCTTGTGCTCATCGTGCCCACAGCTTAAGAGCTTCCTGAAACTGGATCTGTTCCCCTGAATCTTCTGCCTTATGTTTCATGACTGTCACAAGTCAATGTAAGTCTGCCTGAAGATAGATTAATATTCTTCAGTAGTATTATCATATACGTTCTGTCAAAACGATGATTTATGGCCCCTTGTCACTCATGATTGACAGGGAATCCATGTGTCAAAAATCTTGGCTTCTTTTAAGAACAACTGTGTGTTTGTGTGTCTGTGTCTTTGTGTGAGCACCTCAGTAGTACCTGAACTATAGGTTTATGTTAATGCGTGAGACAAAGAATCAGACACGTTCGTCAAGCCAAAGAGTACTTATCACCCACACACTTCGTACTATATTCTTCTCAACAAGAAAAGGTGTATTTGATTTACAGTGCCAAACTGACTGCATGTATATGCCTGGTAAGTATAGCGATGTGTTGTCGTGTTGTGTCCTCCCGTGCTGATGTCCGGGTATGTTTTAAAAGACAAAAACCTTTTGTATGATTTATGACCGTCTTTTGGTAGATTTATGGCCCCCTGTCACTCATGATTGACAGGGGATTGAATCCTGGGTATCTGGCTCCTGCCAGTCTGTTGGGAAACTGTTGCTGATTGTATTTTCCTTTGATTGTTGGGGGTGAAATTCACCCAAGCAGTTTTTACGTAATGTTGGCACCCTGAGTGTTGAAAACCTTGTTGTAGGGTAGCCTATGTTAATTGAGCCAAAACATTTGAGTCAAGACATTCAGGAATACCATTTACTCTGGCTATATTCATTAAAATAACATGTCCGGGGATGTTCTCTTAAGAACAACTGTGTGTGTGTGGTGTGTGTGTGGGGTGTGTGTGTGCTCTGTGTGTGCATCTCAGTAGGATCAGTAGTACCTGAACTATAGGTTTATGTTAATGCCTAAGACAAAGAATTTGACACGTTTCATCAAGCCCAAGAATTACAACACACCCCGTACTATATTCTTCTCAACAAGAAAAGGTGTTGTTTTTTCTAGAACATCTGTTTCCCGACACCAATAGGATCAGTGTTAAAAAGACAAAGAACCAAAACATTTATCTAACTCACAGTGAAGGTGTTTATGAGTGGACCTGGCGGGGGAAGACTGGATCCTAAATGGGTTTGTTCACGAGTCCACACTTACAAATGATCAGAGAATAAATGGTTATGCGTATTTGGCGTGCTGTCCGGGGGGAGGGCTCCGAGCTCGGAAATCGGGCCCGAACCCAGAGTACTCCCCCCGTATCTCTGTTTAGGAAGATAACTAGGCAAGTGTGAGGAGATGGGGTGGTGGAGGGATGCTGAAAAACTGTCGAGGAATATGGGTGAGTCGACTGAGTATATTTATAGGCTTTACTCGTGCTGATTGAGTGGACCTGTTGATTACTGATTGCTGACAGCTGGCTGGAATGACTTGATTGTTTGATCATTAGAACGTGTTCCTCCCGAACCTTGTTAATAAAACATCAATTAATGGTTTTACGACAGTACCTTAGGCTAGATGTTTAAAGAATGACACTTCATCAAAAGCTTTCTGGTGATTCTCTGGGCTCACACACAAAAAACAACAACATATTTTTAGTGTATATAAATTTGGTCATTACTTTTATTTTAGTATTTTTTTTAAGAAAATGTTTTAGTTTTTAACCCATCCCATAGTGTGTGGGTGTCTGTGTGTGTGTGTGTGTGTGTTGTAAAACAACAAATTTACATATTTGACTTCAAAATTAAAATAAGTTAAATAAGACGCATAGGGATTTTAAACGTTCAAACATTTATACATTTGTTTGCCACAAAAAGCAAGGAACGTTTTCTATTGTCTTTAAATAAAACTTTTACTTTATTTTATTCTCTAAAACAGACTGATGACCAGCATCTTGTATTAGTACTGTAGCCGAGCAGTTTCCTCACATGAGTAAAACACAATTTTCACTTAGAAAACTTGTAGTAGAAAATGTATGCCTGAACCTTTTTTATTTTTTTTATTTTTTTTGTCAAACCTACATTTCAAATTATACCTGAGGTGTGTAACAACCACAAGGGATACATGCTGATTCCTAAGTTTCGGGTACAGTGCAAACATGCAATACTCAAGAAATCTAATCTTATTGTAATCTTTGTGAGGTCAGAACAAAAAACTTTGGGTTTAGTGATCCAGACAAAGCTTCATGGCATGCTAGAAAATATCATAGAAGTCACTAGCACTTCAACATCCAGCACAAAATTAAAGAGACAACACAAAATTGTTTCGACTATTACACATCCTCCAAAATGGGTAATATCAAGGTTCTATCAAAGCGACACAATATGTAGTTAGATATTTGTGTGTGTGTGTGTGTGTGTGTGTGTGTGTGTGTGTGTGTGTGTGTGTGTGTGTGTGTGTGTGTGTGTGTGTGTGTGTGTGTGTGTGTGTGTGTGTGTGTGTGTGTGTAAATAGTTGTGCTAAACTCTTTGTGCGTATTTTTACACGCTAACATATTTTGTCAGGGGTATGTCACACCGCAGTGATGCAAAGTTTTACACTCTTGAATAACTTTCATACATTATCTTTATACAGGAGTTACTGTATGTGTGTCCAAAACATCTGTAAAATTCAAAAGACCAAATCAGCAAGAAAAGAGGGTACAGCATACATTGAAAAGTAACATTTATAATAAATACACAAAATCCATTCGTGAGCAATTGTGAAAGTTTGTAAATTTTGTTTAGTAAGTGTTGTTTTATCACTCCACTAGTGTTAGTCGTCTTATTCAGATAGCACTGTTTTGTTTGTTGGACTCTTTGAGAACTGTCAACATTCAGTGTTTATAGGAATAAATCCAAAATAAGAATTTAAGTGACAGTCTTTCTACTTGAGAGTGTTTGACTAAATTGATATTTCTTTTAGTGCAACTTTACAGCTATCTATGATTTCGGATTACACAAAGCATCAACATGAAAAGTAAGTCATGCTGTCTTACACTTAATCTGTTACAACTGAATCACATCTGACTATTGCACGTTCATTAAAGTTTGAGGCTGGTGAACAAAGTTCCTCACTCTGGTAAAAACCTGCCGATAAAATAAAAAAACGACGTCTGCAGAAATCACCATGTAAATTCAAGACCCCAAATCATTAAGACAATAAGTTACGCCATACAAAAATTGTTTATGATGCATACAGAATATAGAAAACTCAAATGATGAGCAATTTGTAAGTTTGTTACACGTTTGTAAATATGGTTTTGCAAATTTAAAGCAAAAATTCTTGCAAATTTGCAAAGATTGTCATCTTGTTGAGATGACACAGTTCACATTTCTTTGTTTGTTGGTCTGAGTTTTGTTTTAGGTGAAGACAAAACGATGTAAGTTCATATGGGAAAACGTGTGTGATGAACACAGGCCTTTCATTTAAGAGGCTTTTTAAATTATATGACTGAATTTTCTCTTTTTGACAAACCAGTATTTCATGTTATATTACTTTATATTAAGTTGTTTAACGTCCGCGGAATTGTTTATTGCAACGCCCCACTTAACATTAAAGATTATAGTTTGTTTTCAATTGTTATCACCATCTTCTTTGACCCAAATAAAGTTACTATATGTGCTAAAAATCTTTGTAAATTGTTTGCTCTTTTGTCAGATTTGTTAGAGGAACTATGCCACACTGTTGTAATGCAAACACATTAAGAACTATAAAGTTACATGTCCTTGTAAAGGCTATGGATAGAATTCAAACAATTTATGTTTGAATGTAAATTCAAGAGGTCCATTTATTACGAAAGATTGTAAGGCATATAGGAAAAGAGACAATTAGCCATAAAGAATACAGAAATCCTCTCTCCTGGTCTATTGTGAAAGTTTATGTCGATACAGTATGTCAAATAATATTTTTCCACTAATCGATGACCCGCTTTACATTTAGTTTCTTTGTTTTGTACAGTTTGTAAAGACTACTCTCTGAGCGGGGTCAAACAGGTTCATAGGAATAATGAAAACATGAACAAATACCGCATTTTGAGAATTAAATGACTGTCCTTCTACATGACACTGCTTGAGACCAAACAAATGAAATTTCTTTTAGGACATCTTTCTGGTCTGTCTACGCTGTGGGATCGCAAGACACAACGACCCAACATGAAAAGTAAGTTATGCCGTTTTTCTGTTACCTATTCAACCATTACACTTCAAACTTTCCGAAATATTTAACACTTAAAACTCTGCATTTCACCGCACAGTCATAGATAAACAGTTATTTTTGTGTATGTTTCTAAACAACTGTTAAGTAAATGAATTACAGTTGATAAGTAGTAATGAAAGGTGAGATGATTCATGCTTTTTCATTCGGTTTCATTCTGTTCACACCAATACTTTGACACCAGTGTTTTAGGCGTCTGTCTTTTAGGTTTGTTCCAGAAAACAGACGATGTGTTTTACGTCGTAATATTTTGTTCTCCTTTTTATGAAAACATGCAGTTTTTGTTCTCATCAGCAGAATACCAAAATGTTTTAGCATATCTTGCATTTCAATACAGTTCACTTCAATACAGTTCACTACAGTTCACAGTTCACTTGCTAATGCAAGTGAACTGTTTATTACTGTGATAATTTACAGTTATATGTGAAACAAGCTCAGTCACATCAGAGTTCAATTGGAACAGTTATTGTCCCGCATGTTTAACAGTGCTAGTGTTCTTGGCCTCATCAGGGTTCACACAAGTCACAACGTTTTCTTTGTAGTGTGTTTCATTGTTTCAAAGTTTCATTGTTTCAAAGTTTCATTGTTTTCAAAGTTTCATTGTAGCATGTAACAGTTTGGAGACATTTGTTTTTTTTATTTGATTGTATTTTCACGCTACTTTGATTTTGTTTGCACTTTTTCTGAAACAAACTGTTTTAGAAACTGTTAACTGTGTGATTGCACTGCTGTGTGTGCGTGTGTGTGTTAATTTTAGTGAGCTCTAGGTGTTCTCGGCTTCTCTTTGTTAAAATAAGACAGTGCTCCCATGAATTTGGGGCTGGTATGTGGATATAGACTGCAGGATTTATACTTCTGCGTCGTTGTCCGCGTTGATGCACGCAGAGGGAGCATGTGAAACCCGAGGGAGCGGTTTGAGCAGACCAATCACAGCGCTTGCGTCCGCGTAGAATTGACGCGTTGTTACATTTTTGGAGAGGTGCACGTCAGGGTAAAGCCTGTTTTATGCTTCTGCGTCAAATCGACGGCGTACCCCCGCAGACCCCTCTGCGTCGACGCGAACCCCTCTCCGACCCCTCCGCCGTAGCTCGACGTGCACCTCCAAAAAATTGTAACTACACGTCGAGGCGACGCAGACCGCAAGGGCTGTGATTGGTCAGATGCACCGCGATGCAACGCAACCTGACGCAGAACCATAAAACGGCCACGACGCCGTAGGAGTGACGCGCAGAAGCATAATGAGGCCTTAAGCCGAAGGGTACGCGCTACGCACAGCCTACGCCGTAGCTACGGCGTAAGTTCGACGCAGAAGTATAAATTGGGCTTAAGTGTCACATCCTTAGAGCATTAAATCCCTGGATGTTTCACACCTACAGCCCAGCCTCCTGAATTTAGTATTTAAATAAGATTTAGGATAGTAATTAAAACTCTAGTGTTACAATGGCTACTCCAAAAACTCCTGAAACATCTAGAGTGATGTGTGTAACACCTTCAAGAACAGCAACAGATGAACAGGACTGAACAGTTAACAAGCTTAAACAGATGAAGACCTTCCCTATCCACGCCAGGAAATTAGTCTGACAAACTTTCTACATGAAGATGAAGAGTTTGTGAAACAAGACTTTCTGATGTCGGATGATTGTGTAGGAAGATTTGTGTTTGACAAGGGGTCACACACACACAGTCAAACTCTATGCTATGGAACCTTATGAAGATTATACATCAAATGTGGTTATCTGCTTTGACTGCCATAGGCTTGGCTTTTTTTTTTTACACCAAAAAAAAAGAAGATACTTTTTCAACTGGGGTGGCACAACACCCGATGTGTGGCACGTGTGAAAGCAGCGATGAGTCTGACTCTGGGATTGGCCAGTCACGTTCATACACGCCAGAATGCTGCAAAAGGAGTATATATTTTCAGTGGAGCGACATACACACCGTTTTCTCAACAATAGACAAAGCTGTTAAAGTTGAAAAACACTACATAGATGGTTTATTAGATTAAACATTTAAGAGTTCCTTGTTCTGCAGTCTATATCCACATACCAGCCCCAAATTCATGGGAGCACTGTCTTATTTTAACAAAGAGAAGCCGAGAACACCTAGAGCTCACTAAAATTAACACACACACGCACACACAGCAGTGCAATCACACAGTTAACAGTTTCTAAAACAGTTTGTTTCAGAAAAAGTGCAAACAAAATCAAAGTAGCGTGAAAATACAATCAAATAAAAAAAACAAATGTCTCCAAACTGTTACATGCTACAATGAAACTTTGAAAACAATGAAACTTTGAAACAATGAAACTTTGAAACAATGAAACACACTACAAAGAAAACGTTGTGACTTGTGTGAACCCTGATGAGGCCAAGAACACTAGCACTGTTAAACATGCGGGACAATAACTGTTCCAATTGAACTCTGATGTGACTGAGCTTGTTTCACATATAACTGTAAATTATCACAGTAATAAACAGTTCACTTGCATTAGCAAGTGAACTGTGAACTGTAGTGAACTGTATTGAAGTGAACTGTATTGAAATGCAAGATATGCTAAAACATTTTGGTATTCTGCTGATGAGAACAAAAACTGCATGTTTTCATAAAAAGGAGAACAAAATATTACGACGTAAAACACATCGTCTGTTTTCTGGAACAAACCTAAAAGACAGACGCCTAAAACACTGGTGTCAAAGTATTGGTGTGAACAGAATGAAACCGAATGAAAAAGCATGAATCATCTCACCTTTCATTACTACTTATCAACTGTAATTCATTTACTTAACAGTTGTTTAGAAACATACACAAAAATAACTGTTTATCTATGACTGTGCGGTGAAATGCAGAGTTTTAAGTGTTAAATATTTCGGAAAGTTTGAAGTGTAATGGTTGAATAGGTAACAGAAAAACGGCATAACTTACTTTTCATGTTGGGTCGTTGTGTCTTGCGATCCCACAGCGTAGACAGACCAGAAAGATGTCCTAAAAGAAATTTCATTTGTTTGGTCTCAAGCAGTGTCATGTAGAAGGACAGTCATTTAATTCTCAAAATGCGGTATTTGTTCATGTTTTCATTATTCCTATGAACCTGTTTGACCCCGCTCAGAGAGTAGTCTTTACAAACTGTACAAAACAAAGAAACTAAATGTAAAGCGGGTCATCGATTAGTGGAAAAATATTATTTGACATACTGTATCGACATAAACTTTCACAATAGACCAGGAGAGAGGATTTCTGTATTCTTTATGGCTAATTGTCTCTTTTCCTATATGCCTTACAATCTTTCGTAATAAATGGACCTCTTGAATTTACATTCAAACATAAATTGTTTGAATTCTATCCATAGCCTTTACAAGGACATGTAACTTTATAGTTCTTAATGTGTTTGCATTACAACAGTGTGGCATAGTTCCTCTAACAAATCTGACAAAAGAGCAAACAATTTACAAAGATTTTTAGCACATATAGTAACTTTATTTGGGTCAAAGAAGATGGTGATAACAATTGAAAACAAACTATAATCTTTAATGTTAAGTTGGGCGTTGCAATAAACAATTCCGCGGACGTTAAACAACTTAATATAAAGTAATATAACATGAAATACTGGTTTGTCAAAAAGAGAAAATTCAGTCATATAATTTAAAAAGCCTCTTAAATGAAAGGCCTGTGTTCATCACACACGTTTTCCCATATGAACTTACATCGTTTTGTCTTCACCTAAAACAAAACTCAGACCAACAAACAAAGAAATGTGAACTGTGTCATCTCAACAAGATGACAATCTTTGCAAATTTGCAAGAATTTTTGCTTTAAATTTGCAAAACCATATTTACAAACGTGTAACAAACTTACAAATTGCTCATCATTTGAGTTTTCTATATTCTGTATGCATCATAAACAATTTTTGTATGGCGTAACTTATTGTCTTAATGATTTGGGGTCTTGAATTTACATGGTGATTTCTGCAGACGTCGTTTTTTTATTTTATCGGCAGGTTTTTACCAGAGTGAGGAACTTTGTTCACCAGCCTCAAACTTTAATGAACGTGCAATAGTCAGATGTGATTCAGTTGTAACAGATTAAGTGTAAGACAGCATGACTTACTTTTCATGTTGATGCTTTGTGTAATCCGAAATCATAGATAGCTGTAAAGTTGCACTAAAAGAAATATCAATTTAGTCAAACACTCTCAAGTAGAAAGACTGTCACTTAAATTCTTATTTTGGATTTATTCCTATAAACACTGAATGTTGACAGTTCTCAAAGAGTCCAACAAACAAAACAGTGCTATCTGAATAAGACGACTAACACTAGTGGAGTGATAAAACAACACTTACTAAACAAAATTTACAAACTTTCACAATTGCTCACGAATGGATTTTGTGTATTTATTATAAATGTTACTTTTCAATGTATGCTGTACCCTCTTTTCTTGCTGATTTGGTCTTTTGAATTTTACAGATGTTTTGGACACACATACAGTAACTCCTGTATAAAGATAATGTATGAAAGTTATTCAAGAGTGTAAAACTTTGCATCACTGCGGTGTGACATACCCCTGACAAAATATGTTAGCGTGTAAAAATACGCACAAAGAGTTTAGCACAACTATTTACACACACACACACACACACACACACACACACACACACACACACACACACACACACACACACACACACACACACACACAAATATCTAACTACATATTGTGTCGCTTTGATAGAACCTTGATATTACCCATTTTGGAGGATGTGTAATAGTCGAAACAATTTTGTGTTGTCTCTTTAATTTTGTGCTGGATGTTGAAGTGCTAGTGACTTCTATGATATTTTCTAGCATGCCATGAAGCTTTGTCTGGATCACTAAACCCAAAGTTTTTTGTTCTGACCTCACAAAGATTACAATAAGATTAGATTTCTTGAGTATTGCATGTTTGCACTGTACCCGAAACTTAGGAATCAACATGCATCACTTGTGGTTGTTACACACCTCAGGTATAATTTGAAATGTAGGTTTGACAAAAAAAAAAAAAAAAAAAAGGTTCAGTCATTTTCTACTACAAGTTTTCTAAGTGAAAATTGTGTTTTACTCATGTGAGGAAACTGCTCGGCTACAGTACTAATACAAGATGCTGGTCATCAGTCTGTTTTAGAGAATAAAATAAAGTAAAAGTTTTATTTAAAGACAATAGAAAACGTTCCTTGCTTTTTGTGGCAAACAAATGTATAAATGTTTGAACGTTTAAAATCCCTATGCGTCTTATTTTACTTATTTTAATTTTGAAGTCAAATATGTAAATTTGTTGTTTTACAACACACACACACACACAGACACCCACACACTATGGGATGGGTTAAAAACTAAAACATTTTCTTAAAAAAAATACTAAAATAACAAAAGTAATGACCAAATTTATATACACTAAAAATATGTTGTTGTTTTTTGTGTGTGAGCCCAGAGAATCACCAGAAAGCTTTTGATGAAGTGTCATTCTTTAAACATCTAGCCTAAGGTACTGTCGTAAAACCATTAATTGATGTTTTATTAACAAGGTTCGGGAGGAACACGTTCTAATGATCAAACAATCAAGTCATTCCAGCCAGCTGTCAGCAATCAGTAATCAACAGGTCCACTCAATCAGCACGAGTAAAGCCTATAAATATACTCAGTCGACTCACCCATAATTTCCGAGCTCGGAGCCCTCCCCCCGGACAGCACGCCAAATACGCATAACCATTTATTCTCTGATCATTTGTAAGTGTGAACTCGTGAACAAACCCATTTAGGATGCAGTCTTCCCCCGCCAGGTCCACTCATAAACACCTTCACTGTGAGTTAGAAAAATGTTTTGGTTCTTTGTCTTTTTAACACTGATCCTATTGGTGTCGGGAAACAGATGTTCTAGAAAAAACAACACCTTTTCTTGTTGAGAAGAATATAGTACGGGGTGTGTTGTAATTCTTGGGCTTGATGAAACGTGTCAAATTCTTTGTCTTAGGCATTAACATAAACCTATAGTTCAGGTACTACTGATCCTACTGAGATGCACACACAGAGCACACACACACCCCCCACACACACCACACACACACAGTTGTTCTTAAGAGAACATCCCCGGACATGTTATTTTAATGAATATAGCCAGAGTAAATGGTATTCCTGAATGTCTTGACTCAAATGTTTTGGCTCAATTAACATAGGCTACCCTACAACAAGGTTTTCAACACTCAGGGTGCCAACATTACGTAAAAACTGCTTGGGTGAATTTCACCCCCAACAATCAAAGGAAAATACAATCAGCAACAGTTTCCCCACCAACAGACTGGCAGGAGCCAGATACCCAGGATTCAATCCCCTGTCAATCATGAGTGACAGGGGGCCATAAATCTACCAAAAGACGGTCATAAATCATACAAAAGGTTTTTGTCTTTTAAAACATACCCGGACATCAGCACGGGAGGACACAACACGACAACACGTCGCTATACTTACCAGGCATATACATGCAGTCAGTTTGGCACTGTAAATCAAATACACCTTTTCTTGTTGAGAAGAATATAGTACGAAGTGTGTGGGTGATAAGTACTCTTTGGCTTGACGAACGTGTCTGATTCTTTGTCTCAGGCATTAACATAAACCTATAGTTCAGGTACTACTGAGGTGCTCACACAAAGACACAGACACACAAACACACAGTTGTTCTTAAAAGAAGGCAAGATTTTTGACACATGGATTCCCTGTCAATCATGAGTGACAAGGGGCCATAAATCATCGTTTTGACAGAACGTATATGATAATACTACTTTCCTCGTCCTTTCTTCAAGATATTATGAATATATGATAATGTACAGATGATCTACAGAGGGGTGGTCAGTGCATGTTATAATTGCTCATGTTAAAGCAACACTATGTCGTTTTTGCGGTTTTTGCTCTCGGGGTCCCCCTACAGTTGGGAAACAGTATTGTCTTCTACTACTGTCTAAAATCTGTCATGGTTACACCAGGCGATACACGTGTGCATTTGTTGACAAGTGATACTGTCTTGAGTTCTCGCGGGCAGACTGCCAGCGTTGCGTGTGAAATGTCTTCATCCCAGGTACATTGGCATATATTTCAGCATGTCATATGAATATAATTTCATGGGTTTGATTTTTTTCAAACGTCAAAAGATCCCGTAGCTCACGTTTACAAGCCAGCGTCATTATAGTAGCCTATTGTCTACTGTTTTACATAACGGATATGCTAATTCAATTCAATTATTGTGTGGTAGGTAATAGCCTTGTCAATATTATAATATCAAGCTACCATAGATGAATCTGCAAATTTGAAAATCGATTTGCATTATAGCCTGAGGCAAGAAACTTTCACCAGAAAAATAAATAAACAAACATGATTATCAGCCTGCAGACATTAGTATACACGGGTTTCTTGTATACAAACAATACCGGATGCGCGCGCATCCAGGGGGCAAAAAAACGCTATCTGTTATGCCGAGTTCTGTAAAAGAACATTGTAATTAACGTAGATTTCGCATTGTTTGTAATTTCTTGTTGACTCAATAATAAACTGCAATTTCAGAGTTGGATCTGTTTGTTTGTGTTTCATATTAATATAACGTTGTGTAAAACGTCCAACTGTTTACGAATCAAAATCCGGACATACTGTGATGCATGTATGAATTATCATGTTAGACTAAGTTAGTAATGTAATAGCCTCTATAGCGCCCGAATTTGCTTTTATATAAGTTAACCTTGTTTACGTTACTTTAAGACCTGCAACATATCATGACTGCACACATATAACGTTACTTTACTGTAAATCAAAGATTTGACGATGTATTATGTGGGAAGTAGTACCTCCGACCGTGGCGATTATATTAAAAAATTTACTCTCAGCAATGGTGAGATCTTGCCGGATCCCTACGCAATACCTGACGATCTTTGGATTGTGGATGACAAGAAGTGGCTAGCAATTGTATGGCCTGATATATATATATATATATATATATATATATATATATATATATATATATATATATATATATATATATATATATATATATATATATATATATATAATTGTCTATATATATACCAAGTGTGTATACAAGAGAAATGATTAGAGCGTACCAAATACCTTGATGCATACAACTACGTGCTATGTGGTCATGTGCAGCTCGTCAAATACTTTGATGCTGCACCGGATTTTTGTGTGTTGAGGTCAGATGTGCTCCCTAGTCAAAGGCAAGGCATTAAAGCCAAGCCTTATGGTGCCTGGGTGTATGTCCATAAGGGCCTTGGTTACATCCTTACGGCTAACTGCAAATGCATGGCAGGGTACGTCTATCAAAATGTATCTGCCATCAGAAACCCTTTACTAGTGATGGGTCGTTCGCGAATGAGCCGGATCTAAGAGATCTAAAAGCTCTTGTAGGTGAACGTCGGGAGCTGGCTCGCATATCTGAAGAGCCGACTCTATTTTTAAAAATATAGCCTATAGAAATTAAATCATTATGTAGGCTAATAATGAAATAATGAATGATTTTAATTGTTTTTAAAATAATTGACTAATTCAAAGACCAGCAAAAAAATAATAATTATATAGGCCTAAAGGCGCGTACACATTTGTTTCGACTGTCTGATCAGCCTCACATTCTGTTTCCTGTCAATCATACACGCGATGTCAACCAATTAAAATGCATGAGGGAGGGCTGAGCCAACTCACACACACACACACACACACACTAGAGATACGGATAAACCTAAACCTCGGATAGGGCGGATGATGTGACAAAAAAAATAATATTTTAATTAAATTCGGACGGGTGGCGGTTGAACCAGTCAAATGACAAAAGTTTGCCACTAAGCAAACCTGCAAGCTATGAGCCCAGCTGTCAGTAGCCTACTATTGGAGGAGGCCTAAAAAGTCTCGTAGATGATCTGCCTGGGTTATTTTGTTATTTTGTTTCGATATTAGTTATATCTTCAGCCAATCGTAGCCTACCAGTCGTGGAATAGGCATTTAAAAGAGAGCAATGATGTTCAGAAGAAGGCAAGAACCAAACTTCGACAAGCTCAATAACATCCAAATAAAAAAAGAAGGTAAGAAAAATAGTCAGTCATAATTAGATGTGCAAGGCAAGCAGACAAGTTTTTGGGTTGTTATGGACAATTGAAAATGTGAATATTAGTTGCACAGTTGTGCGGTGGACTTTCAGCGAGTTAAAACATATTTTTTAAAGAGCCGTTTGTGAGTCAAATGAGCCGGCTCTTTTCAGTGAGCTGAGTCAAACGAGCCGGCTCACGAAAAAGAGCCGGATTGCCCATCACTACCCTTTACTCTGGGGTCTTTTGCTTTTGCCCCCTGGCTGCGTGCGCAAGCAGTGATGACGTCGCCGAGAAATCCATGTATAGTTATCCTGAAAGATTATTTATTATAACCATCGTAAACTAGCATGTTAGTGTAGCTACCAGATTGATAATTCGCTACTCTACTAGCATTACTTGATTCATGAAGATAAATGGAGGAACAGATAGATTCCGTAACATGGCCAGGCCATATTCAGCCTTTTACATTTCGCGTGGTAGTCAGCTCCCTGACTCCCTGATTTATTTATAAATTTATAAACACTTTATAGATGACTGACTGTTGCGCTTGTGACAGGGTGCATGTTACTGAAAGAACGAGCATAGAGAGAGAGACCCGGTCGCGCACGCGCACACTCTCACCGTCTTCAAACTTGCTCTCCCTCCAATAGTGATCCTAGTCCGGTCTTTTAATTTGTCACTCTCCCTTTTTCTTCTTTTAGTCTCCTCTGACAAAACCTTTGCCTTCTTCCTTTTAGTTGTTGCTTCGGTCATGACAACAACATACAGACGGGTATCAAACGCTAGTTGGGCTCTCACGTCAGAGTTTGAGGAAGTTGGGGTGGTGGGAGAGGTGACGAATGCCGTAAAGCAGTCAAATTTTGTAGTTTTTTTTGTGCTCGGGTTACTACCCGAAACCCGAAGTTACATAGTGCCAGTAAAAGCGATACAGACACTGTCAGGCTACGGCAGACGTGTCATTCAACCTATTGTAAATCCATCTCAAGGGTCTTGGAAATATATAATGAAGGTTGAAAAACGACATAGTGTTGCTTTAAGTTTTCCTCCTTTTGTGTCACTCAACCCCTGGCGTGAAGGGCTGGATTCGCAGTCACGAGAGTGTCATCATCCCCCGTTGTGATGCCCAAGGCGGTGGTCAAACATGATTTCATGATTCGGGATCAGCAATGGTCATGTGACTGCTGGAGCTGCTGTCCATGTCTTATGATATCAAACTCCCAGAGACTAGATTATTTGTTAGGAAGCATAAACAAGCAAACTATTATTATTCCTGTATTAGTACACCCACTATTTGTTGCAATCTTACTCTTATTACAATAACTAAGCTTCTAAAAAAAATCTGTCTGGCATTTGGGAAACAGTCGTTGGTGTTTTTCCAGCTCTTCACAGCTCTTTTCTTCACAGATACGACATCGTCTTTGTAATTCAGTGTTAAACCATTTTTTGGAGCATGCCTGTGATCATTTTCTGTATGCATTGTTGAGTGTTTCTTTTGCATTCAGCCAATCAGTAAAGCTTATTTTAGTAAGTGAACCTAATGTAGCAAGCTGAATTAATTTGGATATAATTTGCATGATTCATCCTTTTAGTCAGTAAGACTTTTAATACTTCTATTCAGAAAGGTCACATTCAAATCGACCAAAAGGGACAGTAAATACATTTAGCCTATAATGTTACAAAATATTTATATCTCAAATAAATGCTGTTCTTTTGAACTTCAAAGAATCCTAAAAAAAATGTGGCAAGCTAAAAAAAAATATTAAGCAGCATAACTGTTTTCAACATTGATAAGAAATATTTCTGGAGCAGCAAATTAGCATATTTGATTTGATTTCTGGAGGATCATGTGACACTAGAATTTTAATTGCTTGCTTGACTATTTGATAATTTTGACAGCCCAATGTTGACATTTTTACACAAAACTAAATATTGAAAATCTGAAAATGATAAATAGGTAAAATGTTGCAAAACGAGGTTATGTGACTAGTACAGTGACAGTTTAAAATGAAGAATGTGTCTTGCGAGTAGGTACAGTAGTATTATATTCCACTCAGCTCGTTTAAATAAAAATAGCTTTAATTATGCATGTGGTTTCTATGTTTCCATGCATTTGCATTTTTTTTGGTGATATTTAAAGAAACGTCATGACATTTTGCACAGTGCAAACATTGTTCTCTCTTTACACCGACCGTTACAGACACATCTGTGCAAAAGCTGTTGTGCAGCTCTCTGATGCGTTTATTAAAATACCCACGTGACGTCTGATTTTGAATTCAGCTTCTGATCTCGACCGAAAATACGTCGATGAAAATGTGGTCTAGAAGAAAATCTCTGCCTGCCCAACTGAAAAACTGCAGCTCCAGAGACCCACCATCAACCCCCACAACAGAGCCCCCTTGATTTTTCATGGTCTGAGTTGCCATGGAAACATTGGTCCTTGTGTCACCCAGACTATCATTTAACCCAGAGCCGTTGAAAAACATTAAAAGATTAAAATGAACGTTGGCGTGCAGTTTAGCGTACGCACGCTATTTTCAGTTCTATTTCGGTTAAGAAAACTTTCCTGGTTAACCAAAAACAAACCTTAAATAAATAACATTATGTGAACGTTAGATTAAGGTTATGGGAACGTTACAATAACGTTCTACAAACCAAAAATTAACGTTCCGTTAAGAATACTTTGGCTAACCAGGGGAAGGTTAGAATAACATTATTGGAACGTTAAAATAATGTTAGAATAACATAATATTTTCGTTAAGAAAACTTTCCTGGCTTACATTTAGTCATTTAGCAGACGCTTTTATCCAAAGCGACTTACATTTGAGGATTAAACCAAGCGAGTCATCGTGGAGAGGCAAAAACAACGCAAGAAGTGCTCAGGCTAGCCAAAAAAAAAAAAAAAAAAAAAAAAAATTCTGGGAACCAACCTAGCTGGGTTAGGCCTATACATGATCTGGGCATCTCCCTTTCCTCATTCATATTCACATTCCTTTGTTGCTTTTATTGGGAATAATAAAATTTGAAATTACTTACTGAAATTTGGCTTTTTAAATCCATTTACGATTTGCAGGAAGGATCACATGCTTTGAATTTGTGTTATCTTCATTGTCTGCTGGCAGCCTCCACTCACCATTTTAGACTACTTGATCTTCTATAAATGATATTTTTGTTTCTTCAATGCCTCGGCAGATGGGATCGAAATCATTTTGCAAACTGCTGCTCCAGCAATAACACAGAACAAAAGCCTCATTGGAGTTGCCGCCAGCAGAAAAAAAAGGAAAAAAGATGGAGTTGAGGTCAAGAGAAAAACAAATTCTCATTTTGAGCCCTTCTGCAGCTGGGTAAGCTTTCGAAACAGCAGTCATACTTCAGCAAATTATGCAGTCAACCCTTGTGACAATTAGCTAGATAAAGCCATATCACAATCTTTATGGTCGTTTTGCCACTTAAATAGAATCAATATTTTTGAATGTTTATTTTTTTAGAATTAAAAACAAATTCACTGACAGAGTTTCATATTCAAACCGTATTTATTTCCAGATTTCATTTGTACCCATGGTACATGAGGAAACATAACCATAATATCAAAACAATATAAAACCCCCCCCCAAATCAAAACCCCCCCCCAACAATATAAACCCCCCCCCCAAACCCCCCAAATCAAAACCCCCCCCCCCCCCCCCCCCATAATGGCCTTCTAAAGCACAGTCATTATCATTCCCTTAGCAATGCAAGATCAATATTTAAGCTGTAGTATAAACCATTCTTAAATGAGCGGTTATGCTCAAAGTGGCTTTGTTAGTTTGATGTACACCTGAAATCTAATTAAGCACCAGTTTAAATCTTTAATTAATCAATCTTGTGTGGTGTTAATGTCTTCCTTTTGGCTTTTTCACTGAGGTCCAAATGCACTGTAATGTGTGTATAATGGAACAAGGTTTATGATAATGTCTGTGCCTTTTCAAAAACAGCAGCAAAGTGTAAGGTGACATTTTCCAGTGACTTTTCCAGATCAGACCACTGCACGAGTCCAGTGAACACAGACCCCGCCATTCCTTTGGGATTTGTCAGGATCAAGAGGAAAAGTGGTTTAAATTTACCATAAATACTGTGTTGAACCTGCAACAACATACCTCAAGTCGGTATCACACACCCACAGCTGCACGGCCCACAAATTACTGATGACATCACTTTTGAGTTGCAGAAAACATTTCCAATTTTAATATCTATTTTTTTCCCCCCACCCATTTACAATTCCAGGCACATCCCTTATGAGATGAGGGACTGTACGGTACCAATCCAGTTCTCTTGGTTTTTCCTCTTTTTAAACATTAAAATTATTTCTAATGGCACAGATAGTGAGGCAGTTCCATCACTGCCGTACTTCAGATACGAAAAACAAAACAGTGAAGCTCATGGCCATTTTAGTGGTCCAAGAGCTTCCTTCATAACTCTGTCAAGTGTATAGAACAAGAAGAAAACAAAAACAACATTCATACATTTACCTGTAAATATTGCCTTTGTCCTCAGATCATGAGGGTAGGTACTTATGACTGGCAATACAGTGGGAGGCATTACATCATCAATAGCTCACAGTCACAAGGTTCTTAACATATTTTGCTATGTGTTAATATTAAGAGTGTGAGGCTCATACAGGACTGTGCAAAGACACGGTAGAGGGATCACACTACAATCTGGTACATCAAAATCCCGTGGCTCGACGTGTGGCGCCCGCCCGCATAGTCGATCTTCCAGAGAGTGGACAGATTTGAATGCCAGTCATATATTAGGACAGATTAAGAGATGACACAAGGTGTGCTTTAACCACACAACACAAATTTGAATGCCAGTTAAGTCCCAGAAGTCCCAGTTGTGGCCACTCGTCGTCAATAAAAACCGTGCAACATTGCGGTAATGTTGTGGCACACAAACGCTGGAGTATTTCGACATGGAGTATATGTGACTAAAGTAAGCCCCTTCACCTTTAGGTTTTTCTCTGCTATTGGCCCCTGTGCTCGCTCATATTCAAAAACCATATTCAAAATGCATAACAGAAAGGAAAAAAAATTGGAAAGAAAAAGCCACAGTGGTTACTTAAGTGCTTTTAGTACTCCCACATAGTGGAGCCGTCCAGATCATCGGCGTTGGCCTTCAGAACACCAGCGTGATCGCCCTTGAGATATTTCCCCTCGGATGACTTGATGGCCACTTTGTTGTAGTCGCAAAACTCGAGGAAGAAGTCCACCGGGGTGTCGCTACTGCTGATCACGTTCGATTCACTGGCCACCATCCAGTACTTCCCTGTGGAGTCTGAGAAGAGATTCAAGGGGTCAAGGAAAGTCTTAAAACCTTCAACAAGGTAAAGTCAAAATTGAAACATTATTAAAGTGCAAACAAACCTTGTAAGCTGTAGGCTCCATCTCTAAACTCCAACCCAAAGACATCATACGAGGAACGGTTGGAGTCCAGGGTGCCAGTCACCTTCCTGCAGCCAATGAAGCCATGCTCCCCTCTCAGCACGATGAGGGGCCTATTGATGAGCTTCATCAGGAACTCCTCGCTCTCACCTGTAAAAGCCATTTCTCAAAATCAAGGCTCACAATAGTCAAGCAGCATGTTTGTGCTGTTGATGTGCTGCATTTAACATGGCCACAGATTGAGTGGCAATCCATCAACATACGGTCTACTAAATCACTGCACCGTTGCCAAACAAAAGGTTGAAAACAGTGTACAACACTCCAACCCACCTGCTGAGTCAATAGTGGCAGCCAGCTGTCCATTCTTTTTGGCGGCCACATATTTTCCATTGGTGGCACGCAGGGTTATCTTCTTCCCACGCCACTCAATGTCAAAATAGCAGTTAGCAGACCTGGGTGAGGAGATTATACATGAAACTATGAAATATAAATCTGGAAATGATACTCCACATTCATACATCGCCATCATAATTATCAAAATCTTAAAACAAACAAAAAAATGTTTAAAAAAAATTTTTTACCTATGAAAAATTTCTGCATGTAGATAGTTTTACTGCAACACAGAATGTGTTTGTGAAGGAATAATATTCTAAAGTCCTCTTATTATATTACACTAACAGAATTAAATAATTGTGTTTCCTTCATTTTAATGGCATGCCAGCTTCCAAACTGGGAGACAAAAATTGCTAGGTAGAAATATAATTTCATTAAATTAAAAATACTGCTCAAAAGTTTGGTTTCAGTGTTTAAGAAAGACAGAAAGACAGAAAGAAAGAAATAAAGAAAGAAAGCTTATAACACAAGGATTAAATGTAAAAGTGACAAATTTGTGACATTATTAAAGTCTTTAAAATTTCAAATAAATGCTGTTCTTTTGAACTTCCTATTCAAACAATCCTGAAAAAAAGCATCACGTTTCCCACAAATCTTAAGCAGGTGTTTTCAACATTGATAATAATTTAGAAATGTTTCTTGAGCAGCAAATCAGCTTCTCAGACTGATTTCTGAAGGATCATGAGACTCGAGTCTGAAGACTGGAGTAATGATGCTGAAAATTCAGCTTTCACAAAGGAATAAAATATATTTAAGTAATTATTAAAATAGAAAACAGAAAGCAAATTTTAATTGCAATAATATTTCACAATATTGACATATTTACTGTATTTTTGATTGAGTAATGCAGCCTCAGAACATAAGACACTCTCAAAAACACTAAAAAATATCTTGCCAACCCCATAATTTTCAACGGTGTATATGCGTCTAATCACAAACTCTTAAACTAAAGGTGTTCTAACTTTAATATTTTTAAAAGGGTATATAAATACTAATTTATGGTTATTTCTGATGTTGAAGAAAATTGGAGAGGAGATAAGAATACTGCTTATGGATGTCAGCTGATTTTCGGTCTAATATTTGTAAATGATTGTGGTATGTTTCTGTGATTCACACTCACTTAGTCGAGGCAGTGCACTGGAGGCCACCGTTAGCTGTGAGGGTCCAGTATTTGCCAGTGCAGGTCCTGAAGGCACACTTCTTTGTGTCCTTACTGATTTCCATCTGGAAGGTCTCCTGGTCACCTTCTTCATCCTGGTTGGCAGAGAGGTCCATGCCTGAGAAACACAAAAGCATACTGTGAAACCCATTATAAAAAACCACCAAACCCCGACTCTCACAACGCATGGATAAGGCACGCCAAGTGAGCAGAGACAGTTAATGGCAGTTTAGGGATGATGATCTTTGTGATTACTTGACTAAAGAGTGTTGAATGTCAGGGACTATCACTCTGGCAATTGCTTTGGCCTCACACACACACACACAAATACACAGAGTTAATCTCCTTAAGAATTTTGGACTGTCATATATGCCAGGATGCTTAGTGGGAGGCTTCGGGACAACAATGGGTCAATGCATCCGGTTTGTATTTTAGATTCATGAAGCTTGTTGAAAGACCAGACCACCAGTCCTCTACTGCAGGAAATGTAATTAAACTTCATTGTATGCATTTAGATAGACATTCATCAGATAAAGCTTGTATTTACGGTCTTAACCTCTTTAAAGAGGAAACCATAATTTAATGTCAGGATTTTGGAAGGAAATATTAGATACACATCTATGAAATGACATGTAAGAGCCATAATTTTATTCATCTCTACTCTAAGAATAGATCCTCCAAAAAAGGTTGGTTGGAGAAATAAAAAAAAAACTTTAAAAAAATACTGTGGTTTATTCTTCTAATATACATCACATACACATCACCTATACTTCTAATCTGAGATTCACCATGATTGCTTTCATGTTCCCATTTCACCAAGCTCCTAATACATCCACATGAAATTGCGAATTACCACCGCTGTGGCCTGGCCTCAGGAAGGCGGATTGAGTTTCCACAGAAATATGCGTGCCTGAATGAGCAAGGAAAATAAATGACCAAGATGAGAAACACATGGCAGCAAATGGAAGATCTGCACAGTAGAATGACTAAGACACCCAGAGACTTGCTCTAAATCAGTCTTGGGCAGGACATGGGGGTGGGAAATTTCCTCAATCATTCTAAGGGAGGCATGTATCCTCAACCGGCATTTAAATGGTTTGGGAGGATCTTAAGCCACCAGCAGACACATCCCCAACCCCCATCGCTCGATTCATCCACACGACAACTGGAGGGAGTCTTTAACCTTGGCAGCAAAATATATATGTAGAGACATAATTAGGATGTTTTGGGTTTATTTCACAATTACAGTGAAATGCCAAACACTTAAATGAGCTCATCGGTCAAGCAGCTGCCATCATATAGCAGCAAGGACAAACAATTCTCAAATGAACACAAAATATAACGCAAGACACGGTTGGGAAATCATTTATGGAATGACAGGCATCCGATGTCCTTGCCACAAAGGAAGGAAAAGCAGGCAAGCGAGCAGGGAGACTCCTAATATTTTAAGACAGATGCATTTAAGCAAAACTGTTTTTTGTGCATGCTGAAATGGCTAAACTTGTGCATAGCGAGACTCTATTGTTCTGCGTTCTGGGCTGCCTAAAAGACTCTCAGCAGTTGGGCTGCATGGAGAGCTGGGGCCCAGAGCATGCGGTCTTTGTTCTCCTCCTACCCTCAGCACACGCCTGAAATCTCGACCCCCTCGCAAATTTTCTGAGGAAGGGCTCAAAGGAACATGCCACAAACATTGAATCTTGGGATTGTATCCCTGAAGGCAAATATTTGATTTAGGACAGCGTGAATAGAGAGGACTGGTGGGGTCTCAGTGTAGTAAGATGTAATTCGGATGTTGTAGATCAAAATGAAGTCCAGGTTACTGGAAGCAATTGGCATGAACTGCTCTAAAGATAGAAATCTTGCACTACCACAAGGCTAAATAAATCACAAACCAAACAGAGGCAACATTTATGAAACAAAGGACATATAGAAGAGCCTATCATGACCTGCAGAGACCAAGTGTTTCCTGGCACAGGCCCAACACACTGGCACTGTACTGCTCCATCCAGCAATACCGATAAACCAGAGCTGGGATTGCCAAATAAATCCCAGACATCCTCTCTTAATGATGCCAATTTTTTTCCAATTTAGCAGTTATTAAAACATAGAAGAACATCTCATTTCATTTTCAGCAGTAATAGGGTAGTGGAGCTGTTATGGTGACACTGAAAATTGCAATATTTCACCAGTCCAGCACTATATAATTTGATCCATTTCAGTCTGGCAGTCTCAGGTCAATTCCTCTGGGTGTTTACAGTAATGATTGCCTTCACTCTCAACTTAATTACAGTATTCTGGACTCTCCAAAATACAGCGTTATAGAATTAACAGAAGAATGGTTGTGGAAAACGGCAGACAAGGGCTTGGGTATGGATTTCATTCTCAGCTAACATTTCTATTGTGGCAATAACCAGTGTACTGTAACCCACTGGGAGCCATCAGACAGAAAAATGGAAGCAAAATGGAACCTCACTTGAATGCACAACCAGATTAACCATTAAAATTATGTTTTAAGGAAACATTTGTGAGTGGACTAAACTGCAGCAAAGTGAAGTATATGGATTTTTTTTTTTTTTTTTACAGACTTTTTCCCGCATTTGCACTGATCCACCCCTGGGCTCTGCCTAGATCCACACAGGAACCACAAGAGAGGGGAAAAGAGTTGAATACCTATAATTAAGAATGAGCTGTAGATAATTATGGAGAATTTACAGGAACCAAACCCTGACTGATGATGCCCACATAAAATGGAATAGTATATGTCATGCATAGATGAACTCATCATTAAGTATAATTAAAGCAGCATCATGTACCTTGCCTGGTGGACACATTCCTGTCGTTGCCAGCGGTGAGGACCACTTGAGGGTGGCTCTGCTCCAGAACAAAAAGCTCGTCTTTGCCAACCTTCAAACTCTTGCCGGACTTCATGGTTCCACTGGGGCCAGAGGGAGCCAGGTACTTCCCAGTGCAATCTCTGAAGACAACCTTCCCGGACCTGAACTCCAGAGTGTATCCCGTGGTATTGTCGGGCTTCTGGGACAGGCTTCCGTCGTTCTTCAGGAAGCGGTTGTCGGAGGTCTGTAGGTGGTACCTCTGGTCCTGGAAGACCAAGGTGATGAGGGAATCAACGCCCCAAGGAACATCTCGGTCAATGGCGATCTCGTTCTGCTCGGAGCTCAAATGCGCGTATCTTTTCCTGGTGACGCTGAAGATGTTGACCTGCGGGTGCATGGCAATGTGCACGCTCCATTTCTCTGCGATGGAGATGGTCTGGGCGAAGCAGGTAATTCTGTCCTCGGTGCCGCCCAGGTAGCGCTTGTGAGGCTCAGACTGCAGTGACCAGCGCCCATCATCATGTGCAGTGATTACGAACCGACAATCCTCGCTCGGGGTCTCGCTGTCACCCGTGACGTTGCCGTCTTTGTCAGCTGCGATGTACCTTCCCAGATGGCTCTTCAGGTAGAACATGTTTGAGTCATCGCCGTCTTGCTCCAAGGTCCAGATCTGTTTCTTCTTCATGCTGATGGCTGATGCATTGATTTTGAAGCCGAACGTTTCAGCCGTAAGGTACTTGTTTCCACAATTGATCAATCCGAACTGGATTTTAAGCATGTCGCTGGTTCCGTTTTCAGTCATGTTTTCTGTTGGCCTTCCTGGAATGAGTTCTGCTGATGGACTGTGGATGATGTTGATGAGTCTCTTTGTTTTAAAGGAGCGTGCGCGCGCCTCTGTCTTTGCAGCCTCACAGCGCGAGCGCACAGACACAGCTGTGGCTTTTATACACTTGAGTGATGTCACGCGCGCCGTCCCGCCTCCATTCAGCACGCTCACACATCCCAAATTAATTTGGGAAACACAGAATTGGATAATATGATCATCAGTGGAGGCGTTTAACATACTACTACTTTTCGAAGTACAGGAGTGGTTCTAATGCGTAAAACAGACGCGAGCAGCCTCGGAGACATCGAACTCTCGCGTGCACTTAAAAATGAAAATTCTCAAAAAGTTCTCACCCTCATGTCTTTACAAACCTGTTCAAACCACATTGATTTTTACTGGATTGGGGGAGGGGGGTATCAAAATATCTTATTTTGTATACAGGCAGAAGACAGATATGCTAAATAATAGTAAATAATGCAGAGCAGTAAGCATGTACACATTTTATTTTTAAAACGGCAAATCACATAACAGATCTTGGTGTAGGATTTACATAAACCATGCATTTACATAATGTTCATGTTCCAATGATATCTCTCAGCATTTGTTTTACTGCAGGAGGGATGCCAATTCACTGGCCAGTGAGAGGATGAGGAAAAACAATGCAGTGTTTATTCTGCACAAAGATATATTCATAGACTGCACATGTTGGTCAGTGGGTTCAGGAAAGTCTAGTCAAAGAAACAGCAACTTCATCCAAATACCACTGGCACAGTTTCAACAGCAGCACAGACACAGGCATGAGAAAATGATGCAGGACATACATTCCGTAGTTTCTATGATTCTTCCATATGATTCATCATCAATCGCATATTCCTAAAGAAATGCGTTACTGGCATACATTTACTACAGGAATTATGCAAAATGCATTACTGTAAATACACAAGCACATTATAGCTTGTTTGAAAAATCCTCTACATGTAGGGGTGAATTCAGGGTGATTGGGACACTTTTTGCCTTTGAGATGACTTGGAAAAAGTGTCCCAATCAAACTTAATTCACGCTATTTCAATAAAAAATATTTTAACATAAAAAGCTAAATTCTATTATTAGATTATTTAATGAAATACATGCAAATGAGAGCATATGGTGAAACTGGATCAGACAATGAGTCACCTGTTATATTTGCATGACAGATTAGATATTTATCAGACATACTGTTAAAATGTGAATAATGGTGTTGGCTTCCCAAAATTTATTACGAGGTAGATAAGAAAAAAAGGGTGAATGTGTGAGTGAAAGAGAACACATTTTCAGATTTAGCTGGTGAAATAAAAATGATGCTGCCCTGTTTCTGCCTAAATTGCGCACCCTTTAGAAACCAATGACGCTTTGATCACCATATTCACTGTTGTACACATATATCCAATTCAAAATAAACAAGAATCGGCACACTGCCACTTCTGCCGATTCTTGTTTATTCTGAATTTGATGCTTCATTTGATCGTGCACCTGCCAAAAGTTTTTTGGAATGTGTGCACAATTTCTTCTTTTTTTGAGTACACATATATCCATACAAAACAATATTCTTAAAATCATGTTTTATTCCATACTGTTTGTTTTATTTTTTGTATTCATATTAGTAGCATTTTCTTTTTTTTCACCTTTTTTGTATAGTGCTTTGGTAATATTGTTATATGGTGTGTAAAAACAATTATTTCCATAAAGACAGGAGCAAGAAAGAGAGATGAAATCCACAACTTCAATTTAGTCAACTGCAATTTAGCTTCCATTACTTGGGGTGATTAACGAGTTGAGAATGGTCGTCTACTTCACACAAATGTAAAAGGAAGTGCCCATTTAGCAAAGCCATCTCCTTTTAGATCCTCGTGCATAATGGTGGACAGTTACGGCATTTGTCTAGGGTGATGTTTACCTAAAGAGATTAAGTGCAAATCACTTCATGTCTACCGCACAGAATTTCACCTTAATCCTTCCAAAAGCTGTTTCAGAATGAATGGGAATCTATCTGCATTTCTAAGTGAAGTCTATCTTTGTTAACAGTGCGAAGCCAGAGCAGTTTCCATGGAGACAATGCTCCAATCTGCTGTGCTAAAATAAACCAAGGTCTGCAGCGTTAGCACAATGAAAGCTGATCACAGCAAAGCAGACACAACAGGACTTTCAGACACAGAATCTGTAGAAAGCAATGGCATATTGGTCAATACATCTTACCAGAAATGGTTCTTGTACCAACATTTACCCCTGGTTTCACAGACAATTGCCTAGACTAAAATGCATGTTTGAGCTGTTTCAACTGAAAGCAACTTTCACTGATATATCTTAAAATATGTCAATGCCATTGTTTTGTCTCAGGATGCACACCAGTAATGTTTTTTTTCTTTTTCTAAGGCACATTTATAAAAGTTACTTAAATGTCCTAATTGAACTAAGGCTTAATCCTGGGTTAATCTAAGCCCTGTCTGTGAAACCAGGGTTATGTGTTTTAAATGGGGGTTCATGTCATAAACCCCATCATCCTATCATCATATCATCTTGTAATTTACATTCAGGGAGACAGTTTTAAACCTTAATAAAAGCCTCAATAAGCACACTGAGAAAAACAAATAGGTCTATATTAAGTAAGCAGAGCAACTAAGCACTGACCGTGGCCTAGCTAGCTGTACATAATGTTCCGTCTGATCCAGACAGAGTCTTTTGTGTGCCGAGAGCGGCAGAGCGGGGTGGGCATGACTGCTGATGTGAGGCTGACTTTGCAGATGCCAGAAGCCGCGGCATGGCAACAGCACACAAACTGACATTCAACCCACTCTCTCTCCAAACAGCAGATGTGCACATGGAAATCTTTTTGAAACATTTTGCATTGCCTCTGTTTTACTTGAAGAAGACGAGGAAGAGGTGCAGTGCCTGGCGTTTTGATGCCATGCTGCAGTGCTGCGTCAGTATGCGACCTGGCAGCTCTGAGCAGATGCAGACTCACATCCTTGACACTCACACCCCTCTGGAGCCCAGCCAATCAGACACAGCCTCATGTAGCCCCTCCCTCTAAGTGAAACCATCAGAGTCTGCATTACAGAGCTTCTTTGTGTTCACCATGATGAGTAATTTCTAATTTCAGCAGTACTTTTAGCTTCGGGGCACTAGAGCCTTCACGAGTTGACAAAGTAAGCAAAACAGTTGTTACTGTGCACTTCTGTCTTTGCATGTGCTTTAATAATAGTGATTGTGTTACAATAAACACAACATATGCACATTAACTCATATGTTGTTTAAACGTTACTTTACAACAAAACATGAAACTATAGTCAAACATGTTAAGATGATTTACAGTGGCCGCGAAAAATATTTGGACACGTGGATTAAGGTGTGGTCCAACACGTGAACTATACGGACATATTCCACAATGTTTGACAATCAAAAATGTTTACATACATGTTTGTCCTAATTTTGAACAGTAAATTACATCTGCAATATAGCAAATATTTTATCATCTAAAAACTTGCTTGGAAAGTGTGTTTACGTTCTCTTTCCCTATGAAAAAGAAGTGCACTTAATTGTACTGAATGTGCAGTGTAATTTAAATCTTAAAAGAATATTTTTACAAAACTACATGCAGAAAATGTATTATTAATGAAATAAAGGTCACATGAGTGTACTTAAAAAGAGAGTATTCCTGACTGTTTCTTAACACACTTAAGTACACTTTTTTTAAGTTAAATCTTGTACATTTTAAATCATTATAAAAGTCTTTTGTCATGATTTAAGAAGAACATTTATTTTGAAGTTTTGACTAACATACTAACGCACATGTGAAATATTAGATTAACTAGTGTTATTTGATATTACATTTAAAGTTCATATATTTTAAATGTACTAAACTGCAACTTTATCATTACAAGCATGTAATTACAAATATATTTAAATATGACATACAAGTTTCTACGCAAAAAATAACATCAACGTATGTTTTAGTTTACCATAAATGCTTGTAAGTAAAGTCCTACTTAATTTGGAGGGAAAATCTCTCTCATCACTCACAGTTTAGCTATTTGCATTTAATATAAATTTATATTATAATACATTTTAATTTAATTGCAATTAACATGAAATTAAGTGTCCAAAAACATTACATGCAGTTTGCAATTGTGCATATTCCTTTATAGTATATTATTTCCATCATTTTTTAAAGTACGCTGAAGTGTATTTCTTTTTCACAGGGGTTTAAATACCACTTGGTTTGATATTTTGTAATGCAATCCCATTCATACATTTTGTAATTGTTCCTAAATCTGTCCAAATATGGCTGGGCTTAGTCACTTATCAGACTAGAGCACATACACTGAAAGGCATCCTGAAACATGACATGTACTGTGGATCTTTGTAGCACGTCAGCCTCGGGCTCAATAGCCCATATTTTTGGACACCAGACCACAGTGGTCAATCTAAGAGGATGTTAAGGGATGTTTCCTGCATGGGCGTGTGTTTCTGCCACACTTCCTCTCAACTCAGGTTAGGTGACTTAGCAAGGCAAATCAGACAGAAACCCATCAGAAGGTCACTGACCCAAATGCAGTGCTTAAGAGCAGTTTTCCCTCTCATCTCTCACAACTCCTGGTCTCCTCCTCTCAGCTGACTGAACACTGACTGCCCTGTTTCCCACAGATCTGAGCTGTGGAAAGTTTGCACTGACTCACTGACCTACATACAGTACAGCGAGATGCTCTTTGTGGGTTAGGCATTGAAAGCAGTTGGATCACACCTATACAACATGATGATATGGCACAGGAAAATTTATAACATTAAGCTAGAGCTAGTTATGGTTTTACAATTTGTACTAAATCTAGATGTTTTCATGTTTCTATTCACCATTAAGTGTAAAGGGTTTTATAAGAGTCCCAGATTTGTACAATGCACAAAATGATATTAATAATAATCAGGGCAGACCTCATTGCCAGACGAGGCAGATTGTCTGATGACTTTTCCACATGCTGGAGACTGTGGAATGACATTGTTTTGGGCACCGGAAGAAGCAGAGGGAGTCCAGGGATGGGGTGAGGGGAGCAGGAAGAGAGAACAAGGGTAACCTTCACTGCCCCCCACTAAATCTACTTTATTTCATTATAAAACATTATTATTCTCCCGGAACATAAACAAGTTATCACAATGTCAGAGTTGTCTTTGTCTTTTGATGCAATTTTAATTAGTGTATTTTTTTTACATAACACTACTGTTCAAAAGTTTGGGTTCAGTTATATTTAAAAAACAAATAAACACTTATTTAGCAAGGATGGAATGAATTGATCAAAAGATTTCAAATAAATGCTGTTCTTTTGAACTTTCTATTCATCAAAGAATTCTGAAAAAATTGCATCACAGTTTCTGTTTTAAACATTGATTATAAGAAATGTTTAAGCATCAAAATATCATATTAGAATGATTTTTTTAAGGATCATGTGACACCGAAGACTGGAGTAATGATGCTGAAAATTCAGCTTTGACAGCACAGGAATAAATTACACTTTAAAATATATAAATAAAAACATTGTTTTATTCTGTAACATTATTAGTGTTTCTATTGTTTTTCTGATCAAACCCATGCAGCCTTGGTGAGCATAAGAGACTTTTTTAAAAGCATTAAAAATGTTACTGGCTTTAATCTATTGAACAGTAGTGTATGTTTGGTTGGGGTTTGAATTCCTGTCTGGATCTCCTTGCACACTGAATATCAGCAGTATGACTACATAACACATCTAACACACATGATTATGTTTTATCTTGCCTAGGGAATCAAGTGAGTCATGGCTACAACTGGAGCACCCGCAAAAACAGCTGCATGACACCCCTAATTATATGTATCAGCTTTATGTAATTAAATGCACCAAGTCGCAAACAATTCCACAATTTGATACCAGTCAAAAACAACGCCACCTAATCAGAATGGTATTCAAAAGTGAAGAATGGTGCTGTTTTGTTTAGTTCTGAGGAGCAGCACTGGATGTACTGCTTTCCAACTGCAGCTCCTTCATCACTGCCTCCCCTGCTAAACAAAAGGGCATGCCTGAAACCCCTCCAGCGGCTGGGGTGAAAGGTCACAGGCTTGTTTTTGTGGAGGCTCCAAGTCTGCTAGAGCACTTGCCTCCTCTTTCCCTCCTGCCATTGTCATGCCGGCAGGAAAACAGTTGCTCTGCCTGAGCCAAAAGCAGCAAAGCCGGCAGAAAGAAAAAAAAAGCAAAGCTTCTCCAAAGGGAGAGGCGGGGAGTGAGTGTCCTGTTTAATTCATCACTCCAGCAGCGGTGGGTTAGCCCCTCCACCCAGACTGCAGTACTCCGAAGTGCTGAATAACTGGCGGGGCTGCCCTACATCTGCAGCAGGGGCTCCTGAGTGTGGCGTGAGTGAGTCTGAGAGAGCGCTAGAGATTACGCTCCGAGCAGGCAGATATAGGTCAGTCAGACCCTGAGACAGGGCAGCGAGGGAGGAGGAAAGGCGGTCGTACTGCAGAGATGAGGAGAGAGTGAGGGGAGGGGTGACTGCAGTGTGCGCCACTGACCGCATGAACTAGTAAATGCGCAAGCCCGTCGGAAGGTGGCTTCTGCAGATGCAAATCTTCCTCAATATCAAGACTCAGCACACTGAGTGCATCGTAATCGCCTTTACTGACCCATTTCCACTTCAGTAAATTAAATTTCATGACACACAAAAAGGGCCGTTGGATTACAGTGCTGACATAGCCTGATCAAATAAAGCTATACAAGGAGCCTGAGACTGCAGTGTCTGATTCGGCAGATGGATAATATTGTACATAGCAGACATTATTAAACTGAAGTACATTTATTGTTCTCCTGCGGTTTTATATGACAATTTCTAAAAAAAGAAGTTTGTTTAAACAAATTTTTAGTACATTCTCACCACATATTATACTATAACCATTCTTAAGTTCATTCAGGAAGGATATTGTTTGCCATTACATTCCTAATGCAGGTTGTTGTGACTATGTGGATATAGTAAACAAATAAATCCACTTACAATTTAATGAATGGTTTTCTTATCAGCACAGCTGTTTTTGAGACTTGCTGATTGCATACTCCAAATAGAAAGATAAAGTAGATCCCATGGTGTGAGAGATAAGGTGATCATTCTGTGTCCAAATAAACACACTGAGAAAACTGTTGGCAGTGAAATCATTACCAAAAGAGAATAGGAAAACAATGACATGTCTACAGTATTTAATTTAATCACACAATTCAAAGATGCATGTAGGGGGATCCAAATGTCTGGGACCACTTCCATTTACATTCCATTCCATGCTTCCATTTTGCATTGTTGTCATTTAATTCATTTTGTCTTTTCCATTACAAAATATACAAACAAATGTATGTCTCATTATTTGGATTGTCCCTCTTTGTCTTCCCTCTCGATGACAGAAGTACTTGATCTGCGTGAACTCCGTGAGTTTGTGTAAAATCTGAAGATGATGTTCTCCAGCATGATTTGGGATAAATTGGAAAGAGCATCTTGAGCTTCAATGGATGAAGAACATCTGACCATCAGTACAGAGTCACACGATCAATTTACTTAACCGGTAAGCGTGCGTCAAGACTGGCAGAAGCTGCATTTGTGGTGTGGGTTTAGTGGTTATGGCTTCAGAGTGGAAACCAGGTTGAGTTTATGTCCTCAGCCCTGGTAGTGGTTGATCTGTCAATGGCTCCCTCCTGTGAATCCCCCCACACCACCACAACCTCCTCCTCCAGATCAGCCTGCACTCCCCCGCCCGCAGAGCCCGTTAGATGCCCAACATGAAAGCCTCTGAATGGGCTCTTTCAGATTAGCACTGATCCCACATTGTTTATGCGGAGTAATTAGGAGCACACAGGAAAGCCCGGAGGTTAATTACAAAAGACTGGATTAAAGTCATATCTCTGTCATGCCTAAACAAGCAATGCACTCAGCGACCCTAAAACTATTTTTCTTGTTGCATCCTATGTTTTCTGTTGTCTATGGTGTGATATTTCGGAGCAATTTCTGTGAAACTATGTTCAAGTGTATGCATATGAAATTGAGATCAGAACAATTATACACATCACCTTTAAAAAGATACCAATATTCAAAATTTAGAACTGTAAAATTACACTTTTCTATCACTGACAGCAGGATATCATTTTTTTTTATCTTTGCCTATTTTAAAGCATTCAACTATACATTTCTAAAACTGCTGTTTTTTAGTTCAACCCAAAATGAAATTGGTTCATCATTTACTCACCTTCATATCATTTAAGAATTTCTTTCTTCTGCAGAGAATAAAATAACGATATGTTGAAGAATGCTGGTAACCTATGAAGTTTAGTGATCACTGACTTCCATTGTATGGGCAAAATACTAAAACTTTTCTCAAAATATCTTCTTTTATGTTCCACAGAAGAAAGAAAGTCTGGAACAACAAGAGGGTGAGTGATGGCAGAATTTTAATTTCTGGGTGGATTATCCATTTAACATGACTGGCAGTTCCTTATTACATCCGAGTATCAAGTGAGACCCACTCCCTCAGTTTTCACTCACACACAGCAGATTTTCCGGATGAATGAAACCGGAGAGGGTCAAATCAAACGGGGCTGCACCACAGAACAAATAAAACATAACTCTGCTCTCCTCCTTGGCCCTGGATCCCCTTACACGCTGACCTTGGCTCCATTGATCTTCATGTGCAGAGTGTGTTAAAGTGATGAATAACAGGATCTGAGGAGCTGGAATGCATGTCCTCGAAGCTGCTGATATAGAGATGATACAGAGATGATATAGAGAAAACACAGACAATAACCTTTTAACAGTTAGTTGATGCGTGATGTGTCATTATTAAGAAGAAATTACAAATAACCATTAGGCTAAGCTCCATTATTGACAATAAATTACACTGCAATCACAATGTCTGACTGAACCAGTTGTCACACTGACATGGTTTCCATTTGGGTGCAGCGTTATGTGGATTTTGTTGCTGGCTGGGGCGCTGCTGTGCCCTCTACCGACCCTTTAGTGCAACTGCATCACTTATAATTACTGCCAGGCCACATGTCTGAATACCAAGGACCCAAGAAGTATTTGGACACTTAAGTCACACACACACAAAAGTGCAACAATGTTATTCCTCTGCTATAGGACATCTGTGTAAACTTGATGGGAAATAACTTACATGTACTAAAATCCCATTGAGACCAGCTGACTGCGTTACTTTGTAAGAAAAGTTAAAATAGTACAAAGGAAAGCTCTAAAGTCATTTGTGGCAGATGCCATTTGATTTGATGCATTATTACCTAATGCAACACCATTTATACGTTTAAAGTGTGTTGCTTATTGGGCTAGTTGTATGTACAATGTTTTAAAACTATATTGTTATATAATTTTAATAACATTTTGTGCATAACATGTCTAAATATATAGCCTATGCATGCATTCGGTCAGTTTCGCTGCATGTTAATTTGATAATATCAAGCGAGCCCTATAAAATCAACTGTCATTCATGCTGTGAATCAGGACTATGAATGACATATCTACTTTTTGAGGTGTAACCAAAGCCTTCATATCATGTGCTTGTCTGAAGATCCCGCTGGCTTCCCTCCCCCTCTGTCCTCACTCAGCTCTCTGTCTCCACGGGGTAAATAAGGTATTTTATATGCTAATGATATGCTCTGGTCCAACAAAGAGCTTCTGCTCTCATGTGGGGACTGATTCTTTAGACCATTCACAACCAGCTGTTTGCTCTCTTTCTCCACACATATTGGGCCAGTTGTTAGAAATTAAACTAAATATTTAAGAACCAGATTATAGCAGCTCTAAAGAAGTTGCCAAGGAGATTTTATTTAAAACTGCCTCAATTATTGAAACTGTCTTCTCAACATTATAATGTTTTAATTCTCTATCATGAATAAAAATGATATTATCATTGACACTGATGCCAGTCAGAGTCTCTTATCAAGTGTCATGTTCTTTATATGTGGGGACACAAACCATCTGTCCAGAGTGATGTTTCATTAACATCTGGCACAGATGGACAAACACATACTGATATCAGAGAACAATCTGCAAGGTGCATGTTCATTGTCTCATTTTGGCAGACACCCTTTTGGATGCTGATTGTTTACTGTGAAACTGTGCCAAAATCCCTTTTGCTATATTTGGGTTGTCTTCAAACAGTTCTCTGAAATAAAAAAAATATATATATTAAAAAAAAAAGGTAAAATATGCATGAAAATATTAACAAAGCGTTAAAATAGAAGCCTATACGATGTCCTAAAGCAATTAACCAGCCCACCATGCCCTCATGCAGCCCACACATGCTTTCCACATGTATCAGAGAGTAGTGGGGGGTGACCAGCGGCCAGCTGTAGGCCTGTAGGTTGAAGCTGGTGAAGGAAAGTGTCCTGCAGGCACCACCCTCTCATCTCATGCTGAGCCAAGTCTTTGTGATCTGAGATCCTGGCTTACCACTGCCCATCTGTCCAGCTCCCAAAAACACACATTCGCTCATTCATTAGTCAAACCGCAATCTGCTTTCCGTGGCACACATCTACCTGGCTCCTGTCCATATGTGCTATCTTCATATCCCATCAGAGAAACAATATTTGGTCAAAGGAAGATCTGATAAAAAAAAAGAAAAAAAAGAGCACAGCCAGTCTCCTTGCATACAAAACTGATGGTTTATGAAATATATTATGTAAAATTTGAGTGTATTTTGGGATGAATCATAGAATAAATGCTCTGATGGGAAGAATTCTGCCATCTGTCTGTGGAGAAGTGCTACTGGCAGAGTTGACTGCAGCTTTCTTCTACAATGAGAAAGAGATGAGCTTTACTGTTAGGCCTATGCTTAAAATCCTCTCACCGATTCAAGTTTAAATTCTAGGGACAAGGACAATTATTGCCAGGATTTCACCTGAATACAAAGTGCTGAGAAATAATACGCATTTAAATCCTGTCAAATCAAAGTATTTTTACTAAAATCATACTCTACATAAAATGTGTACATTGTACTTTGAAGGTCTAAAAAAAATTATTTGTGAAGTTATATCATTTATTATTACTATTATTTTTACATAGGACAGGACATAGTAGGACAATATGTAAAAAGACAACACCCTAAACAGAATGAAAGCAACAAAGACAGTAGGTTTTACATGTGATTAGTGTGGGTATGAGGTTGTATATCTCTATTCGATCTGTATCTATATGTAAAGAAGAGTGGAAACAAGAAATGCTCCACTTTCAACGTTTTTTTCTCTAGATAGCGCAGTGTTCCTCAGTGATATTAATCGCAGGAAACAAACAAATATTTGAATATGGTAAATGTGTTATTTCAACATCCTCTTCCCTTGAACTGGCCCAAATATTCCATCTGATATATGGAAATATCATCTAATATGGGAAGTCTTCATGTTCACAGTAATGTGTATCAAACTCCATTTTTCATCATATCTATAGACTGATTTCTATTTGGAACACAGGATGAGAGAAGAGAGAAGAAGAGACAGAGAAAGTAAAAAAAAAAATGAAAGAGAGAGAGATGGAAAAAAACAGGATAAAGATTTCCAGACATATTTTGCCACTTACCCGCTGTCAACCTTCAATTGCCTTTTTAGGCAGTGTGGCATGTGTTGAAGGCATAGGTGATTTGAGGGTAGTGCTTACCTGTAGTAAACACAACAGTCAACGAGATGGCTAAAGAGATTAGGGGATTGTGGCTTCCCCCAGCTCCATTCAAACAGTCATAAAGTAAAGCAATGTGGCAGCTAATTAGCTGAAACTGCCGGCTCCAAGAGGGAAACCTGTCTGTGGTTACCTGGCCTGAGCTCCTGGCTCTCTTCGCCCCTCCCATCATGCCCACAGACTGGATTTCCTTTTTAGGGCATGGCTGTCAAAGACCTTCAGCTGGCTCCTTGCTTCCTTTCCTTTCAATTCACAGTATCTTCTGTCATCTCTCTCTTTCTGTCAGAATCTGTCAAAGTTTCAGAAACATACAATTTAAGATATTTTATGCTAATTTCTAGTTTTATTTGGTATTGAAAACAACCCGAAATGCTGCATTCAAGTCATGTCGGAAAGATTGTATTTATGAGTTGGAAATTGGAAACTCAGGATTTTCTTTGAGAGTTTCTGGGGGAGTCAATGAAGTGATGGATGATAGTAATAGTGGAAGTGATTGATGCAGCAGCTGTTAGTTGATAGTACATTTGTTTAAATGTATGAAATTGCAATGTTTTATTTACAATAAAACTAGTTGTGTGAAATACAAAATATGATATATTTGATTAATTAATGTGATATCTATGTGATAGTATATATGTGAATAATATGATAGTATAATATATAACAATTGTTTACAGAATCTTCATAAATTGAACACACTTGATGCACATTCTTTATTCGTCATTTAGTAAAAGTAGAGTTAAAACACCTTTTTTGTAGAAAATGGACATGGCCATCTTGCTCACAACAAACTGATTTGAACACACCTGACATCATAATTACGAATTCCCAACTCGTAAATACAAACTTCCCAGGAGGACTTGAACGCACCAATAGTCCTGATCCATGAGGCTATATGTGAACGAGTGACGATGATGAAAATGACGAGTCTCTGAAATGATCACATATTCAGAGAAAAAAATACTTTTTTTTTAAACTGATTTAATTAACAGTTCTTCTGTAACTGCCATCAATCTGTAAAATCATCAATGTATATCAAAACGTAAGTGAAATATACAGAACTTCTTCTAAATGTACAGAACATCTTGAGATAAACAAAATAAATGAATAATATAACATAATATAGTACACTATTTATTGAAGTGTCCACTTAGGCTAAATATGCACTTAAAATATGAAAAGGATTTGGAAGAAATTTGCCCTATCACTATTGTCCCTATATGTAATATCACTATCACAGTCACACTCCTGTTCCAGGGCCTTTAGCCCCAGGTTGCCTTTGCATTCACATGATTTGTAATCAAAACAAACTTTCCTTGACACAAATGATGATGTTTCATTAATATTCAAGAAGAAAACTCTCTCTGCAAATTAATATTTCATTTAAAAATTCATGACCTCCATCCACACTTTACATGACAATGGCTTTTTTCCCTTTCTTACAGGAAGCAATATTTACAGAGTCAAAAACAGGTGAAGTGACGTCAGCCCTCATCCAGTCAATAGAGTATCAGCCAGTCAGTCACACATAAAGAGTTATGGTGGGGATGGGCACACACAGTATGAACACACACCCTCCCAGACTTGGTCTGTAGGAAAATAAATACTTTTCTATGGCTTAGCAAGATTATCGCTGCAGTCAAGGTACCCTTAAAGGCCTCTGACTGACCCTCTATTGCCTGCGGCAGTTGGCTTGACTGTGTTTTTAGGGAGGGAGGGAGGGAGAGAATGAAATGCTGCTGAAAGAGAGGGGATCGGGGCGGAGAGGGTTTCCAGTGCAGAGGCAGAGCTAATAGAGAGAGAGGGTAGGCAAAGGGCCATCCAGAATACTAAATGTCTCAATTGTAATACCCTAGAAAACAGCAGAGCCCCTAAAAACAGGCGTGCCTCCCCTTTTTCGAATCGTTCATGCACTGGAAAGAGTGCTTACCAGAGAAGGCGTGTGAAAAGCTGGTTGCATTGGAGTCAAAAAGTAGGTCATAATATGGAAGATTCAGTTCGAGCTTTAACAAAGTCTGAATGTGAATAATTAATAGCATCAAATCCTGGATGACGTAAATCAAATTATTAGACTTAAATGCTAAGCCCCCACTTGAATGCATGATTCCTGAACTGCAAGTCAGTGATGTTTAAAGCTTTCGAAAAATCAGCAGCCTTTATGTGCACTTTGCTGCCTCCTTACATTGTTAACGGGCCCGGGTCTTCCAGCTGTGTAAAACGAACATTATGTAACACGAGGAAGGGGGGATGTTATTCCTGACCTACATTCTGTATGTTGGGTATGTCTGCACTGAGGGATGTCTTGAACTATAGTGCTCACTGTTTTTAAACACTGTTTAGTCACACCATTTGGAGACCTTAAAAAAAAGTTCTTAAAGAAAAAAAAAAATCTTATTTTTGGATACATGAAGGTATTATTTCATGTGTGTGTGTGTGTGAGTGTTTTTTTGTTGTTGTTTTTTTACTGGCTACATGAGCTGTATGTGTTTTTTCTATTAAACACTAATCAGGTTTATATGTAAGCTTGTCTCCTCCACAGAAAAGGTAATTGTGACATTTTATCTCACAATTCTGTCTTTATAACTCACAATTCTGAGATAAAAAAATAAAAATGTGTTATGAACTCTGAATTGCAAAGTCAGAAATGTGAGATAAAAAGCCGCATTTACTTTTTTAAATTCCATTCCATAAACACAAGCTTCCATATATTTGAATAAATAAATAAACATATTTCCCAATATTTCTTATTTCAGTACACTTTGCTCACATACATTAAATGTTTAATGCACATTTGAGTGGTTGTGTCCCGGAGGCTACACCATCGTCCACACCAGACCCTTCAGCACCCACTTGTTCAGCCTCACCTGAATGCTAATTGCACAAACCTGCACCAGCTCATCAGTACACCGGACATAAACAGCCATTCTTCCCTTCACCATTGCCTGGTCTCGTTGATACCTACCGTTCAACTTACCTGACCCCCGACCTGTTTGCAACACATATGATCCTTCAGTTATGATCATCCGTCTTCCACTCATCAGCATCTACAAAGAAACAGAGACTGTTATGATTGAGGTCATTCAAACGATCTGCATACCATCTACTCCCCTGTTTGTTTCACCTGCTCTCTGCCACCGGCATTAATAAACCTTGTCTACTACATTACCTGTGTTGTATCCTTCTGTCCGCTGACATGTTGTTGACTGATACTAGTGCTTAACTCTTAATTACAGGGTCGTCAGGGTCAGCTTTCCATGAGCCTATAAGATTTAGTTACATAAGAGCTGCAGGTAATTCTAGTGGGTACTCAGGGAACGTCTTACTGTGCCTCCATAAAAGCAGACTTTGACATGGGCAGGCATCCACACAAAACCACACTTTTATCCCACTATGTCAAGTTGATGATTACCATGAATATCAACCATATTCACCCTAGCAAATCTTTTGAGTGAAGAATCATGTGCACAGCATATCATTTTCCTCTCTACAGAACAGTTGTGGCATTGTGCAATGAACACGCTGAGACCTAAACATAATTCTTTACAACTCAAACTGGATCTTTATTGGCTAACGTGGTCACTCGCATTTGTTTTTTGGCCGAAGGGAAATCTTTTGTGTCTCTCAATCTTAAACATGACACTGGTTCAGTCAATAATCAACAGCCATTAAACAATCTGCTGAGAGGAATTTACTGCCTCATAACGCAAAGGAAAATCTGCTGTGGCCACATCCACAAGTCAATTCTGAAGATATATGACTTCTGTTGCAACACAATGCCATTTCCTCTAGCACATCCAGCTGAAGGAAGTGACACGGGACCCCAAACTCCTTTAAAAGACCTTGGCTTCTGAAGAAACCATTAGCATATTATGTCATGGAATTTTGTGAAGAAAAAAGACAAAACGGAGAGCTGTCCGAGCTTACAAGGCAAGAGTCGCACACCTTCGGAGCCCTAGCAAAACACAAGCTGAGTGTGCAATGAATGAGACGCATGCTTTGATGACTAAGTTTGGCAATCACTACCTGCTAGTCCTCTCCATATATGGAGCCTGAGAAGTTGGAGTTAAAGCTAAGCTCCGCCCACCGGCTCTCTACTAGCAATTGTTTGCTGTCTTGACAGTTTAAGGAGGGGACAAGCATGAGAGGGATGGTGAAAGAATGAGAATGCGTGCATGTTTGGGAGAGGCAGATTAAGAGTAAGAGAGATTCTGAAAGGGAATAAGAGACTGTTGATAGTATATTTGGGCTTAATGTATTGTGTCAAGCGTAAGTGTGTGAAAGTGCAATGTGCGCGAGTGCTGTTGATAGGACATAGCAAAAAACAGAGAGATGAAATCAGCTATCTGAAGGTGAGACATCATCAGTCATCATTGCCCTGCCAAGGCTGACTATATATGGATATGAGCTCGCCGTCATTATTTTAAACCACTTCCTACTTACTCATAGTGAGGCAGATTATAGGCAAACCTTCATTTCAGTTTTTCACTAAAAGAATGAATGAGGAACACTCAAAAAACAAAAAAGAAATCCATCTGTAACCTATAGTAAATACTATAAACGGATATCAGGAACATTTCTGTATATTGTGACGGCTGGATTTACATAAGATATTAAAATATGCAAGCATGTGTGAATGAAAGAGATTGTTTTATATTGGTTTAATCCAGAAGTAAAAAATCTTCTTTCTTTAATCAAAACTCCCCAGTATCTTTGACCAAGCGCTGCTTCATACATTAGGCCCAGAAGTTTCAATCTGATTTCCATGAGAAAGCCCCATGTGACAAGGGCCTTGAATTCTTGACATTGTTACCATGTGACACACTTAAAGATTTCCTTTTATGGCGGTTGCTGTTACATCGACCAGAGGGCGAGGCCTATAACAGCCAAAGTGCACAAACGCTCTACAGCAAAAGCCCTTGAGGAAATAAATATGTAGAATCCTTTTGCGGACAAAGTTAGAGGGAAAAAATCCAGCACATGCCAAGCAGGATTTCTTGCTATATTGTATCTTAACTCTCGGCATCTAAATTCTTAACATATCTGGTGATGTCATGGGTTTCTGTCATATTTAAATGACATACATAGTTTCACAGGCCTGAATGTCTATAAAAATATTTTACTGTTTAAAAACATGCTTTTCATACTTATTTACATGTAAATGACGTTATATTACACTAGTTAAATGTACATTACATGTACGTTTTTCATACATTTACAAAAGCTACTCTTTACAATGGGCATTATTCAGCGCTCTGCGCCACACCTGTGCCAAACAAGTTCCCAAATTTTTCTACATGAAAGGACTTGTCTATTGCTTCTCATTCACAATCAGTGCCTCTGGAGTCACTGAAGAAAGAGCAAAAGACTTGTAAGGATTGTGGCAAAAGTTTACCAACAGAACAGTCATAACAAACCCCTCAGTATAATGTTATGTTCAGCTCAAAAGTCACAAAATAAAATGATTGTTTCTTTGTTTTCTTTTTAGCATTACATTAATGACTGATAAAATTAGAAGTAGCCTACATATAAAACAACTGAACAAATAAATAAAATGCCTTCTGGTGGAAGGAGTTATATTGATAAAATAATCAGACAATACAATTAGACAATTCAAATGGCCTTTATTAACTTAGACCAGATTCAGCTAAAAGTAATTAGGTGGGCAGCTGTCTACAAAGTCATCAAAAAACAGTTTGTGTGCTGTAATGTTGTTTTTTACACATCAGAATGAGAGTGAGACTTGCATTGCATGGCATGATGAGAAACAGTAAGCACATACTACTCAGATGTACATTCCTGAGTAAAGCTCTCTCCACACCAACATATTTGAATGTGATTTCCTGTGCAAACTTGCAAAAGAAATGACATCCCTTTAAAAAAATCACTTCCTGTAAGACATGCGTAGATCATTTCCTTATTTGGCAACTAACAATTGCCTTCAGTTTTCAGGCTGTGGAATTTGAATCTTTTAAGGAAGGAGCTATATTTTAATGAACGTGTTTTCTTGACTGGGTCAAATCTGGATCTATTTAAAGTCAAAGTTATGAAAAATCTGTGTTAGGGAGAATGACAATTGTTTAGTAGTTAATTATTAGGTCAATGCTCAGCTGTTGGTTAGACTGACAAAGGTATTAAATCTCAGTGGAGAGTTGGTGTATGTTTTGTGCACAGATGAGCCAATATAGGTCTCTGCCAATATTAATGTTGATTTGAGACAAAACTGTTATTCTAGCCAGAGATGTTGTGAGTGCCACACCTCATCAGTTTCACACAGGCATCACTCAGGAATGGCAGATCTTTCATGCACAAGTGACATTCATTGAAACTTGAGAATAACAGGTCTGATGAATAGGGTAATTAAAAAATGACAGCAAGTTTTCTTTACAATATTTAGATATAGGTTCTGGTGGAGCCAACATGACTGGCATGATTAGCATATAAGCTAGTCTGGCAATTTTTAAAAACATTTTCTGAAGACATGTTAAAGTATTCTGCTTTGTTGCTAGGGCGCTGTTATGCTGTTCTAAGTAAGTCAAGTCATCTTCATTTATATAGCGCTTTTTACAGTACAGATTGTTTTAAAGCAGCCTTACAGTGATAATAGGAAATTAATGCAACAAATATTGGTTTGGCAGTACAGCAGCTCTATAAGAAAGTCATTGTCCAGCTTAAGTGAGTTTTTGATTGCTTAATTTCTGTTGTAGTTAATGTAGAAAAAGTTAATTCTTAACTTGCCCAATTCAAAAGGGCCCGCCATAATGTCTCTATGAAATTTGCATGATATCATCATGCAATTTCCATAGAATAAACTGTGCAGGACCAGTTATCAGCTAAAGTTTAATAATTAGGGTTAAGGGGTTTTGGAAATGAGCGCTATGAGCAATAGTAGTAGGGGCACTTTAGCCCCACTAATCATGACATATTATATGTGCTATACAGGGTATGAAATTATGATGTGCAACTGATGAATGCAAATGTTCTGAAAAAATAATTTCCATTTTGCTTTAAAGGGTAAGTTCGGTATTTTACACTTAAAGCCCTGTTTAAAGATCGTTTCTGATGAAATAGAACGGTTAAGATTGAAATTTGGACAAATGCTTCTGGCCCGAGAATTTTCGGTTTCTGTGGTAGCACCCCCCCACCTATACAATGGTTTCATAGGGACACTGGAACAATCATTCATAAAACGCATTAAACTTTAGTTTACAAAGACGTGAAACTCACCGAGTGGTCTGGGGTGTTCACTGATATGCTCACACAAAAATCGCTGCAAAAGATGCTTTCCAACAGGTTTTATCGTAGTTTTTGTCCAACTCCATTGACTTAAGTCAAGACAAAAACTATGATAAAACCTGTTGGAAAGCATCTTTTGCAGCGATTTTTGTGTGAGCATATCAGTGAACACCCCAGACCACTTGGTGAGTTTCACGTCTTTGTAAACTAAAGTTTAATGCGTTTTATGAATGATTGTTCCAGTGCCCCTATGAAACCATTGTGGAGGTGGGGGGGGGGGGGGGGGGTTGCTAACACAGAAACCGAAAATTCTCGGGACAGCAGCATTTGTCCAAATTTCAATCTTAACCATTCTATTTCATCAGAAACAATCTTAAAACAGGGCTTTAAGTGTAAAATACCGAACTTGTCCTTTAAGTATATGTTTGACCAAAGGTCATGAATGTCAAAACTGCTCTCACATACATTTTTTTAGAGTGCAGGATCTCTTTCCTGCTGGCATTATTCAACTTCCTGTGGCAGGCTTAAGCTATGCTGCTTGGCACAGTAATCTCTCCCATGCTGGTTTAAAGGCTGACTAAGTCTGGAGTGTGGACGGGCACGTCTGACTCATTCCAGGGCCAATCCCTGCTCAGCCCTCCTCTTGCGAGCAGACAGATGGTGGAGGGTAGATTAGCAGGCCTAGGGTCCTAGTAGAAAAGCAGATATTGCTAGAAACTGACCCATACTGTAGGCCCATCTCACATCCCACTCTATCTCTGGGTAAATCCCAGTGCATTTGGAGAAGAAAATTGCAGGCCACAGTATACCAAAGTAGCCACTATAATGAATCCTGCATTCCAGTATGTTAAATGATCATAAGCATGCATTGAGAATGCCTGGACTTAAAATGGTAAATATGGTTTTAATGCAATATCTGAAGCAGCATGCATATATTCTATCTCAACATAAGTTATTTATATCTCAGTCACAGGGAATGAGCCCCTGCAGTAGTCACAGTGGGGTGCTAATAAGCCACTGATCTCCATTGAACAGTCAGCACTGGAGTGAGCAGCATTTTCTTAGTATACATTCATAGTACAAGAGTGTGCCAAAACATATGCAGCATTAATAGGAGAGTTCACCCAAAAAATGTAATTCTCATGTCGTCCCAAATTGGCATGACTTTTTCTTTCCTCTGTGGAACACAAAAGAAGATATTTTAAAGAAGGTGTTTTTGTCTGAATGTTTTTAAATAACTGTTTTTGACCATATAATGAATGTTTTGAAATGTATGGAACAAATCATTTAACAGTTGAAACATTCTTCTTTAATGTTACAAGAAATAAAGGCATGCAGGATTGGAACAACATTTGAGTCAGTGAATAATGACAAAGTTTTCATTTTTGCTGAACTATTCCTGCTTTAAATGATGAAAATGACAAACACTAGGTGGGTACACAAAACTATATGTTGACAAATGTGTGCAGACAGCCATAAATGGAAACTCTCCACTAGTTATTACAGCAAAGAGGAAATGAAAAGTTGGTATGGTAAGAGAGAACAGCCACAACTGTAATGCTGAGGAACACAAAAATGAGGAACAGTGTTTTATTTTCTTGGTCAGTATCAAATCCTGTTGCAAGTGGTTTGACAGCATAAACAAAGATATAAAACATTCACTCTCTGCTTAGTCTCTTTGGGAAATCATTTGATTGAAAGTAAAACCACCATAAATGTATCTCAAATCAAGCTTTCCCACATAATACTTGAGTCAGAGCAAAAATGCATATAAGGAGACAGATTAGTGCATTTGAATCCATTTGGGCCATAAAATGGGGGATAATCCAATCTCTAGACTAAGAGGCCAGCTGGCAGTATAAATGTGACTTCCTTTCTTGAGTATTTGACTTTACTTACACCCCATCAAGACACCAAATATAAATTAATCTAAAATCAATCGGTGGCAAATGGTGGCCTTCTGTTCAGCTTAAATGCTTGTTTCAAGATGAGCAATGGGGAAAAAACAGGCTAGTTTGGTGATTTGAATTGTTAAATTGAGTTTCATGCCAGATAGCAAACTGCTAAATGCAACAGATTTCACAAAAACAACACGCCCAGAAAGTGGTCATTTGAGAAGAACTTCATGAATGTATTTCGTATCATCATGTTGCATAGCGTGTTAGAAGAGCTTTGGTATCAGAAGTTAGATAAGAACTTATGAACTCTAAAGAACAATGACATTATCATGGTGACAGCATAATTTTTTTATTGCTTCGGATATCTTATGTCAAGGGGCAAAGCTGAAGATCATTAGGACAGTACCTTATTTAGAGATAAATGAGCACTGAAATGGGGGAAGGCAGACTGCTATCAGGGAAGGGTGGTGGTCCTCAGGGGAACTATGGACTCACAAAAGCACATCTGCTGTAACAAGACCCCAGTCCAACCTACAAAAGTTACAAAGAGAACCATTGTTGTTCAAAGTAAAAAAGCTGCCTGCATTGTAAGATGTATATCACATTAACCATAGTTTGATGCCTAGTTTCTATTTGCAAATGGTGCGTTTATAAGGGGGTATGGATGTTTGGCATTCTTTCAAATAAATGTTGGGGGATGGGAGGAAGAGACCTGATAAGTCCTTATTGATGTCCTGTTTGTAAAAAAATATTTCTTACTTTTATGCTTATAACCATTTTTTCATTAAATCTTTTAATGCCATGCATGTCTGTTTAATTGCTGATGCTAGAATAATAATACAAAAATAGTTATATTTGTTGTGCATTGATAAGCCATAACTATACTCAACTTATCACATCTAAGAACTTAAATCAAAGAAACTCATTGTACTTTTTTTTACAAAAAAAAAACACTTGAAATGTGAAAACATTTTTGTCAAATGTGCTGTAAATGTTTTAAAGACAAAATAAATAACTATAAGTCACAAAACCACACTGTCCTTGGTATCAGCAAGAGATTTTGACATCAGCTGTTTTTGTTTATAACTGCCATTGAAGGCCATGTGCATTACTCCCAAGTTACACATTAAAAAGTCACATGTAGCTTGCCAACATCACTACTGCTCAAGCACAGCCCTATATATTATCCAAACTGTGGCAACATCTGAAATAAGCAAGACATATTTTGTTTATGAAGTTGACCATGAACATCTTTACCGTTTTTTAAACAACGGAAGCAATGTTCTGAAGAATTATCATTATTATAAATCTATCCAAACAAAAAGTCAAAGTTCATATGTCTGTATGATGATACATAAATAATGGGTAATATATGTTTGAATGAGAAACCAGACTTGCCTATGAAACATCTAAGACAACATTTAACTGATCAAGACCAAGACTTGAATGCTGACATTTGACGTCATGTCTAATATAAACCTGGGCTAGGCCCACTTACAGCAATCAACAACTATACCTTTATCATCATCCCCATGTAACATGCACACACCTATGCATATAAAAATATTACTCCTGTAAAACAGGGAGTTTTGCGTAGGCAACTCATAATTACAGGAATGCAAAGCCCCATTCATTCCAAGTTTCATTACAATTTCTTTGACAACATTACCTAATGAGCTCAGACCAGCTAGTTGCTCTTACAGGAAACAACAGTCTTGTCACTTGGTTATAATAAGTTCTTTCAATGAAAAATACCCCTATTTTGCATAGAGAGATACTTGGTAGATTCCCACACAAGTATTATAGTATTATTGCGAATACAATAAGAAGTAAATGACCTACAGAGCTGCTGCTGTTAGATATGAAAATACAACACAGGACCATGAAGGTGTCACTGTCCACCACTATGTTGACCAAAACTAGCATTTGTAACCTTGAGCAGACTTTTTGAAAGGTTTGAAGAGAGTCGTATCGTCGTTATCACAACAAAATACGCAATTAAGTATGACTATATATTACAATTCGCAAATAAAAGGGTCACTTTTGATCAAATTTACCTAGGCCTTATACTTCAACTAGTCTAGCTTCCCCTTCTTTCACTCTCAAGTTGCAAGAAAGCAAGTGTAGCAATGTGCACGCGACAGCCGGGTGTGTGACGCTGGACCAATCAGAGAGCAGAGCTCCGAAAGTTTACCTTTTATGGCTAGAGCCGGGCATATGCTGTCGTATAAAAGAGCGCGCCCAGCTTTTCCTCCTCACTTTGAGCTCCTCCACACGCAGCTAGTGCGGAATATCATCAGCTTGTAACCAATTCTCTTAAGTCGACAAACCCCCCCCAAACCTAAGGTGAGTTAAATTTTCAGCTTTTAAAGCCTTTTATTGTCTTTTTAGTTCATTAATATTAATTTAAATGTTTAACTAGAATGAATGAATAAATAAAACTGGATAAATTCGTTAGACCAAGTTACCGGTCTTTTTGCTGTTAAATACTAATTCCTGCTTAAAAACAGTAACGTTAGTTAAGTATGTGGTTATTTTTATGTAAATGATTGCTGTATTATCATAACTTAATGTACTGGACATGTCAGTAGGAAGTGACGGTAACGTTAACCGTTGTAGACACGACACATTGAATGGGCCGATGTGAAATAGTTAACGTTAAGCGTTTAAGTTACGTTTCTCAACTTTAATATGTGGTCTGGTTGACCGTGCATTACCAGCTATTTTAACGTGACTTTACAGTTTTAATGGTATTCGTGAGGCATATTGCACACTTGATGGATAGCCGGCATGGGAAGTTCTTTGTGCATCAGGCAGTGCTGCAGCAGGGTGTGACCTACTTTAGCTAGCCGGCTAACCAGCATTCACCTCCTGTGAATCTGACATTTAACGTTACTTGAAGTTATTCGGTCTCTAAATCAGAATTAGTTCGCTTTTATCACATCCAACCGTTTTAGTGAATATTGGCATTTGAAATCGTTCTATGCAGCCCTTCAGTCTTTCATTAAGATTGAAGATTAGTGAAGCACTAACTTGCATAACGTTATTCCTGTTTCGAAATATAAGGTGTGGTCACAATTTTAACAGTTGGTGTAAATTTGTTCTGGTTGCAATTTAAAGTTTTATAATTGTGTCGAACACTAACTTAAATCTCCTTGATAAGACTATAATATAAACTGAATCGGCTGATGGTGGTGCTTTGGTGTGAAGTCTGCTCTTTTGGAGTCATTGAATTGACTGCAGATCTGTGACGCAGTAATGTTGGGCAGACACCCGTCGAAATTCGGTTGTGTAATTGATACCAGGCCAGTATGGAAGAGGATGTAAAACTTCATTCGTGTAGAATTTAGGGAGTGGCCCTGGCGTGATGAATTTCGAAATCGGTTCCTTTTTACTGAACTCTGACTCTGGCTGAGCGCCACACCGCCGGCAGCCGCAAAGCGGCTCAATCCATTGCCTTTTATGGTAATAACGAGAGAATGCAGAGGGACTTCCTTTGTCTGGCATATCTGAGGCGCCTATTGTCACTTTAGCACCCGCTAGCGGTCAGACCGTAGAATGCAGCACGAAACAGGAAGTTGATTCCACATGGTCACATGCTCACTGAAACTTTCTTTCATGGCAGAAGTGCACTTCTAAAACGTTTTCTCTCTCTTTTACAGTTTAGCCATGGATGATGAAATTGCCGCACTGGTTGTTGACAACGGATCCGGTATGTGCAAAGCCGGATTCGCTGGAGATGATGCTCCCCGTGCTGTCTTCCCATCCATCGTGGGTCGCCCCAGACATCAGGTGAGAAGCAGAAGATAAATAGATATGGGCTGACCTGTAATAAGAATTATTTTCTTACTTTAAAAGTGAATTAACTTAGTTCCTAAACATTTTATAAAAATGAACATTGCTTTCTTTGTTACAGGGTGTCATGGTTGGTATGGGACAGAAGGACAGCTATGTTGGTGACGAGGCTCAGAGCAAGAGAGGTATCCTCACTCTGAAGTACCCCATTGAGCACGGTATTGTCACCAACTGGGACGATATGGAGAAGATCTGGCATCACACCTTCTACAATGAGCTGCGTGTTGCCCCAGAGGAGCACCCCGTCCTGCTCACAGAGGCCCCCCTGAACCCCAAGGCCAACAGGGAAAAGATGACACAGGTTGGTTTTTGGCTAGCAAATGGTGCATTGAAGTCTCTTGTCTGTCCTGATGTTGTTTTTAAGTTTTCCTTTTCATTCGTTCACTTCCTCCAGGCTTTGTTTCCTCTGAGCTCCTGAGTTTCTCATCTTTTGCTGGAAGCAGCAGGTTATCTATATTTTTGCCTGCCTGTTTTGCAGTCTCCTGCACTCTTATTCTTTGTGCACTTTTTGTTTCTTTACTCTGGATTTTCAACTAACCCCTGCATGGATGTGTGGATTGTGTGCTGTAAATATTTGAGCATCAGTTAGCTTATCCACTCTCTCTTTCCAGATCATGTTCGAGACCTTCAACACCCCTGCCATGTACGTTGCCATCCAGGCTGTGTTGTCCCTGTATGCCTCTGGTCGTACCACTGGTATCGTGATGGACTCTGGTGATGGTGTCACCCACACTGTGCCCATCTACGAGGGTTATGCCCTGCCCCATGCCATCCTCCGTCTGGACTTGGCTGGCCGTGACCTGACTGACTACCTCATGAAGATCCTGACCGAGAGAGGTTACAGCTTCACCACCACAGCTGAGAGAGAAATTGTCCGTGACATCAAGGAGAAGCTCTGCTATGTGGCTCTTGACTTCGAGCAGGAGATGGGCACCGCTGCTTCCTCCTCCTCCCTGGAGAAGAGCTATGAGCTGCCTGACGGACAGGTCATCACCATTGGCAATGAGAGGTTCAGGTGCCCAGAGGCCCTGTTCCAGCCATCCTTCTTGGGTAGGTTTCCTGTCAAACACTACCTGATGTGTGCATGCACACTAGATTTAATTTGAAGGAGAGTACAAGAATGCTGGTTAATCATTTGTCTTGCTCTACAGGTATGGAGTCTTGCGGTATCCATGAGACCACCTTCAACTCCATCATGAAGTGTGACGTCGACATCCGTAAGGACCTGTATGCCAACACTGTATTGTCTGGTGGTACCACCATGTACCCTGGCATTGCTGACAGGATGCAGAAGGAGATCACATCCCTGGCCCCTAGCACAATGAAAATCAAGGTGAGCTTTGACCCTTGCCTCTTATATCAGTCTGTAACTAAACGCATATGGCAACTCTGCATCGTGCTAATTGTCGTTTCTCCTCAGATCATTGCCCCACCTGAGCGTAAATACTCTGTCTGGATCGGAGGTTCCATCCTGGCCTCCCTGTCCACCTTCCAGCAGATGTGGATTAGCAAGCAGGAGTACGATGAGTCTGGACCATCCATTGTCCACCGTAAATGCTTCTAAACGGACTGTTACCACTTCACGCCGACTCAAACTGCGCAGAGAAAAACTTCAAACGACAACATTGGCATGGCTTTTGTTATTTTTGGCGCTTGACTCAGGATCTAAAAACTGGAACGGTGAAGGTGACGGCAAGTTTTTTTTTTGGCAAATAAGCATCCCCGAAGTTCTACAATGCATCTGAGGACTCAATGGTTTTGTTTTGTTTCTTTAGTCATTCCAAATGTTTGTTAAATGCATTGTTCCGAAACTTATTTGCCTCTATGAAGGCTGCCCAGTAATTGGGAGCATACGTAACATTGTAGTATTGTATGTAAATTATGTAACAAAACAATGTCTGGGTTTTTGTACTTTCAGCCTTAAAATCTTGGTTTTTTTTTTTTTTCTTTGTTCCAAAAAAACTAAGCTTTACCATTCAAGATGTAAAGGTTTCCATTCCCCCTGGGCATATTGTAAAAGCTGTGTGGAACGTGGCGGTGCCAGACATTTGGTGGGGCCAACCTGTACACTGACTAATTCAATTCCAATAAAAGTGCACATGTGTAAGACACCTATTCCTGTGTGACTTCCTGTGTTGGTGCTGAATGAACTTACTCTGAAGTATCTTGGTAGACTCTTCAATTAAACTAGTCTCACTTTTCTTGGTGTTATATCCACTTTATAAATTAGACTTCTCTAACAATCAGATCTAGAGAACTTCAGTGAAAGTTAAATGGGTTGTCATGGCCCGACTTAAATGAATATTTGAATCGACTTACGAATATAAAAAATGAATATATAGCGGGCTTTAATGAACTTAATACTGTTTTGAAGTGATCAATGGTGTACATGCAAAAAACTTGCTTAAAATGAGACTAAACTAGCAGAAATAAGGAATTTTGATCAATTATCTAAAGGTTTCCTTTATAAATGTAGCTTTTGATTGGTGTGTATGGTTTACATGGGATTAAACTACACAAACACTTTGGATGAGGACCACATTTAAAGTAAATGTCAGATATAGTTCTGCCACCATGGCAGGCCTATAACTGCTTATGCATATTAACTCCAATATCAAATTAAATGTCAGCATGACTATGGGTGTGGGAAAGTAATCCAGTTCAAATTAACATAAAACGATCATTTTAGAGAGCTGGTTAAATTACGTCTAACTTAATTTTTATCTGAACAGTTTATTAAACAGTTAATTACATCTTGCATTTAGTATTAGGGAGCTGTTGTGATGCTTACACATTCATATTTGTGCCTTTAGTTTGAAGTCTGAACATGAGAGCATTATGCTGCCTCATGGTCAGATGGTAGCTACTCCATTTTAATGTGTACTTCACATAACTGTACAGCAGATGACGCTACATGCACAGGAAACAAAATTCTTGTTTAAATTTGAGAAAACAGCCACTGAACACAGACTCATGGTAACTCAATCAAGGTGCAAAAGACCGTTTTCTCTTGGGAAGAATATTTTTTGTTATTTTTTCAGTAAGTGACATGACAGAATAACAAAACGTGGCACATATCCAATTTGTGCTAATAATAAACATTAATAAGTGGCTTCTGTTTTTAGGTTGATCCTGGTGTGCTTGAACTTGGGTTATTGATGATAAATATGGGTGCCCTAGTTGCATATGATTTACTGCAAGCTTCTCGTCTGACAGCACTTGATGAAAAATGATCAAGAGATGTTCCTGCTGTGTACATCTGTGCATGTGTAGAGAAGCCTATAATACAGATTGTACTTAATAGCCGAGGTAGCCTTTTGTTGAATAACATCAAACTAAGCAATATTCATTATTTATCAAACCTACATAGCTCTCTTTAGTTTTACTTTAGCTGCATCTTTTATTACCACTTAGCATTTAATTGTTATTTTTGTAAAGCTGTCTCAAAAACTAGCCTGCCTTTAATCTTTTATTCATTAAGCAGCTAACACAAACGTTTTAAAAATGAAACGCATGAATCTTGTGAATCTCATAATCAGCCGAGTAGTTACTCTGAATTCGCTCCCTACCCCCAACACAAGCACCAAATGTCATTCATCCCTTTAATTTAGCTTCCCACGTACATTCATACATCCCACGGGGACGTGTGTCTCTTGATTGTGGTGGGGTGTGTTCACGCAGGGACGCAGGCCATGCACTAATGTTCCCCTCCATTCATGATGAAATAATTACACTGAGAAACAAGCCACTAATAAGTGAGTAGTGGGCGACAGAGACATCAGCATTCACAGTGCTGTTTCTCAGTGATTGCACAATTATTAGAGAGACTCATTTCGTCCTATCCCACAGACATGATTTATGATTGATTGCTTAATGCAAAATGCACTCGAGTACACTATGTTTTATTTTTGTTGTGTTTTTAAAATGAACAGAATCGAGGGGTGCTGCTGGAGGTATTGTGTCAGTGTCTGTGATATGGACGAACTCCAGTGCCATTGTGTTCGGGGCCCCGCTAGAGCACAGGAGGTCTCAGAGCAATTTTGTGGTGCCTCACAGTGTCCAACAGAGTGTGTAGGAAGTGTCACCTCCAGAACAGACCCTCTGTCTACCCAGTGTTATTTTAGTTTCATTGAGATACTATTATAGCCTAGTTTTAAATAAAAATTTGAATTAGTTTTTATTTTTATATATTGTTTTCTTTTTAATTTTAGTTAGTTTTAGAGTTTGTTTTATGCTTTTGTTATTAGTTTTGAGTTATTTTATTAATTATTATTTCAGTTTTATTTATTTTAGTACGTCAACCTAAACGAAAATGAGAAATGTTGCCTTGGCAACTAGAGGTCAGTTCCAATTTAATTTGCATACTTATATACGATTCTATGACGTTTTGTAGTAGGCCTACAACAATTAGTGTTCATATTGAAAATAGCCAAAAGAAAAAGTACACTTTAAATACCCGGATGATGTAGTCTTCTTAATTAACCAAGGAAAAAAAAAAAAAAAACGAATGCTGTGTCCGAAATCGAAACTTAGTCCACATATATAGTTCACTTGAGGGAGAGAATAAAAACGAGTGAGTGGATTCGGATACGGAGTAACTTAGCCTACAGAAGCTTCTTAATAATCATTAGACACTTAATAGCAAACTGACAGCTCTAGAAGCAAAATGAAAATATTTATCTTAAACTAGATATTATGGAAACTCGCATGTATAAACCTTAATTCAACAATTTAATTATCAATTAAAAAGGAATGTATACCTGTATGTTATTACACCGTAGCCACATTGGCTCAGCGGTTTGGAAAATGGATGGATGGATGATTCAGCTGCAGGCGCCATCTTTTGGCGAGACGCGGGAATTCATTCGTCGTGTGCCTCTCACAGCGCTAGCCGTGTATCAGCTGTACACCCGTTATTGTGGTGCACTCGATAACGTCCACAATGGTTTCGGACACCACTACAAATGACTGTCCCCTCAAATATTACCCTATTTAAAGGGGCGATTTCGCAGACTGCCGACGTGTAGAATGTCGGACTCTTCCTGCACTCAACTGTTGCAGCTTTAATTACATAGCGGAGGGGGAGGGGCTATCAGACTTTAATATTTAATGACAAAATAACCTAAAAACATTCATACACCACACGGCTGAGTAGTGCATAAGTAGGCTACATAGTGAATAGTGTGTCATTTGGGACACAACTTTGCTGAAATAAAATGTTTAAAGTCAACATGAAATGGAAGTTGTGATAGTCTTTTCTTCCATATATTGTGAAGTAGCCTAAGCCTAATATCTGAGTGAAATGGCTTCTTGAACAAGAAAAAAATTAGGGAGGGATTTTTTTCCACCAGGAATTGATTGGATGGTTGTGGTTTGCTACTGCTGTGATGTCATGTGATTGGCAGGTTGCCCCGCCCTCACGCCTGTAAACACATCATCAGAGAAGAGAGAGAGGGGAAGGGGAAGTTATTTTTATTATAGATTATGAGGACATTAAAAAGAAATAATGATGATGATGTGCACAAATAAATCATTTATAATAAATACTGCAATATTCCATAAAAAAAGAAATGTCTATTTTGATTTCATGGTGACTTTAAGTTTTAAGTGACGCTTTTTTTGTTTTGTTTTTGTTTAAACACTGTACCTACCCTAATTCTCCATCTGAAACCTTGGAAGAGGAGGAATTATCAGATATCTGTGACCAGATATAAATCTGGGAAAAAAAGAAGAAGATATAAATCTAGGCCACCATATGCTCAGTATCTGTGATGATCTAGCCTTCTAACTTCAAGAAATAAATCTTTTCATCATCCAGTGAAGTATAATTGATCGGTTACAGTGTCCTTGTAAAGTTTCATTTGAAAAGAGCGTTTTCCACTTTTAGTACAGAGTCCCATTTCCTGCAGAGCCTAGGGGACAGTTATAATGGCAGGTAACTCATCATTAGAAGACACTTCACTTCATGTTACAATACTTTTGAGACGCAGATGCTTCTGTTTCCATTTTGCTCTATCTATTTTTTTTTTTTTATTTCAATCCTTGTGAAATATAGTTTTTAAATGACTGCATGACACAAAATGAATTAGTATTATGAATGCACAAAAGAACAGAAAAAAAGATAAGTTCAATTATGCATTTTATTAAAATGAACCACTATTTGCATTTTTCCTTCTAGAATTATATATAAAATGTTTTTATAGATCAAATCTGCTATGTCACCTAACCCCAATATAAACTAAAATGTTTCATTAAAAGCATCAGGAATGTGCCGCAGTGAAGGAAATTGAGAAAGATGTTGTCTGAAGTATGGATAATCCACGAGGAGAACCAAACTAAGCCCAGTTTGTCCTTTGAGCAGTTTAACTATGGCCATCTGGATGTCAAATCTTCAGCTATTCTAATAAACAATATCTCATCTTTCATCTTCTAGTCTTGGAATAATAAATCAAATCATGCAAATAAATAGATTCTTTAATTCCAAGTTCAATTTGCTTGCGGATTAGAGGCTTTCTGAGCCGTCAGAGGGATTCTATACAATGTCCCTATTCACTGGATGTCACATTCATCATGGCTTTCATTACAGCTCCGCACAGGCTCGCACTGAATGATGTGCAAGAAGTTGCTTTACACTGTCACTTCACAAAGTCAAGGTGTTGTGATCATCCTTGATTTGCTTTGACTTGCGCAACAAACACTGTCATGCCACTTTAGAAAGAATCAAACCAAGGTTTCATTTATCCATGTGTTAAAGAATAAAAATATTCACTGTATAAAAAACGGCGACAATATTTCAGGCATACGGGAGGAATTTTGGTGCCTATTTTACGTCTCTGTATGGGCCCATATTTCATTAACCAATATAATAATACAACAGTCTTTTTAAAATATTAAAATCTGGTTTGTACCATAAAAAAATACTGATAAAACAAAAGGCCACGTGATGAATTCATCATAATATCCCTTTCCATGAACAATGGCTAATGCCAATGCATTATTGCAAAACTCCAGCAGTGTAAAACACGACTATAAACATTGAAACCATGAAACATAACCAAAATGTGCTTAACTGATAAAAAAAAAATAATACTATTTAAATAAGACAATCAAATTATTTAATATTAACATAATATTTACAGTGACGTCACATGCATCATCCTTCACTGAAAAAAATTTGGAGTAGGATTTACTTGAAAAAAGCTAGCTAACTTTTTTCACTCAGAAAATGCTAGTAAATTTACAACGATTTGCCAAGTAAAAACCTAAACATATTTATCAGTAGCTTTAATTAGAAATATTTAAGTTTAATTTACTTGGAATATGGAATTAAGTAAACTTTACTTGACCTAGTCAAGCGAAAGTAACAAAGAAAATAAGAAATTTTAACTTGGCTAGTAAAAGGTTGAGTAATATCAATTTAATTGAAATTTCCTTTGCATTACATTTCACTCAACCTTTGCATTACATTTCACTCAAACAATAATATTGAAATACCAGTATGTGCTTTACTTTGAACTTCTAAGTAATTTATACTACATCATGTCAGATATTAAACAACATGTGAATGCAAAGAGCTCAATACTTGGTAGAAAATACGCAATGACGGTAACATTTGATGGATCGTTTTTGTGTTTGAATGTGTCATTTTGAGCAGAAAATTTACTCGAAATGTCACAAAATGGCAAGTTACTATAATCCTAACAACAAAAGCAATGATAAAACAGTGTAAATACAGCTGGAAACCAGTGAAAAATCAACCTCATTAATTATTCAAGGTCCAGTGCATGATGGGAAACCCAGTATCAGAAAAGTTGAGTAATTTTTACTTAATTTTATTAAGTTGATATTTACGCTTTCATTTCTACTCGCTTGAATTAAGTACTGATATGGAATTTACTTAGTTTTTTTAATTCTTGCCTGAACTAACTTTTTCATGTAAATTACATTGTTTTTTTTCAGTAGTATTTACTTCACCACAAAATCATTTTTTACAGTGTTGTTAAATCTAATATTACTTGTATTCTGTAGGCTACAGTAAGGGGTACAGTATGATTTTCAGTTAAATCATTGACAGATCTTAACAATATCATTTCAAAATGCTTTTAAAAGTAGTAATATTTTAAAGTGCACATCTGTAATAGCTGACTTCTGTATTTATGTGCCAGATCAATAAATCTAATAAACTATATTACTTTGCAGAATAATTGTTTATTTTGATTATTATTAATGTTATAATCAATAATTTCAATAATTTTCAATAAGTTGTTGCTGACGTTAAAAAAGCAATTAGCTAAATCTATATCGCATCAAACATCATAATATAAAACCCTCATAATGTACGTATGTGAAAGGATATTAACCTAAATGAAGATTCTGGCATTATTTACTCATGTTATTCTAAACCTCACTTTCGTATGACTTCAAAAGTCATGAGCCCGAGTCATTTTTTGGGCTTGACAACACTCGATCAACATTCAGTTTCATTTGTAGGGAAAACAGCAGCCTCTTAACAGGTCTGGAAAGACATGAGGGTGAGTAAATGATCACAGAATTTTCAATTTTCATTTTAGGGGCAACTGTCCCTTTAAGTGGCTTATTGTTTCATTGAGACCTTGATGTGGTACACAAAGGCATGTAATCATGTCCTGAGACAAAATGAATACTTCCCCACTAATGACTATCTTATTATAACATTTGTGTTATAATGACACCTGAATATTCTTATGGGAAGATTCTCCACAGGCCCTAATCCTCTCTGACTCATCTCTTCACACCTCATTGACCTGCTGTCTTCATTTAAACACAGTGTTAGTTGTAATGTGCACATAAGTGAGTAACACCAGCTCCCTGTGCTCAGTTTCCATGTGTTGTCAAGGGAGATTTACCAAAAAGCACCATGTGCCATATTTTTTTTTAGACATATACCATTTTGATAGCACGGTATATGAATATGTCAATCATAGAAACGCTACTAATGTTTGTATAGGGTTTCGTGAGACGGTGCCCAGATGGCACAGCAGGTGCAGAGTCCCGTTCTGGATGTATGGTAAGAATATACCTGTCAAAAACACACTCCATCCCTGAATCTATACATCTCCCCCCTGGGTTTTCACTCACACAGCTGGAGGAGACATCCCTGCAGCATCCAACACATTTACAGTGCAGGCACGAGATGGGAAGGTTGAATTCTCAGGAAATGGCAGACAAATGGCCCCCCCAAAAAAGCGGAATTATTTTTTGCTTAGCGGTCAGCCTTTTTGTCACTCCCTTGCTGCGTGACATTTAGAGACAAAATGACAGAACAGAAGCTATCAGACAAATAATGGTGTGTTTGTTGAGGCTGGCAGCATCACAGCCGGACACAGTGGGCCTCGGCAAGTACGTCACAACGTAGCACTCCACTGGACTGAAGCTTTCAAGCTTCTAAAAGGAAGCAACAGCACCATTAAAGTAAATGCACTCTAAAAGTGATCCATACTTTGCACTATTAGGCTATATATTCTTTTGAAGCCATACAATACAATAGCTTTGTGTGAGAAAACAGGTTATTATCCTTAACTAAAACTATTAAAAAAAAAAAATTGTGAATTAAAAAAAACCTGAAATAAATTAAATGAACTATATATTTGATTAAAACTTATTTTAGTTATATGCCAATGCAACATTTTTTTATTTAGTTTAAGTTGAAACACTAATTACAAACTGGAAATAATTAAAAACTGAAAATGAAATATAAATAAATTAAACCTAAAAATTTATAAAAAAAAAAATGACAGAAGCACAACTAAAACTAAAACAAAAATTAAACATAAGGTTTAAAAATATGAATAAAAACGATAATAGTAGCCTATATTATATAATTAATAGCTAAATAACCGGTGAGAAACGGACTAAAAGTTAAGTCCTTAAATCATCTGCCCTTCTAAAGATGTTTTCATGCAGAGTATTGTTTAAGCCACAGCATATACAGTAGCAGTCCTTCATTAATTCAAAAATTCACCATTAAAAAAAAAGTGCTTGATTTCAATATGGACATCACATCTCTAAAAACAATGATTTGCAGTTGAGTCAGATGATTGAGTAGGCTAACCGCTTTGGTTTTGTTCAGCGATAGATTTGTCGGACAAGTCTTTTTTACAACAGGCGCTACAAAAATTAATTAAAAGAAACAGTTCAAAATAGCTGAATTCCGAACCGCATACAAGTAGGCCACTACTCGTACTACGTTTACCATATCGTAGCCTACTATAGCAGAAATAGTAAGAATAGTGTGCTATTGTGCGGTTCCGAATTCAGCAAATGTCTTTAGCTTGGTCGCGGCGTATGTTTTTGACTCACTAAAAAGAAGGGTTTCTGCTTCGCGTCTGTGACGCGTAAAATAATTCAGTGTTACTTTGCCGAATATTCTTGTTAGACAATGGTAGGGTGATTTTACGGAGCACATCAGATTGTTCTGCCTGTATGAAATAAGCAGATAGGGTGATTTTACAGTGCAAAATACCTCATCAGATTGTCCAGTAGCCTATGAAATAAACGGATAGGATGATTTACGGTGCAAAATACCTCATCAGATAGTACCAATATGAAATAAACGGGTATGGTGATTTTACAGTGCAAAAATATTTTACAGTGCATCAGATTGTCCTACCAGTAGAAAAAAAAAAAACAGGTAGGATGATTTGACAGTCTTTTTAATCTGTAGTTCCTGGACAGATGTTACATAGGCTCATAGGAATCATATTCGCGAATCGAACGCTGGTAAAGTCGCCTGCAATCCCCGTTAAACAACTCAATATAAAGACGTTTCTCGCCATTATTTATCCTTTAATAATTTTTTATTGAATTACTGTCAATTTATTCACTGCGTATTCACAATATAGCCTAACACAGTTAAAATTGGATTTTTTTGGTGCTAAAATATTCAGTTGCAGCGGCATAGATTTAGCAGCGTGGGAAGAACGCAGTCTTCAAAATTAGAAAGAATAAAGAAAGGCATGTTTGGAGCGACATGATGGCGAGTAAATTATGACAGAACTTTCATTTTTGGATAAGCTCTTCCTTTAACGTATGTGTTTTGGAGCTAATGGATTATTGTCATAGACTGCCACTTTGTTTATGTGACTCACCCCGTCAAGCTGTTGAAAGCTGTCAGAAATGTTCCAGACACTGGGAGAAATCCACATCGCTCATGGTCACTCACTCCAAACTCCGTGACTGAGAGCAGCTGGACTCCACACTAAATGGACCCTGTGCTGCAGCACAATCTCAGCTATCCTGCTGCTCTCCAGATGCTGTGATCTACAGATGAAGGTCATCAATCAATCCATAAGGACATTGAGTATAGAATGAAACTAATGAGCTCAGAGGGAACACTGAACCTTTTGGCCTCTCTGCCTGTCTCTGTTCATTTACTCAGGGTTGAGTCAGTTGAATCAGTTATTGTGGATTGCTGCATGTATAGAGACAGCACTAGTACCACAGGTAGAGGTGTTATACATTCAGTGCAGTGCCTGTGAATGCTGTGCAAAACTAAAAAGGCTATGGTGACTATGATGGATTAGATTCTTTTCCAGTTATAAAGTGCAGAGCTGTGCGAGGCTTGATTGAACATCACAGTGGCCGTCTAGGGAGCGGAGAGACAGTTTCCGCCCAACTCTCTCGGCAGGCCTGGCACCGCAGGGCAGCTGAAAGGAAAAGAGGAACGAGGTTTACTTTTTCACATCCTGGCGTCAGTCGTCGCTGAGTGAACTCTGCTTTCAACACACAGTTTACAGGATAAAGCTCAGCGCTTCAGGTGTGTTTATAGCGGTCTGGACCATCTAATGCAAGAAGGTGAAGAACCTCCAGGCAGTTTGAGTGTTGACAGCTCCTTCTTCACTGTTTGTTCTCTTTAGGGGCGCAGCAGCAGTGGGATGAGAGAGCTCCACCTGGGACTCCTGTTAGAATATTTGAGGCAGACCCAATGGATCCCGCAGGAATGGAGACCCTCACCCCTCCAGGCAACACAGATCAATGGCCTCCTCTGCGTCTCTTCGAGCAGATGAATGCATCGTATGTTAGCATGCAGCGAGAGCGCTCAGAACCTCAGTGTGTGTAGTTTCAGAGCATTCACGTCACATGCGCTCTTTTACGCAAAAAAAAACATTAGTCAAGATTGGATTAAAATTCAAAACCGTCTTAGCACTTTCCTGAGTGCAAACTGCTTATGGACTCGCACTCTGTGTCTGCATATTAAAAAAGCATGCTTTTTTATTACTGGCAAAGGAGCTGCACAGCAAGTACTTTCAGTTGATCTTGGTGGAGATGCTTTTGTCAGATTAATAACCAGATAGTAAGCCATTTGAGAACACAGCAGTCTTCTATCCGCTTCTTTATTATGAAGTAGTAAAAAGAAAATGTCTCACACAATCAAAACATTTGAAAAGGCACATAATGGAAATGAGAAAAAGAAAAAATGACGATGGAAAAAGATGGAAACAGTTTTCACTATTCCCAGTTCAGGCTGTTAAGCTGTGGGGTGAGGAGGATTGCATCTTGTTCTAAGCTAAACGTATGTTAAAACTAAACACAAAAATGTCCCAGTCAGTCAATCCATAAATACCTTAATCATGACAACACAGAGGGGAAAATATATCCATTTATATATATATATATATATATATATATATATATATCTCATATATACATATAAATATATATCGCAATATGCCGTTTTTGGGAATAAAAGAAAAAACATAGAATTTTGATTCTTTTGTGTTTTATATTGTTTCTATGAAACAAAGCCTCAGTTTTCACTCCACTCTAGAGTAGTGGCAATATATAGATAGGGGCAATTCAGGAATAGAAAACATAAAAAAAAAATCTCTGCCTTTATTGTCAATCTTTATTTCTTAGGCACCTGTTGTGATTATTTTATGATTATTTTAATTCCTTTTCTATGAAAAGCAATTTGAATTATTATTGTGTATATGCTCAACAATATCACTCTTCAAAATGGGGAAAATCGTTGATCCAGAGGTTTGGAGAATCATGAGAGGATGGAGGGAGGAGGAAGGTTGAATCAAAAACTTGCTTTGCCTTCAAATTATGTCGTTTATTAATAAAATGAATAAATAAACTGGTAAATATAATGTTGGATATATGTTCTATATTATAAATGCATTCTATTTTTAGTTCACCTTTTATTGATATTTTAATTATATAAATATGTTGAATAAATCTAATTCTGTGAAAAAACAACTATTTAGTGGCCGTTTTCAAGATTATTATTTTTTATTGACAGACACTAACTAAAATAACTTCAATGCAAAAAAAAAAAAAAAAAAAAATTAGTACCTGGGTCAAAATGACATAAATGATGGAGTGGGTCACATTAATCCTAATTTTGTTTGCAGTAAATCTAAATATTAATTACATTTTAATTGTGAGTTTTGCAGAATAAGGTTTTACCAACTAATCATCACCAGATTGAACCCACAATCTCATGGGTCCTAAATGAAACTGGGCACTGCCGTAAGACAGAATGTAATAGCAGCTTTTGTGAGTTATTCTTAAGGACTACAGTCAATACTGGCATTTAAGCTGAGCTTCATTTTGTCCCACCGTTTAAAACAGTGACAGTCAAAATGGCAAAATGTTCACTGGACTGATTGGAAATAACTTAATTTGAAGTGATTTCCTGTGTAAAAACACTTAATTCCAGGACAAGCTTTGATGGATGCCTTGAGAAATCAGTCCTTGATTGAATGGTTTGTGGAGTTTATTGAGGGCGCAAATTCTCCTCGATCTGATTTCCTCCTCCTCCTCGACAGCAAACCGAAGGGGCGTCACAGACATCAGCCCCACCAATGTCAAACCATTCTCTGCAACACAGAGCCAGAATTACTGTTAAATGGCCCTCTTCAAAAGACATTCTTCCCAGGTATGTGCGGCGTGCCTGTGGATCCTGTGGCCACTGAATTCGCTCTGCTGGCAGAGGAACGTGGTGGCCTATCGCTGATTATTGTTCGCCTTCCTCTTTCACAATCATCACAGCTAGAGGAGGTGAGCAGCCTTTATTAACACCTCTGTCTATCAGCCCCTCACTGGAGATCGGCAGTAATTTGTGACGGTGACTTGATAGGAAGGCAGCAGGAAAAGCAATCCTCCCAGTGATAGATGTTTTTTTCCCCACCCAGTCTCCCCTCAGATCGCGTACTTTGGCAATCTTTGGGAAAAGTGCTCTGCAGGGTTTGAAGGTCCCATTTTGTTGAATATAATGGCTCTTGATCCAACCACTGCAATCACCCCTCCCCCTCTAAACCGCCATTTGCTCACATTGATTTCCGGTTGTCTGGTTCTCATTCACGCACAGTCAACCTGAAAGAAAACGCTGAGCTGGAGCATGGCTTTTCACCTCCATAAGTCAACTTTGGCACATCTGCCCTGCAGTTTATTACCAGCACAGCTGTAGTTGTTGATGATGATGATGTTGTTGCAATCAATAGCAAAGCATGTGCGACTAGGTTGAACACTGTGAATTCATTGACGTGAGTCGCATGCAAAGTTCATCATACAACTAACTCAGCAACAGATTGGCCAATAGAAAACCAAGTGGGAATGCTTGTGAACTACATTTGCCTTTAAATTGCCATGGAGCATATGCCGCCACTAGATAGCCAACGCATGCTCAAAGGCGCCATCAGAGTAAATACATCTTCGCACGTCAGCTCAACTAAACAAACACCCCTCTCCGATGAAGTACTGCGAAACAAATTGGAAGCGCTTCACTGCAGATTTCATTATGAAGTCTGGTAAATAAGTTCAGTACTCTGAGGGCTGAATACTCACAGATACTATGATTCACTTCCATCATGAAATTTCCCTGTGTAATTTTCCTTAAAACACATACAATTTCAGCTTATAACATACAAAAACACAATATAACTGGTCATTTATTGCTTTCTGTTACTAAAAATTGCCATCTTTTTCCTGTAAAAGATAACCATTTCAAGCAAAATGACAGTGTGATATTACCAAGGCTCTGGGTGTCTCTCTCTCACCACAATGGGAGCCCAGAGATTCGGTGACAGTCTGAATGGGGAGTTGGCTACTAATGTATCCACACAGCAGGATATTGGAACAACAAGGCGAATGGCTCTCCTGTGAGTAGCCGAGGTCCATTGCACACATTTTCTTGGTTTATTTCTAACAGGGGCATGCACATGCATTGGCGCTGAGTGTTGTTCTCTCATTTTGTCTTAATGTTGAGGCAGTGATTGCTATGCCCCCGAGATTATAATATGAATGTTTCCCTCCCTGAAGCAGTTTGTACAGACGAGAGCGCGGTCAGACATGCATCTCCGCGCTTCATACTGCCATAAATCCTGCTCCTGTTGAGGGGGAAGCAATTTGGTGGGGAGAGCAATATGGGCCATGACAGGACCGGGTCCTGGGCCTCGTGGCCCCGAGCAATGCTGGCCGGCTTGTTTGCTGTCAGCACACGCTGTAATGAAGGAAGGCAGAGGCTCTGAACTGAGACTCCTTCCCCTCCACAGACCCAGAGACCATTTTGCTGAAATGAAGCCATTTTCTAACCAGCAATCACTTCTGAATTATTACACTTTCCCTTTTAAACTGATGGACTGAGACAGCCGGTAAATGTTTGTTTTTATACTACAATCATTTTAATAGGTCATAAATGGTAAAATGCTCCCGCAATATGGACAACCCTTGCTCTGAGGACCTTAATGTTTAATGCAGTCCTAAAACGAATACTCAATCATATCTCCAGTCGAAGCCTGCGTTGAGCAGTGAAGGGTAACAGCGAAAATCAGCCACTCTTCCATTCGGAGGCCATTTTATGGTGGCCTTGGTGATGTAAGACACAAAATGGACCCTGGATATTGAGGGGAAGTGTTGAGGAAAAGTCAACCATTAGTGTGTAGAACTTCAAATGGCATCCCTGGTGAGAGATTGAGCTGCCGACGTCCTCTCCATCACAGTACGCTTCCATCGTTCGGCACGCTTTAATTGTTCCACGCCTCAGTTCGTTAAATGAGCATTTCAGCTAAATGACTCCTGAATAGTTTATCATGATGGAGGGTATGAATATTGCATGGCTGCTTTCTGCTTTTTTGGTCTTATTAGCATAATGATTCTTTGCGTTGCGCTGTGGCCCTTTCTGACAGAGAATCATAGCTTGTCGAGAGAGAGGAAGGTGGTCTTTGGTGGGTTTAATTGCTTTTATGAGCTTTGACAGCAGTCTTTGACTCCCGCAAGGCCGCAGTGCTGCTCTTAAAAATACTCAATGTTTTTTATTTATTTATTTTTGCGTCATGATGATAATGCATGTAACCATAGAGTATAAATGTGTGCTCCCTTTGACTGTTGTCATTTTCACACATGGTCGCAGATTACTCAGGGCACATTATCGAGCCGTATAGCTGCATTTGCCCTAGAGCTCCGGTCCTCTTATTCATTTAAATGAAATTCCATGATATTTCAGAGGTGATTCACCTTTGAATATTTTTTAGTCACAAGCAACTTCTCTCATGCTAAAAGCACAAGCAGTGTGAGGAAAGTCATTAGTCTGTAATTTCTTACTGGATTCAGCCCCCCCACAAAAGACACAAAGACCATTACTACATATTACAGGGTGCAAGTGCTACCGGATTGTGCTTTTTGGCAAGTTTTTGTGTGCTCAAAGAGAAGCAGAGGTCACTAAACAATTATTTTTTTCTCATGTGATGCCTCTTCTTAAATGACTGACATAAAAAATCCCCGAGTTCTGTTGAGTTGACTTGACAAAGCAACAGGTTCAAAAATGTCTTTAGCTTGAATGGATCGCAGCACATCAGACGCTTCGGTTGTGAATGATTTTACACTGGATATATGGAGGGATTTGTTTCCCTTTTGTCTTTATGAAAGTGATTCATGAAAGGATCACGAAAATCTCCTGAAATAGAGCGAACCCAAATCTGGGAATTAAAGGGCCAGTTCAGGGCGAAATTAATATTCAGTCATCATTTACTCCGCCTCATGTCGTTCCAAACCTGTACATGTGTAACAAAGAATAAATTGAAGACATTTTGGTAACACTTTATTTTACAGTGTCCTTGTTACATATGTTACATGTACTTACCATAGTTATAGCAGTAAATTATGCATAATTACATGCAACTAACCCTCAACCAAATCCTAATCCTAGTAAATACATGTAGTCAATTATTATTAGGCTACTCAGTACTTAAAATGTATAATTACAATGTAACAGTGACACCTTAAAATAAAGTGTAACCGACACTAACTGTTTTTGTCAATACAGTGGAAGTCAATAAAGCCAACTGACTTTCAATGCATGGCCAAAAATATGTACTTAAAAGATATTTTGAAAAAAAAAATAGTGTTTCTGCAAAAGTTTGGAATGACATAAGGGTGATAATGCTAAAAGAATTGTCAATTGTAATTAATTTTTAACTATCCCTTAAAAGGTAAAATATTTCAGTTAAACCACTTTTGCAGTCGTGTCTAATCATAAACATTCTTTTTGCTGATTTAGAACATTAAAAAAGTATGAGAATTCATGATATGTGCCTCAATAAGCAAGATGCATTTTGTCAGTAGTAAAATTTAAGGAGCACTTCCATTAGATTGCATTATGCTAATTTTATGCCACTACAAGCAAAATCAAAGACATGCATTTTCAAATCTCATCTGCAGTGTTAATGGAAATTGAGAAGTTGTGCCTTTGATGGATAAGAAATAAGCCAGGGGTTTAAATTCAACATAATTCGTGACAACAATGCAACCATTCTTTCCAATTTCACGAGCACTTAAAATGCAATCCCTTCCTTATTTAGAATAGGATGGTGGAACAGCAGCTCAGATGGTTTCAAACAGTGAGGTCACGGTCTACCAGCCCACTTATAATAGGAGTTCCCTGTATTTCACTTTAGCTCAATTTCAGACCACGGATTAACGTATATGCAGTCGCAAACATGTTTTGCCTTTTGGCGGCTCATTTCCAGTTGAAGAGCTAATTTATGAATGGTCAAAGCAAGTATGATTCCCTTTAATTGCTCAGGATAAAAAATGTTTCCCTGTAAAGCAAAAGTCGTTCTGTCAGCGAGTGGAGAATTCACTAAAGATTAGCATTCACTAGCATTAGCAAATTGAGCACAGCTTCAGTTCAATGCTAACAGCTGCTATAAATTGTAAATTGTTTCAGGAAGCTCAAAAATGGTATCCTGATGAATGTGATTGCCCACAAGGGAGACTCAGAAACCGCCTCTTGCCTAACAAAACACCCCGTTGACCTTCTGAATCTATTGCACCACTGTGAACAGCACAGAGTGTGCAATGAATCATCACGCATGCTGGAAAACGCTCTTTCAGAAATGGGATTTTTAAAGGAGGGGGAGGGGGATATTCCATTGCCAGTTAAATGGCTCAACATTTACTACCATAACACAAATAACACTTTCAATAGAGCGCCACAATATTTTTACTGAGGACAACATTCATTTTCCTCAATGTGGACATCAATATGCAATTCAACCATGCCCATGTTGTGAGATGAATCCCATTTACAGCATTCCTGTGGTCACATGACCAAAACTTCAGTATGATGGTGGTCATATGCCAAGTCATATTGCTTTGCTCTCACAGGCATCTTAAAGAAGTACTTATACAGCAAATGACAGGAGCTGTAAAAAGCTCATCAGGTCGTAATAACAGTTCTCCTAAAAGGTTTGGGATCCGGTGATTTGTTCAGCTGAAGTATTACAGATTCAAAAAGATGGATCATAGTTGCAATTCAGAGCCACATGGTTCGACACACTCAATTAATGAAAAAATACATGAATAAAGAGACAAACTCAATTCCATTTCATGACATTTATTGATGAACTAGAAAATACTGAGATACTAAAAGAATTGAAAAACACTGATAATGCTGGTTGCATCAGTAAAAAAAAAATCCAATCCCATTAGGTTTACACACACAAGTCAACAGCAATCTTTAACATCAGTTTCAGTTTAAAAAAAAAAAATTGTATTTAGTAATTTAGTTTTTTACAAGATTAAATGTGTACAAAGTATATCCGTATTCATCTCCCCCTCTCATAAAGGATCATTTACAAAACCTTGATGCTTTAAAATTTCAAATAATAATTTCAAAACTATAGCTTTTTAAATTTTTATTTTATTTTGTAACAGGACCATACCAATGCTGAAGGAACAGCAGATGAAGACCAGTGAAGGACCAGCCTCCAGTCCACACTAACTTTCTCATCTCCCACATTCATGAACACGTTCCTTCCCTCACTAGCAGCTACCTCACAGAATCCAAATTCAGCAGTATTGCACATTAAGCATGGAGGACGATTGTTCAGAGAGGGGGAATGTCATAAAGAAAGAAAGAAAAACGGAAAAGGTTGAACAGAATCATGCAAACAGTGAACTCTATTACGCTTCTAGTCAGCTATACGCGGTTTTATAATAAGCCAGTTAAACCTTATACGTCATAAGATACACTCAAACAGACCCTGGACGAGTAGCTGAGGACATGAGCGATTCATCCCACATGACTGCTACCAACAGAGGCCACTGTCTCATACAGTGACCCGAGGGGAAGGAATGGACTCAGACCTCCATTCACGTTACAATACGTCACAATAAGCAAAATATACTTTTGTAGATTGCTCTAATATTATTCCTAGAAGCATATATGCGGTTTCTAAAACATGCAGACGAAAATACTCTAAAAAGTGCTTTACAGCTTGACTCAAGCTCCGAGTAAACTTTTGTTTTGAGGGGCACTTAAATTGTACAACTCGCTAAACAGGCAAAAATCTTTGACACAAAAGACTGTCAAATCAAAAAGAGCTTGCTTAATGTTGCTTCAGATTCACTGTGCATTTGAAGATCATTTGGCATTTGAATTAGCTTTGGGTATGTGTAAAATCCTCAACCAAATTAGGTGACTTAGAAAAACAGTCAAAACCGGAATAGGCTGAATATCGTTTTAAGCCTCAAAACTACACACATACAATGATAAAACATGTTAAGAAATACAACCTATTGAATATCAACAAGATAATATCTCTTTAAGAGAGACTGGGCAATGTAATATGAAACGTACATGAAAAAAAATATATATTTCAGACATTTCAGACCGCTCTACTATACGTAATAGTGTCAACATTTCTATAATATAAAGAAATTTACGAAAAACTGAGTAGGCCAAATATTTTCCAATCACAAAGACTGGAAGGCTCTAGTGTCCATACCCTTCTTGATCTCACTATCCTCCCTCAAAGAACGGGGAAAAAACTAAACAAAACGACAGAAAGAATCAATAAGTATCAAATCAACATCATTCACAGAGGGTATTCATCATGGCAAAATAATTAAAAACAGGCAATGGTTTAAAAGCCCATGTGCACTAAGTATAATAATACCACCAAGAGAAAATATCAAACAAAAAAATGAAACGTTGAAGCAACGTGGGAGGTAGAAAGAATAACAGAGTTTAAAAAAATTTGGCTGGGCAACTACAGAAAAAAAAAGAAAAAAAAGAAAAATCAAATGTAGCCACTAACCTCATGTTTTCTACATATATCTTGGTAACCATAATTGTTTAAAAAAAAAAAAAAAAAAAAAAAAAAAAAAATCAGTACAGATCATCTAATTGTTTTTCTTTCATTACTTAAAAAGATATACAAAGACATTTTTTTTAAAGGAAAACGATTTCCTTACAGCATAAAACAACACGTGTACTTGACTAACACGTCTAAACTTAAAAAGAAAAGAGAAAACATTCATACCCCTTTGAACCATAAAAACGAGGCACAAATAAGAACCATAATTACAATTAAGCAAATAAGGTGTTCGAGAGTCTCTTCATCCATGTGAGGACGCCATAAATCAAATACATTTCACTGGTCTTGATTAGAGAAGCAGCGAATACATAGCCTGGTCCTAACAGCCTCTGATGACTGATGGCACTTTCGCCGGAGCACAATATCAATCAGTAGGACCTATTTTCAAAGACAACATTCAGACTTTGATTCTGCCGGTATACGGCAGCTTTTAGGGACCAAGGTTAAGGCTATTAAGAACGAACCAAAGAACGGCTTGGAATAATGGAGAGTAAAAAGTCGACATGGAGAAAAACGCAGACGTGAGAAAGGCAAAAAACAACTCCGCTTTCAACTTTCAGCGCTAACAGATAACGTCACCTGCACCGCTGCTATTTGTTTATTCGAAGAAAGTGCTTTCATGCATGAAATGTAATTGCTTTCTGTGGGGGGTAATTCTAGTAAAAAGAGAAAGTCGAGTATAACAGACATAAGCAAGCGTAGCTTTTAAACTCTCCATCTCTCACTAACCCTGAGAAGCAATGAGAGAACTAAAATGATTTTCCCGCAAAACGCTTCACGTCCACCTGAACAGGGGATTGTCAAGGGAAGTCTGTCCTGTGTAAGACCAAGGGCAGAATTTAAGTGCTTTTTGTTGTAAAACTGCATTATGGGACAACTGGCTTTGAACACTGTCAAATCCTACAAACCATTTGTCCTGTAATAGTAGTTTTGATATCAAGATTACATTACGTTGTCAATGTAGTGGGCGTCTAAGATTCCAGTAACGACTTACAAGATCTGTACTCTTAAAACTAGTTCCTGATATTTGTTAACGTTTTAAACTTTATTCACAGTTTATTAAAGCTTTTTTTTTTTCATCTTTTGCTGCATTAAAAAAATTACCGTCACATAAATCCATGGTACACGAAAATAAAATATATTTGTCCATATCATATATAGCTCGTATGCATGTATTTACAAACGGGTATCATCTGCATCTGCTTCCATCCCAGTAGAGCCCTTCACTCATAAAAAGAAACCTTTCTGTCGCCGCAGCTGAGGGATTAGGATCACATATAAATATTCTGATAGATCTTCTGGGCCGCTCGGTGGAAAAGTGACTCACACTTTCCTATTAATAAACAGTCCTTGCAGGCTCGCAGACCACAGTTCTGTCCATTCTTTTAAGTGCTTCTCACATGGGCCGCAGATTTACGTCAGGTTTCGTTTTTCCCTGTTCAAGTTCATTAGCCAGCCCTTGAATATCCGGCAGGGTTCTACCAGTAGTAACTGGACAGAAGTGTGATGCATCCTGTCAGATTCAATTACTCTTTCTGTTGTTGGTCCCACGGCCAAGGAAGCGGGTTCCAAGCAGGCCTTCTCACCCGGAGAACAGGTCCTGCAGAAGTGGCGTCACCTCAATTCCAGCCGCATCGGTGATGGCTGGGCTCAGCAGAGCAGATACAGTTGACCTTCAAGACATTTTTGACGTGCCTTTACTTTTTTGACACGTTTAACTCTTCAACTGGAGATTCCTGAACATCATTTGTCCACTGCAATCACTTCACTGGGTCAAAACAAGGTTAGGGTTGCTCCAATAACAGGCCAAACAATTGAATCTCTACTAGCGCAAATTCACAATACCAACACCATTGACTTGTGTATGAAATGATGTGCAAACATGACATCTGTTGAAGTAGTCTCTGATCTCAACTGATGCTTGTATCTTTGTCAGGACGTTTTCCATACTTGATTGATTAGTCAGGCTTTGGATAAAGCCAACACATCTGTCTAGCCCTTATGTCTCATTGGTTTTGTTCCACATGTCTCACTTGTTGATTCTCAGCAGATTACTGGAACCCCATCCGTGTTGAATATCATTCCAGTGGTGGGTTCATAAGTCCCAGCCAGGTAGTAGAGGTCTTCGCTGTCCTGGTACTTCTTAGTTTTAATCATCTGCTCATATTGCTCAAGGCTGACCACCAGACATTTATGAGAAATGGTTTGGACGTCATTCTCATCAATGTGAGAGGACTGGTAAAGTGCCCGCTGAAAAGAGAAAGCAGAGCGATCTATCAGACTGTTTTCAACCAGACGAAGATGATCAAACCATTTCCTTGATTGGTTTTCTTACCTCCATGAAGTCTTTCCTCTGGTTGGAAGCATGCAGAACAGCAGGAAGACTTTGGCCGGACATTTGATCCCAGTTCTGCCAAACAAAATTTGATTAGTTACAAACCCAGATAAAAAGGCAAGACTGGGACAAGTCCAAGTACAGTACAAAGGTCATATTACTATGCCCGCAAACCAATATTAATGTTTAGGAAAGGGAGACAAAAAGTAACCTTTTTGTCATGAAGTTTCTTCCCAGGGTTGGTTTCCTCTGGATGATAGAACCATTTGACACGGACCACCATGTTGTTTCCCCAGGACTCCCACATGCTCTGGATGTGTCCAATAAATGGGAGGTTGGGTCGTCCAGCAGACAGGAACACAGCACAGTCTCCAATACGGATCATTTCCTTCCCACGCATTATGGCTTTGTAGAAAAGCTTCTTTGCCTTACCTTTCATTCCCCGCCTCTGTCAGAAGTTGAAGGAAAAGTAAAAAGGATGTTTCTTTTGGCACTTTTACGCCCCACAGGTTGATTTTGATTAAAACTAACAGATTTCAACATTTTCCTTTTATTATATGAAGGTCACATTAAATGATGACGTATGTGATATGTGGAGAAAATAAAAAGAAATCAAGGTGAATATAACTTTTAGAAAATAATATTTTCAATATGTATCATTTCCATTTAAGCTGAAATTTTGTCCCACGCAAAAAGTGTGGGAACATAAAATGCTAGCTTTAAAATGTCTAGCCTTGGCAAGACAAAGGAGTTGACTATTTTATGCCAAAAATACAAAATGTTATTTTCATCACCGTTTTTCCATTAAGCCCAAATTATACGTTGTTTTTTGTGCATATGCTAGGATATACGCACAGTGTGCATGCCATCAATTTCACCAGCATAGAACACGAACATCTACATTTTTCTAACCGCGGATAAACTGTATGTTCAGCTCTCATATGTCTCTTGAAATTTTTTAATTAATTCATTAATTGGTTAGCTGGCCCAACTCGTCGTTTCCCAATTGAAAAGAAACAGAGACAGAACAACAACAAACTTGGTCATATTTTCTGAAGAGAAATAGGCACTCAACTCTAGAAAGTTTCATCCTTGTCCAGTGTCTGTACTGTGTTTGTGCACGCAAACAAATAAAGTATACTTTAAAAGGGCATGTTTTTGGCTGTACACATACGCTAAACGTTTGTGTCAAAATTGAAGTATACTTTAGACTTTACAAAATACTATTAAACACAACACATGATTTGAGATGTGGTAGAAATGGCACTGGTGGGACTTTCAGAAAGACTCAAACCTAAAATCCATGGGCTCACCTGAGTAGGCTTTCCAAACCACTTCCACAGCTGTCTGGCAGGAAGAAAAGCAGAGATCTTGGGTCTGTTCTCAACAGAGGGTAGCCTCTGTCTTTTTGCCAGCTCCTTAGTTGTTGGGAGGTGGACTCCCTCTCGTCTTTTGGGGCGACCGACACCCTGCTTAACCTTCTGCTCTTTCTGGGGCTTCTGCTGCTGAGTAGCAGATGCCTGCTGCTTCTGGAGCTTCTGGATGCTGGCAGCAGGCCCGGTTTTCACCTTGGCCTTCTCGTCGTCTTCCTCCTCTTGAGGAGGTGCATGTTCTGTGGCAGGGGATAGTTGAGAACCAGCGACCGGTTCTTCATCTGAGCTACAGGAGGATTCTTCATCGCTGGTGGTGGAGGAGGAGGATGATGATGAGGAGGAGTGGGATCCAGCTGAGGATGAGGAACTGCTTGTGGATGAGCTGGAAGAGGCGGGACTTGATGCCCGCGAGCTATTGGAGCTGGTTGAGTCTTGTTTGGGCTTCTTGTCCTGCGAGGCCCCTTGCTCCTCCTCTCCGTCTGACTCCGAACTGCTGCTGCTACTGCTGCTGCAGTTGGGACACTCCAGTTCCTTCTTGTCCTCCCCCGAGTTGCTTACCTTCATCAGACCTTCGCTGCCGCTTCCCAGCTTACGAACGCTGTAGGTGGACATGCTCTCAGCAGTAGGCGGCTCTGCCTCCACCGCCTTGTTTTTAGCCTTCAGTGGTTTGTCAGCAGTGGATATCGTAGTGTAGCTGACACCCATCACAGACTTATTCTCTCTTTTGGAGAGGTTCTGGCCCTCCATCATCATCAGGGCTTTGGTCTTTTTAGTTTTGGGTGACATGACTCCCTCATGGTCCAGCTTGATAAGGATCTCAGTCTGAGGTTGCTTGCGCTGCATTTTTACACCAAACCCAGTTGCCTCCTCTTCAGGCTTTCGCAAGCGTTTGACTGGCTTTCCTTTCCCTGCGGGACTCAGAGTCTCATTGTTGGATATAAAGGAGGCCAGAGAAGTGGAGGGCTCATTATAGAGATCCACAGACAGAACTTTTCCATAGAGTGGCTGCGAGTAGACAGACTGGGGCTGGGAACGCACTTTGGCTGGGGGCTTGATTCCTGCGGTTTTCTTCTGGCTTTCATTAGATACGGGAATGGAGGGACTGGCTGTGCCGACTTGCTTAATTTTTCTACCTGGCCGTGGGCCGCTTTTCTGGCTGGACAGGGGCCTCTCAGGGACCTGTGTCAGGGTTGGTGTGTCAGGCTTTTCATGCTCCTTTGGAGCGACTTCAGGCTCTGGAAAGCAGCACAGGAGGGAAGGTTTTAATATGCCAGACCAAAAACACACTTACCTCTATAAAAATCCTGGGAGGCTAAAAGCTGTTCCTGTTCTGACAGTAAGTTCTTTCCAAGAAAAAGAATGTGATTTATTATCTATGAAACCACCAATCCAGTACACTTTTGTAAGATTACTGCATTTCTCATTTCAGTAACACCAGTTCTGACTACTTAATGTTTAATCTGAACCAAAGCAATAACCACTTTTACAAAAATATGTCTCTTCTATACAAGCCAAAATGTAAATTACGGTAAATGTTTGGTTCAAAAGAGGAGGAAATTACCAGGCTTAGGTTTGGGTTTTCTTCCTCTGCCTCTACTTTTTGGAGCAGACTCCACTGTGTTTTTGGGTGGCATTTCTTTTCCATCAGGTACATCCTTACTGCACTTCCTTCCTCGTCGTTTGGTGCTGGCCACGAGGAGGGCAGGGGACGGTTCCGCACCTGTTCAGAAAATATTGAAAATATTAATGACAGACTTTGGGACATTTCTGTTTGACAATTGATAAAATAATAGAAAATACCAAATATTGGAACATTCCCATGTGCTTTTCAGCCTCATATATTTTGATAATGATCATACATAAACATTTTCACAGTCAAATACATATACAAATACAGAGTCCAATACATACACATTAATATTTACCCAGTGCTCTTAAATACTATACACAAACCTTCAAAAATCCCAGTCTCATCCCCAATCATAAGCAACCCCCAGGCAACTAGTGGAAAAACATTTAATGAAACCATCATCAAGCTTCAAGAGCAAAACCAAACAAAAATCAGTGGCTGCATTGTCTCCAAATCAAACAGAGCACATATGGGCTGTTTACATAACTTGGAAATTCAGGTAACGTTTCATGTGCTCTTTCATGCCTTGGCTTTTACCCCCTGCTTATCTGAATACTCACACTGAATCTTGTAGTCCGCCGGCAGCAGTCTAATATGAGAGAGAGGGATTCGGCCAGTGTCTCCATCGTCAAACTCCACTGTAATCAAATCGTCCACATCTTCCATGTCTGGACTCCCTGTGGACACGTAACAGAGTTGACGACTGACGCAAAAGAACATGTATCACCTCAATTTTCATTTCCACTCAGTGAAACAGCAAATACTGCTGCGCGAAAAGAGTGACCGCATATTTCTCAGTGGTGCAGCAGCAGCTGTAGGGATTCATACAGGGCCTTTTCATTCTCATTGGTTGACAGCGGCAGTAGCAGCAACCTCCCTTTAAGAGTTTCTTGACAAGCCTCCAGCTCGCTCCTTCCTCAGCAGGAGGGAAAATAAATAATAATAGAGCAGAGCTCTGCATGTAGCTAACCACACCATCCTTCATTCCCCGGCTCGGTTTATCTGGCAGTGCTTATGGGTTTGGCTAAAAGATTTAGATTAAAGGAAATGAAACAACCCTAAAGGTTCTCTTACTGCACCTCTGTGTGGAGGACATTGGACATTTGTGCATATTTTTCCATTCAAGAGACATAGATGCAGTAAAACGCATTAGTTAATAGTCTGTAATAGCCAGCGAAAGGAGCTCAATTAAGCTGAAAAGGAAAGCTATACCTCTGACGACCGTGCCAGGGTAGAGGCAACGGTACTGCTGGCTCCAGTAGGCTGCGATTCGGGTCCCCTGGGGAAGGTATCTGACGGAGGGGGGTTTCACATCAATAATCTGTCAAACAAAGGAAGTGTGGATCAGAGAGGATTATCAAATCAACACCTGTGTGCATTCGCGGTCATCAATCTTTTCGAATGAATAACTAATGAATCCTTTTCTGGCGAGGAAACATATATATTGTGTATATAATCCATCTTAGAGGCAGTAATGGCTAAGGTTGCTCTTGGCAGAGGTCCGCTTCCAACGGTACATTAGGAAGGAAAGGCGGTAGCATGTGCCTAAACCAACAGACAGAGGTATTGGAGCAAAACATGCCCTTAGCTTAATAGCAGGGGAAGGTGCTAAACAGCTTCTATATTACAGCGTGCCCCAGGCCTGTTAGCAGAGAGAGGAAACTGAGGAGTGTGCCTGAAGTATAAAACACAGGCCTGTTGTGGTGAGTCGTAACGTGTATATGGGACAACGAACGGTGTAGGGCAGTGTGGTGTACTGACCGCCTCCTGTAGAAGTTGCTCCAGGCAGTAGATATGTGGCCTGTTCCCCCTCTCGCCCTCCACCACCACACTGTATCTGTAAGACAGGACACAGCCATGAGCCCAAAACCAAAATCTAGGGACTGCACATCCTGATGCCAGGGTAATATTAACATCAAAATGAAATTTGCAACCAATTTTACTTCCATAATGTGAGTTATGTATCAGGCTATTCAATGGAAACAACAACAAAAAAAATGTAGGGCAAGACTTTATTTTATCCATCAGGAAATGACCGGATGGCGAAAAGTGCTCATTCCATAAAGGAAAAGAGTTTCCAGATTTTTGGAGGGAATACTCCCTTCCTGAAACACAGCCACCATTATTTTTAAATTGAATGTTATCTGGCTTTAAATGGAAGTAGCAACAGATCTTTTCTTCCACATTGTGACGTAAATCTGAGAGCAATAATTAAAAAAGGGAAAAAATGTAGGGCGGGGACTTGGTTCTATCCATTGGTTATTGATTGGATTTAGGCAGATCTAAATGTGAATTTGTACTGCTGGTTTTACAGACAAGGCTAAAGCCTATAGTCCCAGACTAAAATGCACATTTGAGCAGTTTTAACTGAAAGCAACTTGCACTGACATTTCTTACATGTCAATGCCATTGGTTTGTCTCAGGATGCACACCAGTAATGTTTTTTTCTAAGGCACGTTTATAAAAGATACTTAAAAATGTCCAAATTGAACTAAGGTCTAATCCTGGCATAATCTAAGTCCTGTCTGTGAAACCAGGCCATAGTTATTTAGTTTAAGAGGACTAAATGATCAGAGAAGTCCAGCATAAGTCACCAGAGAGAAATCTGTTATTTCACCAGACAAATCTTTAAAAAATTTTTACATGAAATTGAATGCTGATATTAAATATCGACAATATATTTTAGAAAGACTGCATTAACAACAACAGACTATACGGCTATCAGTTAACATTAACTTATACATGAACTGCACATGCCTAGCTGATATCTGCAAGAAGTGAAAGTCGAGCAAGTTATTACAATGTGATGAAAGATTAAGAATACCATTGTTTTCATTCTTTGGTATAACATACAGATGAATCATTCACTAATGAAAGGTGTAATAAAGTAAATGGGGTCAATTTGTCAACAGTGGAAAGGAGCTGTCTATACCCAGAGCTTAATGGTTGTGTCTAAAATTACATAGTAGTAGGCTATAGAGGGGAGATGCAGGGGGTCTAAACCAAAAGACACAGCAGCCCAAGAGCATGAAAACAGCTCTCTTGAGAAACACACAGAGCTTTGAACTGAGCTTGGCTTTCTCTCCATCTCCCCTCACTCCCCTCCTTATTCTAGCGCAACCCTCAAGGACAAAATTTGGAGGGGCTTACCCTTTAAAAAATAACAATAAAATAAAAATCCTTGCCCGATAAATTTATCCTTTTGCAGCGTTTTTATTGTCTTTACTGTCAAGAAGTCAGAGCCCTGTGGATCAAGGGCGAGAAGTCAAACTGTTTCTTGACATCGCATGTGAGAGCCAAAATGGGCTCTGATGCAAATGGAAAACAGGAATAAAAAGAGGCAGACCAGGCTAAGCCAGTGTGTAGGCGGAGCACAATCCAAACATAGGTTTCTCTCTTCCAGATCTGGAGCATTATTGGAATATTATTTCTGGAAGTTGGCAGGTTTCACTTTTGAAAAATTTGCAACGCCCTCTTCCAGCTCAAGAAAAAATTAGTTTCCACTGCCAAAGTGAACCAACATGCAAACGTATCAATATTGTTAAAAAAAAAAAGAAAAAGGGAAGCATTCAGAGTTTTATTGGTTGTAGGAGAAAGAGAGAAACAACAATGACCAGCTCTTTAAAGTGCAGGTCATTCTATTATTGGATGTGAGTACATGGGCCTTTGTGGTAATGCACTCAGCAGGGGTGCATACATGTGTGGCGTCCAAGACGGGGCTTCTGTGCTAAACCCCCTATAAAATATTATATGGGGTATAGAACAAAAAAGAGGTTTTGCTTTTAAATTAAGTGTATTTTTCTTACCTCAGTGACTGACAGATACTTTTCTTGTTTTAAGCACTAACTCACTGAATTTAGATTTTTTATTTTATTTTGCAGTGTAGTTTTGTAGAGCCAAAAAATGCAATTCTCCAATATTATATTTCACTTTGAGACGACATGATGGCATTCAGAAATCTTTATAGGAGCAGTAAGACAAAGGGAAGTTTAGTTGCGAAAACCCCCCCAACATTTCCCACTCTTTACATAGAACCACATCTCTAAAGGATAATTAAAGGCACAACAGAGAAAAAAATGTCGAGCCAGCGAAGGATGGAGTAAAAGCTTCAATTAGTTTTCCATTACCCATAAATAATGGGCCAGTGCCATTAGCATGGTCTTCACGTCGGAAAGTGTGACAATGGCTTTGCCAAAGGACTTTTCTGAGCAGAACACACAGGCTTCATGAAAGCCGAGGCTCAGGCTGAGAACAGACACTTTTCCTTACCCTAGATTTCAGTTCCAATTCGACACCGGCTGTGTGAGTTATTGACTGCACAATTAACCAGCCTGCTCTCATGGACTGCAAGTATGTTCATGCCTGCAGAAGCCCAGGCTCTCCACAACAGGCTCAATTAATGAAGACAGGCGAGGCATATAAACAGCAGCGGCGTCGGCGGCGGCATGTAAACATTTGAGTGCCCAAGCACGGATTTTCAATCTCTGGATGCGTTAAAGGTGTTGTTGTAGCACAAGCCGTCACAGAATTACATTTCCAGAGGGCAGGGTGGACAACAAGCGATCTGTTGCAGTCAAGCCCTCCGCACTAACGCCTGCTCTCGTCATGTTAAATCCTCTCGCAACCAGTTCTCGCGTCACACTGAACTACCCGCTTTGAAGAGCTGCAGTAACAGTCCTGCACAAAGGCACCTTCCTTTCCTTGGCTGGAACGGGCTATTTTTAGTACAAGAGGCACATGCAGAGCGAGCAACTGAGGGAGAGATATTCCACTGACAAAATATGACAAATTTATCTCATTATGCCACGCAAACGTGCTGCAAATTAACAGATAAAGCACCACCTTTCTGCTCCCTTAATTTAGGAATACACATTTAGTATTAAACCGGAACTAGCATCCAGATTTTGAGCATGCTGCCTGACCTCTGGCTCTCAGACCGCTGGAATTTGGGAGAAGGACTGTGATGGGAGTTTGAAGGATGGCTGCTCCTCGCTCTCGGACTGATAAAAGGAAGATGTGATTCTGTGCTGAATGCTAAACACAGTCATTGAGCAACCGTGGGCCGCCACTCTAATGAAACTAAAATGGAGGACAACATTTCACAGAGGGCAGAAATGCAACAGAGCCCCTCTCATTTAAGATCCCCCTACCAGATGCTGCACCAGTTTGACATTTTTCACTAAATTAGATTATCCTTTATAGGGATGACTTTGAGAGGAACTCTCTCGCCCTTCAATAGACTAAAACTTGTTCATCCAAGTGGATAATAGGCCATGAGAGACTACAGAAAGCATACAAAGCCCAAATAAAACTGCCCATTTCTGTCATCGCCTCGCTCAAGACACTTCACACCCCTTCTGTTTCCTGACCGAAAACAAAATGTTTCACTTCCAAATTTTTCCATGGAGAACTCTGAACTGGACCTTACAATGGGAAAAACTTGGCAATATTTCACTTGCTGTAACACTAAGTAAACACTTGGGTAAAAAGAATCTGTAAATGGCCAGGGAGCTACAGTTAAATAGAGCGCAGTAATGACATCCAACTTTTTTAGCGACCTTGGTTCTAAGCCTTGAACCAAACCACCCGGCTCTGAGATTAGTCAAAACAATGCATTTGATTGAGAGCAAAACTAGACAACTCTCCTCTCATAAAGCACTGAGAATGATGCGATTAAATGAACACAGGACTTTTGTCTTTGTAATGCATTTTCATACAATAAAAAACAGCTACTTTTGATCTTTAATGCATCAAATCAGATTTAGGCAGCTAGATAATTTTACCTAGATACCTTTACTGTGAATTCAGAATTGAGAATGTTGCAATGGATTTGTCAATTAAACATTTTTTATAAAAATAAATTAACACATCACACTAACTTAGTGGGTCTACAGAAGAGTGCCGTCATTCATAGGTGGTTCACTCGTTACTATAACCGGGAGAAATCACAACACGCAATAAGGCAGAATAAGTTCAGCTTTCCAAATAAAAGCCAATCACCAATTGGTAAAATTACTACATCACTGCAGCTGCCGTACGAAGCACCGGTTTTCATAGAAATAGTCAATGTCCTAAAACGTTCGCTTATGACTGCACATGAGCATTGACTTTACCAATATGAAATGCACGCTTTTTAAATGATTTGAGCACAAGAAACAACCTTAATGGACACAGTTTGTCCAATTTTGTTGCTCATTTCAAATATATTATTTAAATGTGAATTTGGCAAGCAGTTAGATTTATTCATTATGTCCCCACTTAGGTAAATAGGAGTCTTGCCTGCAATTTATTTATTTGATTATTTTTACAGAAACCAAGCTATTGCATCCTATAGTGATTCTTAATTAGGCAAACAATATGGAAGACTAGCACTGGGTAAAAAAAAATATTGATTTCTCGATTTTATTTGATTCTCTTTTTTATGAACCGATACTGATTCTTAAATCCGAATTATCGATTAGTCTATCCTGTTTTCAGTTGATGAATGACCGGAACATTGTAGTGCTCCTTCCATCCAATAAATAAGCTTTTAAGCATCCAATCGCAATAAGCTTTGTGCATTGTTACTTTTGATATGAAACAAAGTCTCATATTTAAAATTCTGTCCATTTTCAAAATATAAACCGTGTTGGTGCTGTTTAATGTGGTGTGACAGATCGCTGTCGCACCTCAGTGTAAAAGAAGCGGCAGCGCGGCGCGCACGCGAACTGATCATCTACTCCGTTTTAATACCAGTTACAGCAACAAATAAACATGAATGAACATCTGAAGGTATGTATCATGTATCAATCAGTGTTTCAACCACAGAAAGACGTCAATAAAACAGCTTGTAAACAATGTCACGTAATGTCACATTTGCCTCAGAAAAACCATATTCAGTGACCATTACTTGTTAGTCAGCTAGAAAAAATAATTCAAGAAAGGAGCATTTTGCTAAATATGTGCACTATATTACATATTCATAAAAAAAGTTTTATTTTTATATTCATTATAATTTTTAATGTTCTTCAATATTTAATGCGTGTTTGAATAAATCCGTCAAATTGACAGCCACCATTTAATATTTATATTCCAAACATGAATTGGAGTAGAAATATAATTATGTAATTGTAAAGTTAAGATTATAAATGTATTATTATAAAGACTTGAGTGTATTAAGTGTTTGTAAACAAATCAGTTAATTTTAACCTTTAATATTATAGTAATGTAGTACCAACTGACTCTCATGTATAGTTTAAACTTTACAGCATATAGTTGAGATTTTTTTTCCCTTGTGACAATTTGCTATGTACTGTACCTGATATATATCCAAAATAATAAATATCGAATCGAAAGCTTGTGAATCAAAATCGAATCGTGAAATTTGTGTCAATACCCAGCCCTATTGAAGAGTCAGCAGAGGGTATAAAGAGAATGAAAACAGTTCCGGCTGGCGGTCTTACATGTCAGGAGAGTGAACCGTGCTGACGTGGCCGGCATACAGGAGTTTATCATCCATAGGGATGAGGACCCGTAATCCATCCTGCAGTTCATCTTTGTTAATGACACAGTTCCGAGGGGCTTGGGGAAAAACAGAACAGAGGGAGATAAGCAGTGTTAGAAAGAGACATGTCGAAACTTGTTCTCCTAAATAACATGAGAATTCTCATTGCCACCTTAAAGCTGCAAATGTTAGAGAAAATAGTGTTCCAAAGGCAGGGAGCTGCTTATGGATTCAGCATTTTAATGTGAAAACTGTTCCCACAGGTTAGCTTAATTATGCAGCTTTCCAAGATACCCAATTATAGCCAAATTCTAAGACAATTTCATGTGTTAATCATGGAGAAGTTAATCCGACCAGATCAGTGAAAACAATATCCCAATATGGTGAATTAAATGAATGTCAATTATAAATGTACTTGTAAAAAAGCAAATCTCGAAGAAGGCAATACCAGAACACACGGCTGCAGTATAAGTCATAAACCCCGCCCTCTCCATGTAATCGAATGGGACGCAAGCCAAACAAAAAAAATCCAATTACAGTTCAAATATTTTTTTGTCCAAAGATAGTTTCTATAATTTTAGGTAGTTCTTATCACACAGATGTATGTTTTTCCAAGAAAGTATGGTTTTAGTTAGTTATTTGATGCTATAAAAAAGGGGTCCAACGTCATGATTGACAGCCGTGCTTGTGTTGAGTCTGCGGGAGGGGGAGTGTGGGCTGGACCTTGATGCTGCGGCTCCACTGCTGTGAAGACTAGGGTTCCGAACTACATAATCGCCAATGACCGTTACTGGGATATTTTGGCTTCATCTTTCTACAGTGGAAGGAAGCAGAGATGCCCCGTCCATCCCGTCCATCCCGTCCATCCCGTCATTAACGTATGAATGCAATCAGGCCGAATCAATTTTCTGATTTTTAATGCTGGATTAAGATAAGATATGCTGTGAAATGATCTCTCCCTCACGTCATTCAAAAGACATTCACTTTTAATTGCATGCATGGACAAGAAAATGAAGTCTGGTTTAGTCATTAAACAGCAATTATAAATGGGGAGGTAATGAAGGAAAAGAGCTCTGCAGCCTTGATGACAAGAGGGAATGAGAAGAGTCTCACCGGGGGTGCAGGGTCTTTCGGGCTGAGCACTCACAGGGGGATTCTCATCCTCTGAGAAGCTGCTGTCCTGGTTGGGCTCAAAGTCCTCATCAGCAGCCATACTTTCCATCAGTTTACTGACAGCACCGCCCTTCCCTCGAGCCTGCTGGGGGAATTCAAGCACATTTTGCCCCAATTCCAGTGACAATATGAAATATTGAACACTGAGCCATAGTTGGTTCAGTTCTAAAGATGAGACCCATGTGCTTACTAGAGAATTGATTCAGTAAAACCTATTTAGATGACTGACAAGCTCGGCTCGCGAGATGTAGGATTTCTTGATTTCGAATGGGGCAAATACCCAGAGGAGTTCCCGAGCTTCTGCACTGTGCATTATAACACATGATTTATACATACAATGACAAAACAGCAGCGGTGGAGAGTTTTAAAATGCACTGGAGATTTATCTTGAGAAGAAAAAATAAATTGTGCAGAAGGGGCGGAGAAATGGATGGAGCGAGATGGCGTTTGGTTAATTTCACTGCTTTCCCGCTGAGTGTGCAGTCTAATTAGGCTTGCTGCTCTATTGCGCTATCCCCTTTTCTCTTTCCCTCTCCTTCCCCCTCTCACCTCCCTCCCCTTTGGTCATGGTGGGTACTGAGAGCAGGCCCATACAGAATGGGACAGGGGAGCAGGAAGGGGCAGCTCATTTAAATGCAAGGCTTCTCCCAACAGGCCTTGAGCCTGCCAGGTAAAACTATTCTAATCCCTTTCGGTGTTTCTCCTTAGAGTCATAGTGTAGCACAAAATGGCTGCTCAACACTGGGTCTGTTTCAAATATTTATTATGTGGCATGGTAAAAATGTAAGTAAATCTAATATATAAAAGTTTGGGGTTGGTCAGAATTTTTGTTGGAAAGTCTCTAATGCGCACCAAGGCACTTTAATTTGATCAAAAATACAGGAAAACAATAATATTGTGAAATATTTTTACAATTTAAAACACTTCTATTTTTATTATATTTTAATAATAAATTGTATTCTTTTGTCTTGTATTCTATTGCTGTGATGTTGCATTTCCTTTAGCTGAATTTTCAGCATAATTTCTCCAGTCTTCAGGGTCACATCAGAAATCATTCTTTTATGCTGATTTGCTGCTCAAGAAACATTTTATTAGTTTTATCATTTTATTATCATATTATCATTTTGTGGAAACCAATACATTTTTCCAAGATTCTTTGAATAGAAAGTTTAAAATAAAAGCACCTATCAAAATATTTATATTTTAAATAAATTATAACATTAATGCCTTTACGTAACTTTTGATCTATTTAATGCATCCTTACTGAATAAAAGTAATTTTTCAAAAAACATCTTACTGACCACAAACTTTTGAGGGTTAATATAATATTTTTTTAATCAATTTAGGTTGCAATAATACTATACTTGCTACAAAATATAATTTTATGAGCTTAAAATTAATTGAACACTTGCTTTTTATTAATGACATTTAATAAACACTTTAAAAAAAAGTTACCATCCCAGTTGATGGATGTTGATAGATCTTGGAATTTGCTCAAGGGGTAAATATTATTTCTGTTCATCAGCCATAATATTGTGAAATATTGGCCAATTTATCACTAACTAGCTATGTCAGCTGAGTTAGGCAATAGTTACCTCTCTGGATTTGGCCTTCACCTTGCTCTTGCGGCCTGGGCTGACAGGCAGAGCTCCGGCACTTTCCGAGGGTGTGCTGGAGAGCTTGGGTGGGGGCAGACACAAGGGGGTCTCCTTAATCCTCTTCTTCTGAAACATTCACACCAGATACAAAGCCAAACCATCAGCATGGACAAGAGTGAAAAGCCTTATACAAATGCATGACACAATCGGGCTCAGTTCTCCCAGACATTACAGCCATTTAACAACATTGGATAGACAAGTAAACACCTATAGGCAGTCATGTATTGAACACTATAAAAAAAACAATAGAGAATTCGGAGGGAGGAACGGTGATGGCTGGTAATTGTAGCCTGGCAAACGGCAGCAATCCTTTTGTGTCCAACAACATGACACTCACAGCGGGAGGCTTTCTTGTCTGACAAATGTAGCAGGACACCAGCTGGTATCAAGCGCCCTCACTGTTTCATTGGGGCTGGCACAGAGGACTCAATCTACATCAATAAAACAAGGGCTTACCTTGTTGGGGTCTTTCACCTCCTTGGCTTTGGTCAGCTCTTTGGGGCTTTGCGGAGACGCTTTGGGGCCACGGGCAGGTTTGGGAGTGAGTAGAAGAGGAGTTTTGCCAGATGGGGAGATGGGGGTGGCTTGGGCAGCATCATGGAGAAAGATGCGTTCACTCCTCCGCCGTGTCCACTGTTCGTCTTCGCTCCCGTCGGCGGTAAGGTCGAAACTGATCTCCCGTGGAGACTTGGGTTTCTTCGGTTTGCGTCCACGCTTGCTGGGGCTGGAGTCGTCATGCCTGACGCTTGCAGGCGGCAAGAGAGGGAGCTCAGGAGCCGATCGCTTGCCGTGCAACAGTGACGGAAACTTCTTTCTCATTTTAACATCGCTCTCCGAATCTGTAAACTCGAACTCTGTACCTACAATCCAGAAGATACAATCTTCGGTTATTAATAAGGCATGCAAACGAAATGCACTTGCACAAACACAAAGTGTCTTTTATGAAAAACACAACAGTAATGTAAATACTAGGCCATCTGATATAATTTAAACCATCTACATGTGGTCAACTCATTTGCTAACAAAGAACGACAATATAATGTGCACATGTAAGAAATAAACAGGGCCAGATGTGGGAGCAGAATTAAGTCCGAGCATTGTTGCAGGGCCTTAATAGTTAATGAAGGGGGCTGTTGGTCTCCGCTGGCAGGCCTGTCGTGTGCCCTGCTGGGTCCCCGCTCAGGATCACAGCCCAACCTCATCAAAGTAAGGCCTGTCAGCATCACATTCTCAGTGAGTGCAAGCAGCGCAGCAAACACACACACACACACAAATGCGGCTAGGGGATAACGACACTCCATTCTCAAGGTGGGGCTCAACTGATGGGTGTCTATATTGAATAACACCCCTACTGAGTGAATGCTCCAAGCACAATGTGTTTTTTCATCTGCCAGCACCTTTCAATTCCCTCACTCGCCGATGCACATGCACGACACAGCTCAACAAAAGACAGCCAATAACAATGCATCACCTTGTCACCTGGGAATTCAAGTCCCAGCGGACTTGGAAAAGCAGCTGATGTCACAGAGAGATAACAGAGTGTAGAAAAAGATCCAATCCATTCTGGAAGAGCACTTCCTTACCCAGTAGACTCTGCCGTTCCTCTTTCTTCTTGGCTTTCTGTTTAGCCTCCAGTTGGACGATGGAGAGCGGATTGGTGACAATGGGACTCGGGATAGCGCTGGCGGCAAAGCGGGCCAGAAGACCCAGCCCACTCTCTTCTACAGATGACGAACACAGGCCGTCGCTTTCATCAAGCTCATAACCATACCCATCTTCATCCTCGTCATCATCATCCTCATAATCATCCCGCTCGGTGAAATACTCTGTTAGGAATGGGAAGACAAATCATTTAGGATGTTTGACAAAATATATAAGGTTCAGAAATGAATGAAAATGAAGCCTGTGACACGACCCATTACTTAAAGCAGGGCTCCAGTCTTGCAGGCCCAGTGTCCTACTGAGTTTATCTTTAACCCCAACCAAACATACCCAAACAAACTAATAAAGGCATTCAGAACTACTTGACAACTAAATTACACTCTTAAAATAAAGGTATTTTCATAGTGATGCCACAGAGGAACCCTTTTGGGATCACCAAAGAACCTTTCAGTGAACAGTTTTTAAAAGAACCATTTTTTTTCTTAGTGCGAAGAACAATTGAATAATATAAAGAACCTTTTGTGCAGTGCAGGTTCCATGGATGTTAAGGTTTTTTACATGGAACCACAGATAGAACAGAGCCAATAAAGAACCTTTATTTTAAAGAGTGTACAGACAGGAGGGTTAAATTGGGATTGTTTCTTAAATCTGCAGGACACTGGCCCTCCAGGACTGGAATTGAAGAGCCCAGAATTAGCAATAGTTCACCCAAAAATGAAAATTCTGTCATCTACTCACCATCATGTCATTCCAAACCTGCATGACTGAATGACTTCAGCCTAACTTTCTTCAATGAAAGTCAACGGGGTCCAATAGATGTTAAGACCCCATTGAATTTCAATGCATAAACAAAACATCAAATCATTATTCAAAATATAATTTGTGTTTTGCAGAAGAAAAAGTCATACAGGTTTGGAACGACATGAGGGTGAGTAAATGATAATTTCATTTTTGGGTGAACTACTACTTTCAACCATATCCTGTTAAAATTAAAGCCTCAATCCCATGCAATTAAATAAAAAAAATATCCAACATCTAAAGACCATTTTCCCTACTAGTTATCTTTGTAGAACAATAAACCCATAGAATTCAATCTGCATAGCGATGAATTCTAGATGACTAGCCCTAATGAATCATTCTGCCAGCTGTAGTGTTTTCTTACTTTTACGTTTCCACTGTAATCTAGCACCGCAGAAGCAGACTTTCTCTAGATTAATGTGTTCTTGCTCAAATACTGCAGCCCACCCACTGCTACATAAGATTACTGGTGGGGGACAAAGCCTGGTTTCATGCGGGCAGCAAATACTAAGCTGGGTAGGCAGGATCTCGCAAGCGTAGCTTTCAAACCTTCAGAGCTTTAGGGCAGGATTTAAAATCAGCATGGCTGCTGGCTCGCTCCAAATTGAGAGGGGCAGGGAATGCAAAATCCCAAACCAAATAAGAGAAGCCAGTAAAGTGGCCTTGCCCAATGTGCTGAATGAGCTGAATCACTGAAGGAAAAAAGGGAATAGAATAAGCCACAAGCGCTGCAGAAAGTTAAGGTTGCTGGCAGAATCCCTGACTAAGAAAGTCATCAATTATTAAAAGTCTCTTCAGCTCAGAGCTTGTCTAAACTGATAAAGAAAAAAAGAAAAAGAAAAAAACCTCTCAAGGAATAACTATAAGACAGTAGGTACCCACTTTAAGCAACACTCCATTTTCTCCCATTCTCTGGAGGGTGAGGAACAAGTTTGGAGATGGTAACAGACACACAGGATGTTTGAGTGCAGTTGTGAGTAGCCGAAGCCAGAGGTGAGTTTGTTAAAGACAAGGACTGTGTAGCAGACAAGGACTTCGATTGGTTATGTTGTGAACATAACTTTATAGATGCCACAGCGTTAAGACCTGAAGCATGTATTACATGGACTAACAGCAAGCAAAAGATGTGTACAGGAAGAAGCTGAAGAACAACAAAGCAGGCTTTGTGAGGACAGTCCTCCATGGCTCCTGAGACTCAGTCTGGCCTGGATGCAACTCAGACCATCAACCACTTCAGCCATGGTTATGTTCTTCTCTTTCAATTCAATCCTCTTACTTCCTTAATAATTACCTTAGCAGTAAATAATTAAAAAAAAAAATGTATAGACCGTCTTCATTAAGAAAAAAATGATCAAATTCATAATTAAATCTTATATATAGAAACTAACAAAATCTTTATTATAACTAGTTTCAACATCAACGGGAAACATTACTCTGTTATGTATGGTACAACAATGGCAAATATATAAACAAACAGCAGCTGTAGAAGACCTTAAATTATTAATATGAACAAAATAATATTAATATGGGCAAGAAGGAAAATGAGGAGAGGGTGAAGATCATCCTGAACTTTATAAAAAAAATTCAATAAAAAAAAAACTTTTTCCCACCAAATACAAACATAACCATGGCTTGAGGTGATGTAATAGGAGGTGATGTAACAGGAGGTGAGCATGTTAAAAAGGCATTTTCAACACCTTAATCTGTTATCCAGTCTTTTTTTGTTTGCGTTTTTGTTCTGTAACAGTGTAAGCACAAATTAGTTAAAATTATGGAGAAGTCACAGCAAAAGAGGATGGTGGCCTACTTACAGAACAATGCTCAAGGCTCAGGTGACATGGATAGTGACCTCACGCTGAACAGCTGGCTGCCCTACTCCCAGCCAAGCCCTTTGCTTCTTATTTTGTTGCGGCAGGACAAGCAAATGCACAGACCAATAGACATTCAAAAGCATCATGGGTAGGAGAAGGGGTCAGAGGTGGAGGGGTGGCCAAGCAGCTGCAGGGAGAGAGCGAGCAGTCTGGAGAAGCTAGGTTATTCATTTTTTTTAGTGAATCAGGGATCTCCCTATCTTTCAAATATCCCACAATGCATTGCCTGTTCACTCATCATAGTGAAAAAAACATTGCTGGAACGGTTCAAGATTTATGCTTTAAATTTCTACAAATTCTGGTTGTGTGCATGTTGATTTATTGATTTAAACTTGGTTAATGGTAGTCCGCTCTACTGCCATTAGTTTCACATTGGTTTATGGCACCAATCAAAACGATAATGTATACAATATTGTAAATGCAGATAAACATTATCCAACATCCATCTAATATCATTTCAGCATTTTCTCATCTGTTAAAAATCTGATCTCTTGGGAGAACCTAACAAAAAGTTAGTTATGCTTCTCAAAGTCATTTGGCCTAATAAATCTCATCAGCACTGCTCAGGAGTGCTGAATTTATGCAGAGATATCCTTTTGACCGCTCTTCACTGATGAAAGGGATATTTGAACAACAGAAGAAATCAGGAGTGTGGAGCGTTGCAATCTAACACTCTACAGCAGGAGATGTAGCGAAAGAGACAGAGAACACTGCGTTTCTTTGCTTTCAGTAAAAATGAAATCAGCATGTTTAATAAAGCTTGGGTACCAAACTGCAATACAATAAAGAACACTTTCCACACAGCCACACACATTTTAATGCACAATGGCAAGACATTCCTATAAAAGTAACCATTTAAAAGGGACTCTAACAAGAGCCGATTAAATTATATACAGGATGTGAGGTAGCAAATTCTGATGCAATGAAAAATGTCACCATGACCGATAGTCATGGTTAAAAATACAAGACAGACCAAAAATAAAAAAGCTAAAACCGAGCAGCTGCCATCTCGATTTTGTGCATAGTGAGGTATGCTTTATTAACCTTGGTCAAATGAGTCCTCAGAGGAGCTGACTCCTGCCTCCTGTAGCAATAAAGCAAAGTGCTTATGTTTCCTCTCTTTGGCCGCCTGCTTGGACTTGAGTGATGAAGACAAAGATGAAGAGGCTCTCTTGGACGATGAGCGCTTTTTCTTGGTTGGAGTGCTGCACAGGCCGGGGAGCTGTGGACGTGACACTGTTCTTCCCAACAAGGAGCTGGGAGGCCAGCCATCCTTAAGGGAATCTTCCTCTTCTGATTCAGTGTCTGGCACAAATCACAAAACACTTCACTCAGGATGGAGGACCAAAAGCATGATGTATTAAAAATGATTTAAAACAATTATACTTAAATCCATGATCAGTAAGATTTTTATTTTAAATTTTTTTTTTAATAAATACTTATTCTGCAAGGACACATTAAAGAGCTTTAAAGTTACTTATTACTCCCATTATAAAGCTTTGAAGTGCCAGGATATTTTTTAATATAACTCTGATGTGAACTAACCCTTTAATTAAACAGAACAATAAAAAGAAAAAAAGTGACAATAAAAGACATATAATGTTACAAAAAAAGTCCATTTCAAATAAATGCTGTTATTTTGAACTTTCTATTCATCAGAGAATCTTGAAGAAAAAAATTGTTTCTTGAGCAGCAAATCAGAATATTAGACTGATTTCTGAAGGATCATGTGATCAAATTCAGCTTTACTATTAGAGGAATAAATTAAAGTTTTAAATATATGAAAATATTATTTTGACCATATTTTTGATCAAAAAAATGCAGCCCTGTCAAGCATGATATACTTCATTCAAAACATTAAGAAAAAGTAGACCAATATCACGACAGCTTTTTGTTATTTTTACAAAACAAAAATTCCTATATTGTGATAAATACTGTCACTGTCACAACAACAACTTATTTTTTTTTTTTTTTTACAAAAAGCGTGACTTACTGTTAGAATAGCTGCTGATTTCTGACCTCATTGGAGAATAAGGGGCTTTCCGCTGGCCTTTTCCCTTAAGGCATGGATCTGAAGGCTTCGTTTTGGCAGCCATTTTGCTTTTACCTCCTTTGGAAGACTTGTGAAAGATGCTGAGATCTTTTGACAGGCTGGATTTTCCCATCTTGACTCTCATGTCTAAATCGGTGAGCATGGGGACTCTGCTTCCAGAGCGAGCCCTGGACTTCCCTGAGGAACCCTCTATGAACTTACAAGAGGACTTGCTGAGTTTACTGAGCTTAGTGAGAGACAAGGCCTTGTCGAGTTTGGATGCCAACTGCTCCTGCTCGCTCACTCGGCTCTTCTTTACGACCATTTTAGGTGCCTGTTTTAAAGAGATAAAAGCATTGAATGCATATTATTAAACAAATAGGACAGGGAACTGAAAAGAAAGAGCAGGAATGGGATCAGACATGCTGCAAGCAAGACTTGAGCGGTGCTGCACATACGAGTGATGTGGGTTGTTTGGAGCATGTGCACTTACTACTGCACCATGGCTCCGACTGGAACATGTTTGTTTAACAAAAACTCACATTTTCAGATATTTAGGGGCTTTTGTTCAACTCCAGTATAATAGAGACAGACCTCGTGAGAGTAGCTTGAAGATGCCTCCTGCTCGCCCCAGCTCTTTTTTTTCTTCTTCAATCTCAACGCACTGCTATCTTCCTCCTCCTCCTCATCTCTGTTAGAGGCCCGAAAGCGCTTCCTCAGCACCTCCCCACTCTCAGAGTCCTCTGAGTACAGCACGCTTCTGCCCAACCTGCAAAACAACAGAGCGTTCAGCTACAGGGCAGGCTGTGGTGAGCACAGCTGGGCATTATTGGTTCCTGAGCTACACACTCACTTTGCACACTTCGAATCCAGCTTGCTGAGGGGTGGAGACAATGCGCACAGGGCAGGTTTCCTCTTTCGGGGACGCCCCGGGCCCCTGCGGGCTAAACTTCTGTTCCTCTCCTGCTGCTGGATCTGTTGTTGTTGCTGCTGACGTTTCTCTCTGTGAATCGCACAGGGATCATAAATTGCAGGTCGTTTAATTGTTAGTAGTAAGTGAGGTAGATTGGCACTACTGGTCTTAATAAAGTGATGATAAGGGATTTCATGTTAATTGAGAGACTCACTCTTTGTCTCTCCGTCTCTGCAGTTTGATAAGATCTCGTTGTTTGTCTTTGTAGCGCTGCTGCAGCTCAGCGAGTCTCACACGGTAGTCCACTTCTACAGTGTCCATTCCCTCCAAAGAGGATTTGGAGAACATCTAAGAGACAGAGCAAGATTAGCATCTGTGGTTTAACTTCTATAGATCTCTCAGCAGCTGTTAACACTGGCTATGGACATCTGGCTGAAATCAAGTGCACATGCATCTGAGTGTAAAGAGGCTGGAAATCTTAAGTATTATTAGCTAAAAGCTTGCACTCCTTGTATTTAAAACTACAAACATCCAAGAATTACTATTCCGATAACAGAAAAAGCAAATGAAAGTGATAACAGAAATCTTAACTTCTTTAGCACAGGTTTAAAAAAGGGAGAAGAAAAATAGTCATAAAAAGGTAAGCATACAGGTTCATCTTTCTTCTGTCTCCAGCTGTATTTCTTATTAGGGTTGAGCTCTCGGGGGAGGCGGATGATAATCTGAGGCTGACACTCGATGGCCTCCAGGAGAACCTGCCTGCCAGCTTCCAGCAGACTCTCCAGTCCACAGAGTATTACAGCTGCACACACAAGCACACAACCGATACCAACATTAATTACCTCTAGGGAGCATGGGACAGCCCTGCATTCTCCAATACATCAGTATATGGGTGTTTCTTGTGTCAGAGTGCATTAACGCATTTGACAAAGATACATCCAAAATACCAGAGAGATGCATTTATTTATACTTTCAATGAACGCATTTACTCTAAAAGATTCATAGATGAACAAGCAGCACTGGCACACAGTTCATCACTCCAGCAAATTCTGAATATACTAGAGCTGAAACAATTCCTGAGCTTGTTTCAGCACATTTTACTTTACAGCAGACTACAGTGAGCAAACCTTCCTCCCTAATCACCACTTCCATTTGAACTGTTAGAGCACGCTACATCAGGTCCCACATCCTTCAGATTACCGTTCCTCTCTCTGAAATGAGACTCACCCTGTGTGTCATCTCTGGGTTGCCTCTGCATCTCCAGCTCTGCCATCTGGCTAAGCAGGGCCATGCCTTCCAGAGCAGTGGACTCTAGGGGACTGACGCCCTTGCAGAGCTCAGACCTAGAGCAACATGCATCTGCCAGGATGGACACTGCTCCGGCCTGCGGAAGTTCGCTGGCCGTGACCAGGGCGAACATGCCTGCCATGGGATCTTCAGGCAGGATGGCCACCAGTATGGGAGAGGGCTGAAGGTGAGGAGGGCTGCTGTTAGGCAGGAAAAGATGGTCAAGTTTGGATTCCAGGTGTGGAGCGTCAGGGACAGGATCTCTGAGGTCTACTGGGTTCAAACTATCAGAGAGATCGGAGGGTTTTGCTGGCTGGATGTCACAAGCCACAAGGTGTGTGTCAGTGTAACTTGAAGATTTGTAAACTTGGTCTACCAGACCAATCGAGTCCTCTGCAGTTTCTGCTCTGGTCGTTCTTTCAGCATCTGGCTCATACAGCCCTGGATGGCTTGAGGTGACAGCTTCGATTTTGACAGCCTCCCCATCTCCCTGGTCTGGTTCATCCTCTGGCAATGGTGTGGTTGTGGCTCTAGGGTGGGCCTCGGCCTCTGTGGGGGTTCTAGGGTCTTGAGTGGTGATGGGTGCAAGCCTCAGGCTGTTCTGGCTCAGGACGTCTTTGTTGTCTTCCAGGTTTGGCTCTTTTTTTAACACAGTGCTGCCCTCATCCATGGACTCTTTCTCTCTGGATGCCTGAAGTGACTCCACTACCACTGGAGAACACAAGTGCTGGGGTTTGACATCTGCAGTGGTCGCCAAGTGCTCGGATGTCTCAGCCGGCAATGGCACATCTGGTGCCAGGCCGTCAGCGTCTGCGGCAGCGGCTGGCTGGAGGAGGTAGGGGTAATGGCTGCCGAACGGTGCTGTTATAGATTGGTATGGGTAGCCAGGAGGAATTTCTGCTGAAGAAACAGAAGAGAGAACAATTTGAGGGGCTAGGAGTGCTTATGCAAAGACTAGAAAGGCTTTAGTTCCCTGCGACAGAGTGACAAAGTGATTAATAACCCCACATGTTCTTCAGCACAGGGGCTTTATGAAACTTTCATGAACCAAATGGCCCCAGCACAAGCATCCCAAAAGCCCTTACATACACATAGGCCAACACGCTTGTGCATACTCATACATTCAGAATGCACCATGAGCAGAAAATCCATTTATCCTGAGCATTGAACATTTTTAAAGGGAAACCGCCAGGGGATACGGGTACAAAAGGGCTGCTGTCATAAGAAGTCTCTATTCCAGTGAAGAGACAGCTGGTAATCCCATATGTGGAGATATTTGCAGACTACTCATTAAGACTGCACTACCCTGCACATTCTGACATGAAGAATAGCGCACTGCATTTGATTGCTGTCCTGTGAGTATTCTCAGTCCCCTTCCAAACATATTTTTTTTTAAATAGCAATATGGAGAGTAATGGCCTTGGATTATTAAACCGCTTTCCTTTCATTTTGATTAGTTTCCTTCTCATTTATTGTGCAATATGCAAATAAACAATAATTACTCCATATGATCATGCAAATTCATAGTTGTTGCAATTTTGACAAATTAAGCAGACTCAATCCTGGACATTTCATTTGGGAAAGCTGACCTTCCCACTTACCATGGTACATGGATGGGAACGGAGTAGAAGTTTGCTTCAGTAGACTGAGTGGTTCTTTCTCAGGCACTTCAACAGATTCCTCTTTGGTTTGGATGGGGGATGTAGGAAGAGGCGATGCCGAAACGGGGCTGACTGAATGAGGGACAGGAGATGATGGATGGGAGTAGGGCTGTTGAGGGAGCGACTTCTCCACTTTGGGTCTCTCCTCAGACTTCAGTGCAGTGACAGGTGAAGGCAACGGTGGGACGGGCAGCGGCGTCAGGGCTTTTCTATATGAGGTGGATGGGGTTTGAGAGCGTGGGGGAGGCTTGCGTGAGTGCAGGGCTTGAGTGGGGATGCCCGAGAGACTGGATTTGGCCCCTTCACCTCCTCTCTTGTCTGGTTTTTCATCCAAATCGGTCCTAGAGTGACTTGCATTTAATCTCTCCTGCACCAGAAAAAAATTAAATAAAAAAAATATCTGAATTTAACCCCTCCCCCCTCCCTTTAAAAGAAAAGATATATACTAACTACAAGTTTGCTCAAAAAGTACTGCAAATCAAAATAGATAAAATTGGTATGGCATCGGTTATAAAAAATTATAAATGATAAAAAATAGATATATAAAAATAATAGATAAAAAAAAAAACAGGACCCCTGATTTGGCACATAAAAAAATAATAAAGACCACAGTACAATATTTTGAACTTGACTGGAAGGCTTAATTTATGCATTTGGATTTATGCCTGTTTTCCATGCTGAACATTCAGAGTTGGTGCAAATAGACCTTAAGGACTACAAAATGGAAAATACAGGAGTGTCTTCCCACTAATATAACGACATTGACAGAAAGAATCTCATACCACTAACTGTGCGTTCCTCTGCAGTTCCATGACCTGTGCGGTCTGATGCTGGATCATGTAAAGCTCCTGTTGCCGCAGGAGCTGCTGGTGGGAGAGGAGCTGGAGTTGATGGGCATGCTGCAGAGAGCTTCCTGCCGGCGGGTACATGGCTGACCACAGTGGGGGGCCTCGCTCTAACATCTCAGCTTTTAAAGAACAAGAGGAATATTTGAGCATCACAAATCAAGTATATTTATTCTGCAACACGCCAGGAATATCACTACCACTCACTTTTATAAATGTACATCGTATTCATGCGTGAATGGAAAGACGGTAAAATATGAATACAGAACTTGTGGTGAATATACGGGGCCTACCATAGTGTGGCAGATGCTCTGTCTGAATAACAACCACCTGTCCGGTCTGTGGATCTCGGGCAAACTGGTAAGGTGTAGGGATGGAACCCGTCAAGGCAGGAGGATATCCTGGAGGCAGCGTCTGATGAAGAGAAGGGGGACCCAGTCCTGTTCAACAATAGAGAGACAAGAAATGGTTGGGTTCACCATATATTTAGTTGATGGTCCATTTGCACTTGCATTCTGGCAGCTTTGTGAACACTCAAGAGTTAATCCCCAAGAGAAACACCATTCCCAGCATAATCTCACCCCTGTTCATGGAGCACAGACCTAGTTGATTTCCTGCCAAGATGCACAGCACTTTAAATACAGCTATTTTCTTATGGGACATTTTTGTTTTTAAAGTAAAGTCTAGACAGAAACTCGAACGTCAGAGAACTGAACTGACAGTGCTGTTTGCTGTTATTCTTGGATGGAAGTTGTGGAGTGAGACTGATTGTTTCTAAGAATGACTAAAACACTCAGCCTAGACAAAATGCTTGGGCCGTCTGGCAGGGTCAACAGACTGCCTCGAGGAAATAATTTGGTGTCCAAATCCCATTCACAACCCAGCTCTACAGCATTCCAGACTGACATGAGCATTCCAGCACGTGACATAATTCTTACACTACAGCCATAGGTGTAAAAAAATGTGGGTACCATATGGAGAGCCAGACAACCACATGGAGGGGGCTCCTGGTCGGGGCAGCCATGGGTGGGAGGCCAGGTGGGAGGCGGGGTCAGCAGGCCAGCGGCCCCCACCAGCCAGAGTCGGTCCACCAGTCACCATCAGGTTGGGGTTTAGTCCACTAGCAGACACCATAGGTGGATGCATCTGAGTGTAGTCTGCTAACTCTTTATTCTCTCTGTGAATGAAGAGACTTACTTATTAGTGATTAACCAATCTATGGCAATGTTAGTTTGCATTTCCTAATTGCACATTAAAGTGTTCAATCTCCATAAAAAAAAATCTGTATTTAAAAAAATGCTACCTTTGCTTCAAAAAAAAGAAAACATGCATTTTTGGGCAAAGATTTGCTGTGTATTTCTTAAACACTTGACAAAAAATATGTTTATATTTTTAATGAAATATTCTTATAATAGCCAAAAGTCAGTTTTATAATTTAATATATATTGTAAAAATATTCTCAAAAGTTGTTTGAACCTTAATGTAATGGTAGTAATGCTACCTGAACGAAGAACAAAATTACAAAATATTTAGAATTTGGTTAGTTATTCCCAACAGAGACCAACCAAATCTTTAAAAAAAAGAAAGAAAGAAAAACAGTTTGGACAATATGAGGGTGGGTAAATCATTTTCACTTTATTTCTTTAAAAGTCTGCTAAGTCCCCAATATCCAGGTGCCCGCATTTGACGACCAGAAAAATGTATGACAGATGCTTTTACATTGCAAAAATAATGCTTATTTAAGGCCAAAAGTAGAACTGGTGGCCATTTAGCCTCAACTGTGACACAAATTCCCCAGTCTATGACTTCTATCCTGCCTTACACTTAAGGACAGGCACTGAGGGTGGAATCCTGCTGAGAAAGCCAGTCACTTTTATAAGCACCAATTTCCCCAGTGGGGAAGACTGACTTTTTCTAGTCCTCGAAATGAGAGCCACACTTTGAAAATGGGCTCATATTTGCCGAGAACTGTTGCCATAAAACCTGTCCACTCTAAAGAAAACCACGCTGAGAGTGTGACCAATGAAAGTAAAATGTTGCTCCATTTAGCCAGTGTGTGGAATCAAAGAAACAAGAATCCTTTCACACTGGATGGAAATGCTTAGTGCTTACTACAATGTGAATGATTTAATAAAAGGGTGCCTTAATTAACAGACTTTCATTCAGGCTTCTAACATATTTTTAGAGTTACCTGAACAAAGATAACATCTATTTTGGCACATAAACACATTTTTGGCAAATTTTTTGTCTTACCAAATTTTAGTAGACGTTGTCTCTAAACTCGCATAATAACTTGTTTTGAACTATAATAACGATTGCTCATTCAGTGCCATGGCCGCTGACGTTAGCATTATTTATTTGCTATCATCTCTGTGCTCTCTGTGCCGAGTTTGACCACCAAAACTTTAATATTAAACAAGACGGTTTATTTATATTATCATAAAAATGGGAGAAAGTAAAATATAGACCTGAACGGGTCCCGGGTCGGATCCCGGGTGCACTGGGTAGACCTCTAGCTCAGGGTGCTTTACGTCAGTGGTTACAAACTCTCACCTTACCTTAATACTTTCTCCTGCTCACGCTCCACACGTCCCGACAGCAGGCGCTCGTCACGGTGGCGCGTCCTTTCGTCTCCTTGTTCTTCCACTGTGTGGATTGGGCCTGCAAGGTTAGGACATTACACTAATTACAGATGTTGACAAACAGTTTTTAATAAATGAGCTAACTTCATAGTGTTTGCCAATGATATCTAATTTTTCACCATTTCAGATATGTTTAAGCCCAATTTACACATTTCCGACCTTTCTTAGCCTAAAAACAAAGTCAAACATTAGTAGTGTCTGCCAGTCTGGCAAGACTTAAAATGTTACTGTTTTCTCTTTATAAATACACTTCTCCATAAATAGCCCAAACTCTAAGGGTGTTTATCAGTCCTAACACTCAGCACGAGTCATATTCAGTGTCTTACACATCTATGAGATTACAGACAGACTGTGTAGAGAAAAAAAAAAAACCCGAACCTATGCTGAGTAACATACCACATTTACAAGAACCCAATGAGGCCCATCAATCACTTATCAATGTTTCAACACCACTGTGGCGTCATCCATGGTTCAAATTGCTCTTCATAGAGTAGCAGCCATTTGGAGAATCAGACAAAACAAGTAGTTCACATACCAAACTAAACTAAAAGAGCCTTTGAAGTTTGTGTTCAAAATACCTAAGCAACACAGCCCTGTAAAAGATAAACGCGTAGAACGTATCCGAGCAGGATTTAGTTAGGAGTGTATTGAACCTTTCAGTACTGACAGTGGCTGAGAAGAGATTGTGTTCTTTTAAACAGAGGAGGGGGACGAAAGTGCACATAGATCTCTGTCATGCTCCAGGGAAAAGGTTTCAGACTGTTTCCAAGGTTACCAAAAGCCTGTCGGACATGCTATCCGTTTGCATCAAAAAGAGGGCAAATTAGTCAAGCAAAGCTCTGTCCCTAACACTTGTTTTAAATGTAAATTCAAACTCAAGAGTGTGTAGACTAATGTTATTACAGAAATTTCCTTGCACACAAGAGGACATAAATTAATGCCTTTCTCCCCACCTCTTTCTGCCCCTTTCTGAAGCTGATTCGATTGCTAAGCAACAAAACTAAAGTCATATTAGAATGCACTGCTTGTTTGCCACCTTTAGTAGAGCTCTGTAAATTATGTTTATAAGCAGTCAGGCATGCAGTGTCTTAGTGAAAGGTTTAAACACACTCCCTAGGCTAACAGGAAACACTGTGGGCCAAAGCAATAGCAAAGCTCATGCTGTTTAAGAAACTAAAACAAAAGCGGGAGAAACCTTGCTGCTAAGCAGGGCAATGTAAATGGGCTATAACAACGGAAAATGAGACTGTGTTGTTCTTCGATTCCATTAAAGGCGTGAATGCATACCAACAGGGGCCAGAAATGTACAATTAACACATCTTATAGGGTTAGCTGTTCTTTTTTCTGCAGAACACAAGACATTTTGAACAATGTCTCAACTGTTTTTGCCCATAGACTGAAAGTCAATATTGCCCAAAACAACACTGAACCCCACTCACTTTCATTGTAAGGCATTTTACAAAATATATCCTTTTGTGTTCCACAGAAGAAAGCAAGTTGTACAGATTTAGAAAAACATGGGGTTGAATTTAAATGAATTTTAATTCTTGGGTGAACTATACCTTTAAGAACAATGCATGCAAAGATATGAGGTAACAAACCTTTGATGGCTCCTCCAATTGGCCTGTCCCTGTCTGATACAGAGCTGTGCTTGCTGCTGTTGTCCCTCTGACGGGCAACAGCCACCGCTATGCCCACCGGGGGATGACGAACCTCCGCTTCACCCTGAGTAGAGCTTCCGTCTCTGCCAAAGGATTTAGCACTCTCTGGTCTCTCAGGCTCCTTCTTCAACTGCTTTCCAGGCTGCTGGGGTGGAAGGTGCTGAACTCTAGACACTCCGGGATAACCAGCCTCCAGTTTCATGCTGCCCAGTCCTCCAAATGAACTAAGGCTATCGGATCCGTGTCTGGAGCCAGACTCGTTGGAAAAGTTGCCACTGTACTTTATGAGGCTCTGCATGGCTGAAACCTCCCTGTGGCCCTCGGGACTTCTGCCGCTGCCTACCGGTCTGTGCAAGCCAGTAGTATCTAGGTACATTCGCTTGCCCTCTTCCTCACCTCGGGGGCCATGGTTGTGTTGGGCCGCCAATGTGGCGATGTGACTGGTAGCATAATTGCCCATCTCGAAAGGCTTCCATTTGGGCTCAGCAGAACCCAAGCCCTTTAATGGATGCTGCTCCGAGTAAAGTGTAGCTGGATCCATTCCAGAGAACGGATGGGCAGACCTTTGAACCCTATCCCGCTCTTGGCTGTGGGATTCAGTTTCGAGTCCCGTTTTGATCATGTGTTTTGATGTAGTGTTGGTTAAGTCTCTGGCATCTGGGCTGTTTCCAGATTTATTCGTGCACATTTCTAAATGCAAGGGCTTTTTCATTGCCAAACCATTTGACCTAATTATCGAGCCTTCCTCTCGTAAAATGTCTCTCTTGACGTCCCCATGAGGGGGCGACTCACTCCTAATGGAGGAACGACCATGGTCCATATGTGTTCTCTCATTCCCCACCTGTAGGGCTGATCTGTGCAAGTCCCTCTCCCTGCTCTTGTCATTTTTATTATCTCGAGCTTGGGAGGCAATTTGAATTGGCCCTTTTCGCTCATCGTAAACCTCGACAGAAGGCACATAAGTAGGAGCTATCACTCTCTGTTCTTTTCCTGGCTCTTTCGCTGTAGAGTAGAGCGGGTACATGTTGGGCGGCATGTGGTGAGGGGGAGGGTAGGTGCCAGAGGACACCAGCCTGGGCGGGAGATGGGACGGGTTCGGCTGCAGGGAAGAGGGACTGGCATACGACACATGCAGCGTGCCAGATGATGTAGCAACTGAATCGCATCTTTTCTGCTTGTCAGTGGAAAGGTGGCCCCCTGGCCGGCTGGTTTCGTCATCCCGGTCCCTGTCCCTCCTGTCCTGTTCTGTACTCAGGTGTCGGGCTGGCGTGCCACTACTTGTCCCGCAGTTGCCAAGTAAAATCTGGTGAGATTGTTTGGGCTTAGTGTCCGTGGTGCTCAGAACAGGAGAGTGCTGGTGAAAGAAAGGCCTAGCATGCTCTGTAGTCTTTGTAGACCTTTCTGGGTTGCCTGCTCTGCGCTCATCTTCTGTCTTGACATCCAAGGTGAGGTCCACCACGCTGTGGGGCCGTGACTCCTCTTTTGGCCTTTCTCGTTCCTTCCTTGGGAGGGAGTGGCCTAGGTCACTCTTACAGGGCTTCTCTTTTCCCAGATCCCTGCTCGAGTCTTTAGAGCTTTTGTGAGGAGGTAGGGCCTCCTTTTCCCTGGAGAAGGAGCAGGGCATGTGAGCCACTGGGCTCCTGGCCAGTGCAGACTGGGAGTGCACTGAACCTGGCAGGTAAAACCCCTCTGAAAGAATAACAACAAAGTAGAAAGAGTGAGCCCGACAAAGCTTAGGACATCTGGTGTAAAAGATCAGGCCCTTAACTGCAGAAAGTATATAAAGAGATGGACCATAAACTAACTTGTTAAAACACTCTAAATAAGGCACTATCTGCGAGTACAGCATAACAGAAATCAAAAGACTTGAAAAGTTCATGTACTAGTTGGTGAATGCTAACAAAAACAAAGTGCTGCCCTTTTCCCTCAGCTCTGAGGGAGAATAAAGTCTAAAGTTTTACTTGGTAATATTATACTGACATACTGGTCATAACTGATTATACTGGTAAATTACTTTAGACATGGAGCTATTTTTTTTTTTAAACCATGCAATTTTTGCAATTGCTTTAAATAGCCCATCTAGCATTATAGCTAGCAATCGATTAAATCACTCATTCATACGCTTTACTGTTAAATTTGCTTTCCATCTATTATGTAAAGCACCAGGGCTGTCAACTAACGCATTCAGCGTGAGACTCACGCAATTGACACTTTTCACACACTCTCACGCACAGAAAAATCACGAAGCAAAGAGGACAGACAGACAAGACAGAGCAGGTTACTTATATATATATATATATATATATATATTTTTAGCTCTCAGATTCTGTCAATTCTATTACGAAATTCAAACAATAAATACCATTATGGCACTTGTAAATGTGACGTGACAGATTCCTAGCGCCTCAGTTAAAGCAGCACGTGAACTGATCATCCCTACTAGCTAATAGTAAATAATAACGAATTAACAATGTTGAAAGATACAGTACAACTTACCGAAATGTATATTCCTCATAGGGGTGGGCGATATCTCTAGATTTGAAATATATCTCGATATTTTTGAAACACGATATGGATTTTGACATATCGTATATATCGATATATTGTTTATATTTAATTCTGATTTCGCCACTTTGCTTGTTTGCGCTCGCCCCCGCCTCCTTGCTTTTGTTCCCCCTCCCTTCGCGTGTTGTCTCATTCAACATGTAGGCGCGTTGCGTGCATGGTTGCGTGTGGTAAGCGTGCTCATTATGTAAGAGACGCCGGCGCGACCACAACATTGCCCAACATCAAATGGCAAACGTAAAACAAGCGGAATGAAACTGCTCATTATTGTGTAGACACAAAGCATGAGATTGTGCCATGAATGAACTATCCAGTGTCCACAGATCAGCAACATTCACCATGGATTTACTGTAGTAACACTAACTGCAACCATGGAAGTTTGGCAGGAATAGTAGGCTACAATGCCTTCAAGTAACATTACTTCGGTTTTATTTTGACATTATGAATACAATTGCTGCCCTCAAATGTTAATCTGAACTAAAATAAACCTTTGTTTATAACTACTACAATATTACATTTCATTTTTTTCAAGGAGCTGTTTTGTTTTATATGCTAAGAAGAGTCAACTAGCTCCAGAATTGCTCAAAGTAAAAAAATATCATATTTATGATGTTAGTTTTAATTTTAAAAAAAATTTAATCAAGGAAAAAATTTCTGGCATTTCTTTCTTTTTGATGTATCGAAAAGGTACCGAACAGAACCGTGACAAGTGTATAGTATCGAACAGAACCGTGAATTTTGTGAATCGTTACACCCCTAATGGAGATACTTTGGTTTTAAGGCGTCGGACGAACAGCAGACAGATGTCTACTGCTGTGAATGCCGAAAGTTGGTGCCAACCAAAGCTTCTAGCAAAAGAGTTACACAAACTTGTTTTTTGGCTATTTGTTGATGGCTACAACAGTGTTAATGCAAAGGTGAGCTTGAGTTGTTTTATTTTTTAATGAAAAGAAGGCAATATGTATTATTTCTTGTTAAATTAAATTATTATTTTTGTTTACAGGGATTTTTTTTTTAAATGTCGCAGAAGCACTTTGTTCCTACATTAACTGCCTACCTCTTTGCACTTCAATAAAAAAGACTTTGTGGTATTTGACATATTTGTTTTTGCAGTAGTTTTTGGGGGGTTATTTTTCCTGTAAAGATATCGAGAAATATATCGTATATTGAGATATAGCAAAATATATCGAGATATATGTTTTGCTCCATATCGCCCAGCCCTAATTCCTCATACATAATATCGATCAATCAGTGTTTTTCAACCGCAGAAAGAGGTCAATAAAACAGCTGGAGAACAATTATGTCACATAACATTTACCTCAGGAAAGCCATTTACCATAATATATAGTACGTTAGTTGGCTAGAAAAAAAGAGCTAGAGTATTTAGCTAAATGTGTACTATATTACATATTTATTATATTTTTACTTATATCATTAAATAAAGTTGTTATAATGCGTTTTTTATTATATTTAATTTGAGCTATTTTTAACCGTAAATAATACTACCCGCTGATAGGGCTCTCTGTATGTTTACAGCATTAGGGGAGTTTTTTTTCTTGAGAAAAAACGCCTATCTTGTGTACCTAATATTTATCCAAATGAGTCAATATTGAATCAAATCACAAGAATTTAATTGAAATCGTGAAATTTGTGTCAAGCAATAATAAAAAAAACGTAGCTTACCAAAAATTGTACCATGTAGCTAAACATTGTAACATGTTGTCACTAAACCTAATAAAATTCGGTTTAGTTACTAAATTGTTTTGACAATCACAATACACTTATTGTGATGCAAGATTTTATTTTTACATCCCCCCAATCCAGTCACTTAAGACCTAACCGACTGTGCTGCTGCTGCTTATTATTATTATTATTATGCATTACAGTAGGTATCTGTAGATAAGCCTATCAAGAGTCATATAATAGGCTTCACTTTCTTTGCACAATTCCCTCTTCAATTTTGGGGTGAAATCTGACCTGGCTATTTCTGCACAGTTTAGGGAGATTCACTTGATATACACACATTGGGCATAAATGTTATGATGATAGTAACACACACCCATAAATCACAGAGATAATGGTTAAACATGATTTTACAGACGTATACAGACCTTTTTGGGAGTCAAAGAGTGCATGTTGGCTGAGCTGTGGATGCTCAAGGTGGCCCAAGGGAATGTAAGGGCTGGGGTACAAACTGCTTGGCAAGTGAGAAAAACCTAGAAAGGAGAGAGTATGGCCATGTCAGGGTTTTACTTTTCAAGAGAATAGGCAGAAGGAACGATAGTACAATAAAATAGTTGAAAATAGTTTATGACAGTGCATTTGAGTCATTGACTGTACATCGGTCCACAAGACCTTTCTCCAGCTAAACAAAATTTTTCCTGTGTCATTAAATTATGCACATTTACAAACACATGGTTTTGACAATTTATTATCTTATCAGTTCATGAATCTGCTTCATAGCCAGAGCAACAGCTCACCTCGATCCAATCATAAAATTGACTTATTACCACCACCCAAAGCAAAGGGAGAGAAATATTTCTCACATCTGACATCTGGTAACAGTGGAGCGGCCATTCACACATGCAAAGTCATGAATACCATCTAAGATTTCACCAAGGGCACAAATGCACATTCATAACCACAAACACTACAAACAGCCATAAACAAAAGCACAAAGGCACACACAAATAGTGCTGACACATAACATTATCCCTCCTTTAAAAAAAAAAGCTTTAATGAAAGACAAAAGGGTTGTCAGAGCTAAGAACAAACAACCCTCTAAAGATAGAAATGTTTGACACTGAAAGGGGAGGACGAAATATTTACAGCCTGATTCTCTGGAGTAGTAGTCGACCTATATCGTGTTTTTGATGGCCGATGCCGATATCTTAGAGAGCAGGGTGGCCGATATAAAGCAGAATATATATACACACACACACTTTATAAATTATTAAATATTGATTACTGTATATGCATATAAATAAATTCAAAAACAAATCTTTAAAATAAACATGATTATACTTTAGATGGCAACTTCTTGAATATGCAATCCTATAACACTATTTTTCACAAATAAAGTAAGCGTTTAAAAAATATATGAATGTGTGAAGGAAGTAAACACTGTAACAGGGCACTCCGTAATATGGTAATATCGTGCACACTGGTAATCATATTTTTTCAAATAAAGACAAGGTAACGCTAATTTTACATACAGCACACAGAGAAAACGATATGAATGTGTCACAGTGGGCAACTGGATATAGTACAGCATATTTTAAAATGAAGTATTTAAAGTTTTTCGATCACGTCTCCTGTGAAGCTGATCTTCTGTTCGCATTCACTCACTTCGCACGGACCAACTCGCAGTAACACGTTTATGCCGGCTACAAATGCACACTTCACAAGTTATCACAGCTGGATTCGATTAAATCTGCAAGGTTTGTGAAATTAAATGTTTATTAGATATTCAGAGATTTGTTTAAATTATGTAGATGCGCATTTGCTGAATGTTGACGGTAAATGAAAAAGTATTTTAGTCTGATTGTTTGCCTTTTCTGTTACAAATAATATAAAAGCAAACGCTTTACTTTTTCCCATACCATTTACTTTCTTTGTTTACCAGTTCTGTCTAACAAAGTATTAGATATTACTGACAGAGATCGTAAACTAATGAAGAAGGAGAATGTGAGAGCGCTGTGTGATCAGGCGCTGCCGTTCTATTCTCAGGCGCGGATGTTCTCAGCGCCGCCCGTGAAAATAAAAGTCCGGATTGCCGCCAAAGTAAAAGTCCCGCTTCCAAAACATTGGCCAATCAGAAAAACTTATCGGCCAATGCCGATATTTTATAAATGCCAAATATCGGCCGATATATCGGCCTTGGCGATATATTGGTCGACCACTACTCTGGAGTAGAGGATGATGTAAGTACATTCATCATTCCTAGCTGTAAAAGATACAAATCAAATGGGAGTGGATCAAATCCTTCATTTAGAACCTCCATTGTGAGACTTTGATTGTGGGTGGGGTATGCTTGCATTTAAAACCAGCAAGACCCAAGGTGCATTCTAGACCTGTTGCTGCTTTTACGGAGCGGCTTGGCAGGCATATACCACCTTGGTCCGCGGTGCATGCTGATCCGAGCGCGACTCTGCATGAGGACAGGCATATTAAATGTTTGTTTTCGGACGGCTGGTCTTAAAGCACGCAATTACTCAGAACACTACCGGCTACGTCATGCAGGCGTGACGGTTTGGCAAGAGGTCAGGTGGTGCTGAAATGACTCATAAGAACAAATGAGTAACCAAGCAAAGTAAAAAATGTGTTCGCGCTAAATGCAAAGTGCGGAAACGAGATGAGCGGCTTCTGCTGCAAATGAATTGAGGAAATTGAAGCCAGAATGTGCACTTCTCCCATCCCTTTGGCAAAATTGCAACACAATCAGAGAGGCTTTGCTGGAGAAAGGTCAAGCATCCATTATATTGGCCAAGCTACAGGGGGCACAGGGGCTACTGAAACACTTTTTATGATTTCACAACAAATTAATGCAACTGAAGATGACCAGAAAGCAGAGGGTTAGGAATAATGTCCAAGTAAACAGATTAAGGGAGAATATTTACAACACAGCTGTCCATGAATAGCAAACTGTTCATTCTTGGTGTTCAAATTTGAATGAACATTCAAACAACAAGATCTGTGTTAGGATATTGACAAGTTCAGATTTTGAACAACAGCAGGAGTGTCTTGGGTGTAATGGATTAGTTCTTACCGTCAATGCCATTTAAGTCAGGCCACATCAACCATTATGGATTGACTTGCAAGGCCCTGGAATAGTCAGTTCTCCGAAGCAATGTTTAGAGAGCGATAGCAGATACAGGGTCCTGGAGGGGCAGGGTCAAAGGTCGGCACCATTTCAATGAGTGTTACCAGAGCTCTAAAGCAAGGTTTATTGGAGGCACATGGAAACGGTCTAAAAACCTCAAAAAAAAGGAAGCAGTGTCTTCAGCCCCTGCGTGGTCTAACTGTGGATTTCATATGCCATTGATTAAATTCCTCAGATAGACCAGACAGTGCTGCTTAAAACAAGTAGTGTCAACAGCATGCTAAATAAAGGGCTGAGTCAGCCCACAAAGCTAGTGTGGTAATATTATCTAGTCACATGTTTGCCAAAATGACAGTGGATGAGATGTTTATTTATGCATTGCATGAGTGGCAAAGAAATTCTTCTGTCTATCGGTCTAAATAAGCTACACTCACATGGAAAACCAAAACCTGCATCATTTTTTATTTTAATTGAGAGTCAGAGACAAACATTGCACATAAAACACCAGGGTTACTCAACACTTATCTACAATCACAGCCTCGCAGTCAAAGCAAAGTCTTTGTAATTAGTGATAACGGTAACATGAGAACATTAAGTGTTATCGACAGTCCAAAAACAAAACATCTAAAAATACAACTTTGTTTTAAAGTACACAGTGTGATTCTTTATGGCACTACAAGTAAGAAGAGCGGTGGTTCAAAGGCTTTCACTTTATTTAGTACATCTCAGGTAACCGGGTAGTGCTATGCCGCTGATTGCATTCCCACACCATACCGAGAGATGATTGAAGGCGTCCTACTCTTAGCAACAGGGCTAGAACTGCAGTGCCACATTTATTTCTGTGTTTTTCTGCATGCTTTGAGAGGGGTGTGGTGGAGGCAGGAGCGCTCTCAATGTACAGCACATCTAATCTCATTTAATCTCAGTTTCTCTCATGTGAAATTGAGAGAAAGTCTCAACCTACATGATATCTGAAATCTAATTAGTTTTGATTGCCACTGCCATTTCCTACAGTTCTGCAACACAACGTGCCTAATGCAGAGAAACTTCCTGACAAACCAGGAAGATAGATACAGGGTTCCCACATGTTGACCAATGAATTCTCAGTGCCATTTCCATGTGTTCATGATTACTGGAAAGAATCATTCAGAATCATTTTAAATGGGTTACTGGACAGAATATCAATTTGTATGCTAGGTCTGCAGTTTTTTAATAAATTAATATAACCATTTTAATTGTCTGTTTTTTTCTCTCTAATAAATATTTGGACAAACAATGTTTACATCACTCTACCCAAGCATTTCAAAAAAGCAATATCAAGCCAATTTAAACTCAAGTAGCGCAAACTATAAAAATAATAATAATAATAATAATAATAATAATAATATTTTTCCATGCATTGGTTTAGAATTTAAGATTATTAATTTCCATGATGTTTCCGGTCAATTTTCCACAGTTGTGGGATTTAATGTAGATGAGAACAGCCTAAAAATACTTAAAATAAATCAAATGAAAACCAGAAAAAGTTCCCATAACATTTGGTTTAGTGTGACTGTAAAGGGAAAAGGTGTGTGTGTGTGTGTGTGTGTGTGTGTGTGTGTGTGTGTGTGTGTGTGTGTGTGTGTGTGTGTGTGTCACAGGAACCATTTAACCTAGCTCATTCTTTAGGGATCTATGACGAAGGACAGTGGAAGGTTACGTGTAAATTTACTACGTGTGGAGAGGGGAATTTATCTCAGAAAGGAACAGTCAAAAAAGCAGGCCATTAACATTCAAAAGCAAAGATGCTACGACATACCCTTGCTGACATAAAAAAAGAAAAACTGTTCCCTGAGGTTCGGACTATATAAAAGTCATAGAAAAGGCTTTGAAGGATAGGATGTGGTTCAAGACCTGCAATTAGACACAGAGGGGCTGCAAAAGGTCTGAAGAAGCTACAACAATTTCAACAAACCCATTTATGAGCACCAGAAAGAGGCACCTACCAGAATTTCAGTCAACATACATCTGCCTCCACTCTCCCTCTTTTTATTATATTTATTAAACATCTCCAATTTCACATACACATCAGCATTCAAAACCGACGTCATCCGGACCCCAGGGACGCCACAGGAAGCACAGCAGAACATCAAAGCGCTACCTGCGCCCACAAATCCATCATCATAGTCAGAGGGGCATTCCTTTCTGAGCCGAGCCCAACGTGTGACAGGAGCAGCAGGCATGGACGCTCTATCAATCACAGAGCGCCACCCTGCAGCCACCATCATCTCCTGCACAGTCCAAAGGTGAGCAGACCTCGAGGGCCATGCATCTGATTACAAACCGCTGCAGATAACGGCCACAGACACATGCTCGCAAAAAAAAAAAATGCAGCTGCGAAGCCACAGCGGCACGTGAATTAAGACCAGGGAGGACACATTCCAGGGATACTGATTCTTGCCTAATATAAACTGGTTCAAACCGTCATCTGTGCTCACCTGATCCACACAAGGCATCCCATGTTGCGGAACGCCTCATCCTCAAATCTTAGTGTATAGAGAAATTGTGTATTTTAAAGTTAACCACCGCTCAAGGGGTTATCGCACAAAGACCCAGCGCATATACAAACCCCACGTCAAACAAACTAACATTTCACAGTTCGCTGCAATTCATGTTTATTAATTGAACTTCAAAGATAAACTGACAGAAAGGCAGTGGTTTTTCCCTCTATTTATGGAGTATTTGCAATCCACAGTGGGGCGAGTGCAACATGCTTGATTGTTTCACACATTTCGTGCAAAAATTCCACAGCTGCTACTTCGACTTCCTTCAGTTAATAAGAGCCAGGTGCACCCTTCAGAATAAACAGGCATGTTCAAATATTTTCACAGGCTACAGAGACAGAGTACACTTCAATGTCAGCTATTCATCGCATTTCTACACAGGCAGAGCGAGGCAGGCTTGCTATGATCTGTGCCAAGGTATTAGACAATTCATCTGTACTTTCTCTGCGGGGACTTGAAAAAAAGGCCTATGGGTACAAGGCCCTTCAACAAACCTTGTTAATAATCCGCCCACGCCCTTTTACAGAGCTAGCGTTGCTTTTCTTTCGATTGTTTGGCATACACGTGAACCATTTTGAAAGCTGAAATCTCCATCTTCTCAAAATGGCAGGGGCTGGAATGGCTTCAGTGCCGAATGAATCATCTTGTTTGAACATGCAAGTTTGAAGATACAGCACAGATAAGGTCTTGACTTTATACACCAAGATGAGGAAGGGAGAATATGAAGGAAATGTGTAATGCAACTGCAGTGCAAAAATAACAGAATCTCAAAAGTCTTCCAGGCTCAACAAGTATGGCTGACTTTTAAGCCAGATGACGTAACGGTCATTGGCCCTGTTGAACTATTACTCCATTGACACTAAAGCTTACAGGCCAATTCCAGCGTTATGGACGTGACATTTGCAGTCAAAATGTAAAATATAAATTCTCAGAAAATGCATTTAATACCAATATATTTAAACGTCTGTTCATATGTCCATACTACCTTAATAAAGGAGTCCAGACAATAGAAAAATATCAGTCTACACATGCGTTTTATATTTAATATGAGGGAAATACACGTGCGTTACGGACGTGACAAAAAAAGACGTGAGTTTGTGGGAGACAAGATACTTTGTAGAAATTCTGCGAATTAAAATGCACAAGCCAAAATAAATAATACCAACCGAAGGGATGAGTGTTGGCTCTCTATAGAACATAAATTATTTATTTTATTTTACTTTTCATTTTTTCATTTATGAGGAAAAAACGTTGTTACGGACGTGACGTATTTTCGTTATGGACGTGACAGTTCTGAAATCAACACTTGGCAGACGCTGAAAAATGAGAGAAAATGCTTGAACAGAGACCTATTTGTGTGTCTCTGTTGGGTATTTAAAACAACAAACATCTGAGACATCAGTAAGGTAAGGCTGCACAATTAATCAAATTTAAACTGAAATCACTTTGTTATAGGCTAGATTAACCTCCGTTCACGCATATCTCTCATGCTGCTAAAATGCAGCGTGGGCAAAACTCAATTCGGGCATGATATTGCTTTATAATGTGGTGTTAACTATAGACCCCGAAAAAATACGGAATTGCTAAGATACATCAGCAGCTATTTTGTATTTTTATCATATCGATATTCTCCGGAGTCGAGATCGCCGGTTTAGATATCAAATAAATATCAAATTATATCAATAGATATAGATATAATTAGCCATAGATATCAAATTACTTACCAATTACTGATGTTGTCCAGAAATCGCAGATCTACAAATCACCACAGAAATAACTCTTGACCACAGAGGGCGCGCGCGGGAAAGAAAGTGAGTAAAGGCGCGTCTCATATTTCTCTCGCTCTCAGAGACTGTAATAATGCTTAACATTATGGTACTGGTATTAATTTATTTCTAAAATGTTCTGATGTACAGTAATAGAGATCAATTTAATATATATGCGGGGGTTTTTAACAGTAACAACACGTTGAACATGTTGAAAGACCGAGGTGGGTTTAAATAAGTTTGATTTCTTCCCACTCCATTTCAAGCATATAGATCGATTTATGTTGTAAAGTTGATGAATTTATCTTTTCGTTAATCAGAATGCTTCTTGATTTCCTTTGTTATGTGTCATTATATTGCTCAAAATAAATAAATTAATTAATTCATTCAACAAATATGCGCTGGTCAAATCATGCATGATTTAATATGAAGCGTCCGTAACAGTCACGTCCGTAACGCATAAGGTTGTTTAGAGCAAATAAGTGAGATGAATTGTCAATCATAACTAGAATGGACATATTTTGGCTTTGTACATACATTTTCAAATTAATTGTAATAATAATTATTATACAATATAAACTTATTCTTTAAATCGTTACAGACGTGACACATCACTGAAGCGTCGTGACTTCCTAAATATAGCCTTTATAAATTTAAAGGGCAATGCAGTTATAACAAAGTGGGTGTATTTATATCTCAGTCATGCTCCCATCTTTCTGTAAAATGCTTACGGTCAACATAAAGTATAAAAAAAATGAGTCTTTGACCCCTCTTTTTAAAGCATGAAATATGTTTGTTTGAAAAAGCAATTTTAGTATCTGTGCACACCTTATCTGAGGTGAATAAACACAGCAATTTCCTTAAAATTTACATGACCGCACATCAATACAATAAAATACAGACCCAAATGGACACCTTAGAAAGGGTTTTGATATTTTGATAATAACTTTATTTTTTCATGGCAAGGTTGACATTTGCATGGAATCGCCCTACAGTGGTTGATCACATTCAGATCTTGTGCAAACTGAAATATTTCATAATATTATATATAAGGTAAAGTTATCTAGCTAGCTAATATAAGCCAGGTTTTCATCCACATATTTTTTTGTGAACTTCAGGAAATGCTGGATAAAAGCGAGATATGAATAAATTCCCAAATGTGCATAAAACTTTGCTTGTGGTGGATGAATGAATAAATAAATGTTGATTTATTCATTCAGTCAGGCATGCACAAACTACCACGCTGCTTTATTTGTTATGTTTTTAAGATATTGTTTAAGATACGATATTGTTTTTAGTGTTTTTTTTTTTTTTTTACTTTGATGGAGACAATAGGTATAGATGAGGTTTTATTAAAACTACAAGAATGATTTGTGATAGCCTTAGAAACATTGGTTAAAATGGATTGGAAAAAAACATTAATCATCATATGCCATCGGTGCCACAGAGTTGCATTATACATGCATAGTTCCAGATTTTATTGCCATATTTATAAACCTAAATTTAATGTTTTATAAATGTACACCACAACTTTTTTTTAAAGAAATTAATACTTTTATTCGGCAAGGATGCATTCAATTGATCAAAAGTTATAGTAAAGACATTTATAAATGTTACAAAAGATTTTTTTTTCTTTCCTTTCTTAACACCATTCCAGCTTCTATGGCTTATAAAAGATTTCAATTTCAAATTAATGCTGTTCTTTATTCTAAAAAATTTTAAAGAATCCTGAAAAAGAACAATGCATCAGTTTCAACAAATATATTAAGCAGCACAACCGTTTCATCATTGATAATAATAATAATAATAATAATAAATGTTTGTCGAGCAGCAAAAGCATATTAGAATGATTTCTAATGGATCACGTGACTGAAGACTGGAGTAATGGCTGCAGAAAATTCAGCATCACAGGAAAATAAGTACATTTTTAAATCTTATTTTTGAGACCTTTTAAGCTGCTAGAAAACTTAGTTACATAACACTATAATATACATAGTACTGTTATACAAAGGACAGCAGTACTAATATCGGTCTTAAGCTCTGTCAAAGCTCTTGGATATTGACTGACACCAGCTATTTCAAGAAAGGAATTGGTTACAATTACATTGCAGCAGAGTGGATGTCAGATGTGGACTATTCTACATTAGGACTGCAGGGATGAAATTGATTTTTTATTGTCTTTTCTACAGTCATTGCACACCATTCACACAAATCTAGTTGAGAGAGAGAGGGGGGGAGAGGGGGAGAGGGAGAGATCCATCTCAGACATCAGACATGACTGCATATTACACATCACCAGCCGACAGCCTTAACCAGCCACACACACTTACTTATCAAAATAAATACTGCACCTTTATCTGCTTAAGCAGAGTCCACACAACATGCTCGTACTCCCAATACCAAGTCAATTTCCATTAACTTAAAATATAAAGCTGGCCTGTGGGTTGTATCATAGAGGGTGTTTTTTTTTCCATTAGCCCATCCACCCGGCCCTGCCTGTCACCCAGACCTCTGACTACAGCCTTTGTCTGAGTTCACTGATCTGCCAACAAACCTAATCGTTAAACCCAATACGCTCAAACTGCCGTGCGCAAATGCAGGTCCCGCTTCGCTTTAAGCAGTGACATGCTTTGGCGTAACTACCTTCCTTTTGCGGCACAAAAACATGCAGTGATTCTTACCTTCATGAGGGTGAGCGGCCCAGAGTTGGGCCATTTGCAGGCTGGCTTGGTTGGGAGCTCGGAAGGCCGGATCCGACGACCCGTGAACGCTTGAGGCGCTGACGTATCCGCTAAGGAATGGGCTCGAGGCACCAGGGAAGGCATCACCTGCAAAAGAGAGGATCAAACGTTTGCTTATGAAGTGACAGCAGAAAATGAGGCCATAAAAAAAAGCACGCGCTGTCATTTGATATGATGACATTCCACTCAGGAGAATAGCCTTGGCAAAAGTGGAATGATTAGTCTGTGAGGCTCTGCGGTTTTCTTTTGAAATTCAGGAACCAGTCACAAACCTGTTCCGACTGCCGGACAGCCTTTTAATTCCCTTCAAAAAGAAGAATGTTTACAGAGAGGCAGAGAAAAACCACAAACACGAATTGCTTTTGCTTGTAAACAAATGTCATGAATAATTATTACTCATCCTAAATGTTATGTTAACTGTCATTACAATAGCCACCAGATGTGCAGCTTCAAAAGGTGGAATGTCTAAATTGTGCGTTTTCTTTTTGCCAGCTTTGACATTGGAGCGGGAGACGACGCAGAGGCGCGTATGGTATTCGGTCCGCTGCCTTCCTGGAGCTTTTAAAGTCAAATGGATAAAAACAACAACTGATAGGACATGCGGTTTCCCCACTGAGATGTGCAGAATTTTTTATAAATGCTGTTCAAGTCCATAATGATTCTGGACAGGTCACTAAAATTCCACTTTGAATTTAAAGGGATAGTTCACCCAAAAATTAAAACTATCATCATTTACTCATCCTCATGTCATTCCAAATCCATGAGGTTAATATTCAAAACGTTTCAAAATTTTCTCATTTTCAAAACAGTAAATAAAAGCATAAATTAAATCTGTTCATCATATAAACCAATTATATCTCTTCACAATACTAAATTTTAAACTTTTAAAAATAAAATACTTAAAAAAAAAATTGGTTACCTGGACTGCCAACAGAGGTTAAATTTAAAATATTTTAATTTGAATTTCGAAGATTGGTTTGCATGAGAGAGAGCAAATGATGACAATTTTCATTTTTGGGTGAACTATCCCTTTAAACCAACGAATTAAACCCATATGCCAAACTATTCAAGCATGACGTATAAATGGATGGCAGTGGAAATTAATGAGCCCTTCCCCCAATTCAATTCAACCGCTCTCCGTTCCCACATGCCTTTCCTCAATCCACCGTGGGAGGGGCACTTCACACTTATTACTCAAACCAGAGATGGACTCAGACACACTTTCATAGATACACATATACACAGCACTTCCTCCTGTGCCGCAGACACCTTAGCACAATGAGTCCATTTTTTTGCATGTGTAAATAGTGCATTAGCATGACAAGAGGAGGAACAACAACAAGGCATCAACGGCAACATGAGCCTTTTGTAGAAGAGGTTAGCATGCGATTAACCTAGGAGGGAAGCAGTCTTGCTCTGCTGATGAACCGTTGGGCCATTGTATTGCACATCGCTAACAGCAGATGTGAACCCTTTGGACTGCATCTAAACATTAACCAAAGGACAGATTAGACCTCTGGATGGGGTGCAAATGGAGGAGAGGAGATAGTAGAGGAGGAGGAGATCCATACTTGGGAGATGTGGAAGGATATAGTGCAGTATGCAAGACAAACACTATAACCTATTGCATTTGCAACTCCCCATTGCTTTGAAAAGAAAGAAAGAAAAAAGTTCTAAATGCAGGATTGCACACTACTGGGCTTGTGATTCTGGGTCTATTGGCCGGGTCAGGGGTGCTCTTAAGCCTTTTCTTCAAACACACAGCAAGGGCACTGCTTTATTTATTCAAACAGAATAACTGGACTATGGCATGGGTCACGTGTAGGGCTGGGTATTGTTCAAAATCTTTCGATCCGGTGCCAATTTCGATACCTTTGTTTCGATACCGGTTCCTAACGATACTTTTTTCGATACCAATTTTATGAAATCCATTTTAACAAGATTACATAACACATTACCTCAGAAAAACTTTGGTTTTATTTTTTTTAGTTTGACTCATGCTCCTAGCCAGTGCAAAAAGGAACAAAAAAGCACAAAGGAACAAAACATTTTTTATAAAGAGCTCATACTCACCAAAGCTGAATTTTTTTTTAAATAAAAAATACAGTAAAACTTGTAATATTGTGAAATAGTATTACAATTTAAAATCTTATTTGAATATATTTCAAAATGTAATTTATTGAAATGAATTTAATTCAAAGCTGAATTTTCAAAATCATTACTTCAGTGTCACATGACCCTTCAGAAATATGAAAACAGTTTGCTGCTTAATATTTTGGAAACTATGATACATTTTTTCATGATTCTTTGATGAATAAAAATTTCAAAAGAACAGCATTTATTTAAAAACGAAATATTTTGTAACATTACACATGTTTTAATGTCACATTTTTGATAACTTTAATGCATCCTATTCCTTACTGAAAAAAAATTCTGACTAACCAACACATTTTTGAACGGCAGTGTATTATTTATTGCAATATTAACACTGTCAGAGTGATCAACAAGGTATCTCTTCATTTACAAGTCGAAGACGGAGCAACTTTTATGTTTACTCCGTGCACTGTCAAGGTCTTCATCATATTTGTCGTGGTACCGGTCTTTGCTGCAATTATTTTACTGCAAATACTGCATCGCGCGCTGTTGGCATCGAGCCTGGAGAAATGTACCCACACTTTTGATCGACTTTTCCACATCTTTAAGGTATTATGTGTGTGCTCGCGTCTCATATGAATATGTGCGCGTAGAGTTTGTGTGTGTGTGTGTGTGTGCTCGCGTGTCATTGAGTATGTGCGCGAGTTTGTGTGAGTGCTCGCGTCTCATACAAGTATGCGCATGGACGTGGACAGTTTGTGCGTGCGTGCACGCGCGCGTCTCATATGAGTATGTGCGCGGAGAGTTCCGCGCGTCTTGTGTGTGTAGAGTTTGCGTGTATGTGCATTTCATATGTATTTGTTTGAGCACTGACGTTGACTAGTTAACTCCTTAGGTATCGAAATCTGGAACTTTCGATACCAATCGGTACTCGATAGTATCGAGGCAATTCGTTCGGTACCTAAAAAGTATCGAACTCGGTACCCAGCCCTAGTCACGTGACAATAAGTCATGTTTTTTTAACCCATTTGAGTCCAGTCCTAGAATCAGGGATGGAAATTAGCACCCGCCACCAGCCAAATGCGGGTGATTTTGTGTTGTGGCGGGTAAACTCGCTTCACCTACCGGCCACCGTGGCGGGTAAATAAAAATAGCATACTGTTTTACCCGGACGGCAGACACTTTTAGAGGAGGCACACCTTCAACACACGCGCGCTTCTTCCGTCGAGACTCGACGAGGGAAGAAAACGTGGGAGCGCGAGAGGCAGTGTGCCATCCAAAGGGAGAGCTAGCCGCGAGCGCATGGTGTATTTTCAGGGCGGGGTAGCTCTCTTGCGTCGTAAAGAGCTAGCCGTGTGAACATCTACCCGCACGCTTCTTCCGTTGAGGCTTGAGCGCGAGAGGCGGTTATTGCCGTCCCAAAGGAGAGCTAGCCGCGAGTGCATGATGTAAATATGACAGAACAGGCATACTCTCGCAGAGAGAGCAACCTCCAGCATAGAGTGCATTTCAGCATCGGTTCAGTTTTTTGTTTAATCTGCCCTATTGAGACTTGAGATTAATTAAACTGCTTAATTATTGTAGATCTTGTAGTATTATTTTTCACATGCAGTTACACATTGTCGGTTAAAAACAAGACAGTGGCTAGTAAAAACATTGAGTGGCTGGTAGATTTTGAAATCCACCAGCCACAGTGGCCGGTGGACAAAAAAAGTTAATTTCCATCCCTGCCTAGAATGCAAAGAATGAGAGAGGAGTCATTTAGGAGACACTTCTAATCCAAAGCAAAGAGCGGTAAATTTTTACTACAGGGTCATACTCGAGAGTGCAATGGTTACTGGGTAACTCAGCAAGTGTCCAGTTTACAGTTCACTCCTTATGTGGTTTGACTAAAGAACCTTTTAGGGTCTACGCCAACACTCCTTCGAGGATTTTCAAAAGTATGAAGGTAATTGTTCATCAAACCAGAAACACTTTCTTATATAAAATAATAAGCATTGCTATTAAAGTTAGGGAAATCTGAAACCAAGTCATGATTTAGTGTGATTTGATTGTTTTAGAACGATTCATATTTATTTCCAAAAATAAGCTGAATACTAATTGTAACTGGAGAGTCGGTTTGCACAACAGTCGAATATTAAAAAAATACATCAGGCTATACAATGTCTCAATCAAAGACTGAATTTCATACAAGAAATTCCAGGCACATTTATTATTGATCCAATAGAAAAAGTATAATATCAAGTCTGCAAACAGATGCTTAGTAGACTATTAAATATGCATAACAGATTTGCGTATAATGTGGCAAAACGCACTGACCAATAATATCATGCTGGGTCATAAAAAACAACTAACAATAACAAAAGGGAATGTAACAAAATGAAATTAAAAATAACCATCCCAAGACATGCATAAAAAGTAGTTTCTAAGTATATTCGCCAAAAATGCAAAATAAATAAAATCACACTGCATTTTTGCATGCCTATGTTCTATTTATGGCTATTTTGCACTTGATGTTGGAATGGGATTTGGCTCCATTCAGCTCAATAAAATTAATGTCAGACATTGATATGGGGCAGTCATGCTGGCATTCAGCTTTATCCCTAAGGTGTTCCGTTCAATGCTCTGTGCAGGTAAATCAAGTTATTCAATTCGCACCTCAACAAACCAACTGCATTGGCTATGTTTTTTGTAAATGTGTGTACTGATATCAAAACAGAAAGGGGACTTGCCTGAACTTTTTCAAAAAGTACTAAGTCTAAAACATCTGGGCTGGGATTTCTAGTTCCCAGCATTCTTTGCCATAGCACTTGCAAGGGAGAGTAAAAATGATGAAATAAAGTGTTATACGGTTTTTTTTTTTTTTTGGTGTGCAATATTAATATTAAGTGGGATATTTAGTAGTGTTTAATGTTTTGCTATGCTAATTTAGAAGAGTTTCTGTAATGTTGGTTTTTTTTGTGGGGGTTACCATCATGGTGACGAGTGGAGCATGAGCTTGGTTTGAGAACAGGTATATGTTAAGTGTTCTATATTGCTTTACTCATTCAGCAATTGCAATTATATGCTAATGCTCGTCAAAGCATTGTGTTGCCAATTAGCAAGTCAGCATTTACTGAATTAGCTAGTTGTGTTTCCTCTACTAAAAATATTTAAGTTGAGATAACATGATGATTTTAAGTTAAATGCATGAGTTCGCTTACTCAAATATTTCAAGTTAAAAGCAAATTTTTTTACCCCAATTTTTTTGAGTTTTGCAAACTTATTAGGGTTTACGGTGTAGTATTTTACCATTTTTCCAAAACGAATACATTTTTCTGAAGAAAAATCAACACTTCACCTATCTAAACCTTGTATGTTGACATGACTGTCCTGTAACTATGCATGTCTGCTATCTGCTATTCCCTGTCTGTCTGTCCACCCTATCCAAGTCACAGTAAAGCAGTTCAGTATGGTCCATTTTACTGTCAGTGTTTATCTATGGCTGTGGACTTCACTGCTGGGTGAGGCTGGATTGACTGAAATCACAAGTTTGTCCAGACTTTTGATCATGCAAATTATAAGTTTGTGCAAATTGAGTTTTGACTGAGTACAAGCATCCTTTAAGTTTATGTAGGATGAATACTCCACTCAAAAGGAATCACAGTTATGCCTGTGCCACAGCTTGTAACATAAGCAGCAGCAGCTCCTGTCAAATAAATCTAAACCCTCAAAGCCTGCATCATTTCTGTATGTAGTTTCCAGGCGCAGTGTGAAAACCACAACACAACAGCAACCATAAAACTGTTGCCCTGATCAGTGCCACAAGATCGTTTACCTAGAAGTACGTCCAAGAAGGCCTCAATGGGAATTTACAAAGTCAGTTGTTTCACATTATCTCTGAAATATTCATATCCCATCTGCAAACATTTCCCAATGCCATATAATCCCTCTGAACCCAGGGAACGCTAATTGTTTCCAATCATTCAGCTTTATAGCTCTCAGTCGTCATTTAGGATGCATGAAGAAAAACACAAGGGGTTCAGTAGGTCAAAAAAAGTTCAGTTCCTTAACATGAGAGTAAAAGGCTGACTATTTTCCTCCTCCAAACGAAATGGCCACTGTCAGAAGACCAGCTGAATAGGACAAAGGAATTTCCTAATTGTTCATGTTGCTCAACTTAACTGCAACCCAACAGGCCTAGCACTGAGCTTTCGCAATTCCCCAACCAACACCCCTTATAATTAAAAGCCAGACCCTTAAAAACAATTCAGAAAGAACTGTTGTAATTTAGAGAAAAGAGAGACACTAATTAGAATAAGGCCTTAAACCGCGGCAAAAAAAAAACGGGGCCGTTAAAATACTCAGAGCCACTCTTAACTGGTCCTTCAAAGCCCACCACCTGCTCTGAAAAACATAAAGAGCACTCCCACATGACAAAAGATGACATTACGATAGACATTGCAATGCTGTAGACAAAGCATGCTCAGTCAACCAATTCACACATCAAGGGGAAACTGGATTTAGTGTCATTTAAACCAAAAACCATGACGGAATTACACAAGAATGCAAAACATTGTGAATATACACAAAATATGCTGGAGTGCATATTTAGGTTAAAAAATGTCTTACCTAAACCTAATTTTTTCATAGTCAAAATCAAAATAGAACCCATTTATATGTGGATTTTTTTGTAGTTTGATTAGCAGTTTCACTCAAAACTTCATTAAAATACAGAAGTTGGTCTCAATTTCCATGTCATACCAACTTTAATGTGCAGAAACAACTTTATGACCAAGTAATTGAGTACAACAACATGCAATTAGTCCAACATAGAAATATTAGGGACTTTCTAGGTAGTTATAGGAACTAGCCAACAGGATGGTTCCCCTAGAGCCATTTTCCTGGTTGCCTTCACACCGGCAGTAGGAACTCTGAAGTGACGTAAACCGCGTTTGTTGTTGTGACTTATTTTGACATGCGGCTGACATTTATTTTGACGGCACTGAGAACGCCAGAGCCTGAGCACATAGCGCTCCCATTCTCCGTCTTCATTAGTTTACGATATGTTTACCAGTCCTGTCTAATACGTTATTAGACAGAACTGTTATACAAAGAAAGTAAACCGTATTTGCAAAAAGTATTATCGTTTGCCATGTGTTTGATGCTCAATGTCGCTAGCTGAGCAGAAATAATCATGGTCACCTTGGAAGTCACGTTGGATTTTCTACTTAGTGTAAAGGTTGAGAGGTCCATCGATCACAGTTTTCCATGTCCGTAGAGTAAATATATAGGCTATAAACTGTGTAGTACACTTTTTTTTTAATGGCCAGGAGCTGGTGTTTCGTGCATTCGGCCAATCAGCTTACACTTACAAGTCACTGGTAGTTCCTATTGTGCCGAGTTAGACACTACTCTGAAGTTGGAGCTAATTTAGTTCCCGGTTCCTGCGCTGTGAACACGGCAAAAAGCGGGTACTTCCACCATTACTTTTAGGAACAATGAAAAGTTTTTTTTCATACATCTTTTTGTTGACCAATAGCAGACACCAGTGGACCTGAAATTATATTTTTGTATACACACTACACCCTAATGTCTTCTATAATATCATCTTCCACTCAAGCATGTGACTTTTTAAAACATGGTCATGGAATTATTTATTTGATACCCAAATATATAACAGAAGAAAAACCAAAAACACAAAATCAAAACAGCGATCTAACAAGCTCCTCACTAGTTTTGTTGTTATATATATAAAAAAAAAAATGACATGCCAGTTCCTTTTAACTAACCCTACTGGTAGCCAATAATTATGGTGGAAAACAGCTGTTCAACTTTTACAACTAGCCTACTATTAAGAATTAAGCACCATCCTTGTTGAGCAATGCAACATTCACTTGGGAAAAGTATACATTTAAGATGTTTTGAAGAGTTATTTTTGGAAGCATTCCTATCCACTAAGTTTGGTGTATTTTTATGGCCCAATGGAAAACGAGTAATTTGGGATTCTATCTCAGCTCAATGCATCACCTGCAAAGAAACAAAAACATGTCAAACTGTACCAGTTCTAACAAGTCAACCTGGATCTTATATAATACACTGAATTCCCGCATCTCACTTGCACTGCAGGGCTCAAACTGAAACTTTTGTTCAGATGTTTTGACAAGATAAGAGTGACAATATAATTGCTGCCTATAGTGGTAAATCCAACATACTGAGGTAATCTTGGTCTAATAAACTAGCTTCTTAAGCGTCAAGTTTAGGCGTCACTGCCTATTCAACAACCGAGCCTACAACTGTGTTAATGTGTCTGGGCAGCAATTCATCCTAGAAAATGGCAAGGATTTTACATGGCCCTTTGTTGTATACAATAGTGAATGTTTAGTTTTGCATGCAGAGTTTATCCTTTAGTTTGAGCCATAGACTGTAAAAAAAGATGGACGACGCCCCTTCGCTCTCTTCCATTGGTGAGAAGTGAAGCCGCCAGTGTCCCGATATGGCGCTGACATTTTGGGACTTGAGTCTGCGCTGTTGCGATCTCGGGACCAGACCTGCGCAGTAGTGAGCAGGAAGTAAAGCCGCGAAATGCACTCTCCCAGTCACTGCACTTTTTTTTTTAAGTGGCCTATGTCTGCTCTGTTCCTTCGCTCTGCTCCGATTTTGATGTCTGTTTATTGTAGTACAACAAGAGACTTGTTAAAATAAAGTAAATACAATCTCGTCAGTCCTGCAGAGATCCCGAAGTCCGTTGGTGCATCAGTGACTACCTCGCTCAGAGAACCTGTCAATCATGACGTCACAGCACCGTTTTTATAGCATCAAATAACTAACTAAAAACAAACTTATTTAAAGCTGCAGTCAGTAACTTTTTTGGGTTAAAAATTATCCAAAATAATAATAATAATAATAAAAAACATAACCAGCCAGGTGTTCAAAAATATCTTCTTGCCTTAGCTCGATTCAAAACGGTTAGCTTGTAATAATGATTTTAATTCCAGTGGCAGTGGTGGATTTCCGCGGGAAATTCGAGCATGTCTTTGCGTCATTACGTCACATCTGTACACATAAAGAAGGTGTTTCGGCTAGTAAGCTATATTGCGTGAGGATGTTGGAGGTGGAAATTTTTAGCCTTTTCTCACAGCACTTTAAATAATTAAACTTATGGCGGATCCAGAAAGGTTCAAACGACAATCACCAGTGACAACTGGAGATTCACCAGTTGTAAAACCCAAAAGAATTCGGACTTCGGGGTGGTAAAAAGAGACTGCAACCGGGCCTACGCGAAAACAAGGATAAACATCGGCAGGGCTATTAAAAGGTGGCGTGAACTCCGTGATTTGAAGGGGTTCAAAACGGACGCAGAGACGGCTTTTTTTCTGCTGGACAGGTAAGAATTTTCAATAGTTCAATAGAGTAACAGTAGCACACTTGTTCGCTTAATTCACACAGTTACGGAGTTTCCTTTGTTGTGGCTTTTTAGTTTTACTATTATGGTAAATATGAATTATTTTGTGCTAGCTATGAGAGGGAGCAATTCACCTCTACTGCAATACTCCAAGAAAACCAAACCCGCCTTCTCCGTTGTCAAGCATTAGAGCTGAATCAGATCGGTAAAGTGAAAATTTTCCTGCCGTAAGATGTTATGCTTTTTTCCCCCTTAGTTGATCAGAACAAAAGTGGATGTTACTTGTTCAGATGACATTTTCCGGTGGAAATTATTATGTTGGTCATACTGTACTTCCAAAAAGTAGAATGTGTGATTCCGAATGCCAGTATCCACACCGGCGCGGCGACTGACAGACGCGCAGTCTCCTCAAAACATTGTGTTCATCCGCGCTGTTTCATGCCGATGTACAACTCACGTAAAGTTTATAATTCTGCGAAAAACTGCAATTACAGATTTCGAACAGAGATGGCGACAAAGAGGAAAAGCTACGGACTGCAGCTTTAAAAAACAAACACTTTAAATTACATCAGCGTGATAAAAACTACAGTAAATGACAGAAACTATCTTTGGAAAAAAGATGTGAAGTGTAATTTAATTGTTTAGTTGGTCTCACGTCCCGTTGAATAACACGGGGAGGCGGGGTTTGTGACCTATACTAGGAACAGTCACCGGGGGGCGATCGAGACGTTTTGGCTTCACTTTTCAGGGCTTGTGCGGCACGCTTGGTTTGAGCAGAATAATAGTCAAAGCTAGGCCTGTCGCAACAATTAAATAACCATCTGATCGCGATTATTTGATCTAACCGCGATAGTTTCAGACAACCACGATTATTGCGCTCTTTTATAGGCCTACGGCACAAGGGGGGGGTCATGTACCAAAAGAAATAGACAAGCACTAATTAAGTTTTCCTGCAATATATTCAAAGTAATCTGAAGCCATTCCATTGCTTAATGTGAGTGACAGAAGTATATTTACATTGTTAAATTAAAGTTCATGGAAACTCCTCTTCCCTCCTCTGCGGCTGTCAATCATTCTCTGTTCAGCATTTAGCACGCGCTTCGTCCGGTTACGACAAGATGCACAGTAAAACTTTCTCCAAGATGATATATTCACGTTATAATGCTTAAAAAAAAACAGTAATATTGTGAAATATTAATACAATAGACAAATACAAGTGACTTGAATACTACTTACCATTAATGCTACTTAATGGTGCTGGTTTTGTGCAGTGCTTTGTAGTCAACTAACATCCATTGTTTCAACGACACAGATTCAAATCGCTTCCTAAATGTAAATTCATCTGTCCATGTAATTTTCAAATGATTTTTGAATGACCGGAAAATTATCGCTCCACTTCACACAGTCCAATGAAATTCGAACTTGTGCCAGATGACAATTGGTCGGTGTTATACATGACAAACAGGCTTCAATTAATTATGCAATATTTTAAAATATGTGATATGTTGTTTTTTAATTGAATCGACACTACCTTTTATTATAAAAAAAAAAAAAAAAAAGGTTAAAAATTGCCGTTGAGCCATATAGGCCTACTCAACGAAAGAACCATATTTGGCTCGAGCACCCAAAACCCCTTTTTCTTAAAGGGGTCATCGGATGCAAAATTCACTTTTTATATGGTGTTTGCAGATAAATGTGTCTCTGCAGTGTGTGGACACAACCACCATACAATGAAAAAAATCTATTCACTCCTTTTTTTTAATCCTCAAAAAGTCTAAACACTCAATCAGGCCGTTTGGAATTGAGCACTATGATGTCATAATGCTCATGCTCCACCCTCGACCACTGACAGACTGTCCCATATTAGCATATTTCTGACCTCAGCCATTCAACACCCCCCATGGAAGAGAGGGGTGGGGTGAGCAGTATCTCATTATCATTTAAGGCGAGACACGGCAGGCAAAAATAGTTTTTTTTTTCACTGGTCAATTTTGGGATTTTGGGATATTTGTCTTCAATAGCATGTCTTCTTTCAGACTTGTGCTGAAAAAAAAGTCCAAAATACACATTTAGGTCTTTATTTTACTACACTTTGTCTGCTTGCGTGTGTAGATTTCACATAAATTCATCAAAAGTTGGCGTTCTAAATCATCCCCCTGCTCCGCGATCGCTGTCTGCACCCTGTCATCACACACCCCGTTAGAAAGCTCTCTCTCTCCTTTGCAATACTGTCGGATCCAAATATGCTCATTTCTTGTTTATCAGCAACCAATCATGAAAGTAAAACGGGCGATTTGACTCGAAATGCGGAATCTCATTGGCTGATGCCAATTTCTGACAACGTGATTCGTTCAGAATCGTCACGTGACGCGCTCTGACATTATATACATGCATCACATAATACTATACACACTATATATACAAAACAATTACATTACACAACACATTTCAGTTTTTGTATAATAATTACTATATATATATAATACTAAACAAATCTGTAATTGTGGGATCCTAAAGTGGTTGTGAGTCCCTCAGGCAGATCATATTCACCTGTGTGATGGACTGTTGATGTGTTGAAGTGTTGTTTTGGATGTTATGATCAGTGATTGGTGAAGCAATAATGAGTTTTGGATGTTAAACAGTGTGATACATTGATTTTACTTGGACCTAAAATATATTTTGTCTGTAATTCATGGCTTTTAAAAAAATTAGTGGAATTTTGCCATAAAAATCTTTAAAGGCCGTTTTCTCAAAATTAGTTTTTTCTCACACTCCTAGTGACGATTTTCCACTTCTGTAGCAACTACATACACCAAACTTTACAGTAGGGTTGTGCCGATAGACGATAGTATCGTGTATCGACGATAGTCTGAGATTTCGCTGATGGCAGATGCCTTTGACGATATCAACACGATAATTGGCTCGTTTTACCATGAACGTATTAAATTATTATTAGTAGGCCTAGTAGTATTATTATAAAGCTAGTATTGTTATTAAATTAATATTAGGAACTACAATAGGCCTAAATTTGCCTTGCCTAAATTCATAACGACATCACCGCATAGCCTAACACTTGCGACAACACCGACACGCGCTTATGAGGACTCCTCTAAGAAAATGTTTTTAAAACAGAATAAAAAACGAGGCCTCGCCTACATCCCACATCAAAATTGAATTGCAAGGTGATCCATTCACGAATTGTCAAGAGTGCTTGTTTTAACAGACGCATTAGATCTTATACAGATCCAAGAGTACGGCATCGTTGTTCATCAATATTTGGTTTCCATAGCACATTAACAAAATTTTTAATAACACTAAAAACAATACAATTAAATATTTATAATAATAATAATCACTAAAATTATATAGGCCAGTCTTTAGTTCACGAACACAGCACAACTCTGCCATCTATAAAAATCAAAAGCAGCTTCAAACACTTGTTTAACAATAAATATTCTTCTAATTTTTTCACTGTCATCATATAGGTCCACAAGAGGAATATTAAGCCTATAAATTAAGATAGTCGCTATACCGTTATATCCATCGTCGTCTGTGAGAGAACGCGGCGTTAATGCAGCAACAGATGCTGAAAGCTCAGTCCGTTTCTACTTTCACTTTCAGAGAATGAGTGCGTTTACATGCACGTTGTAGCACGATTATTCTGAATAAACTGACAATGCATTTGGTCATGTAAACGCATTAACCTGTTTTCCTTTATCGGAGTCAAGTCATAAGTTTAAGTATTCCGATCGACTCAGCTAGATTTCTGCACCTTATTTCTCCCGGCATTTTAAACACAAGAACCCGCGTTCTTTGGGCTTATTGAAGTGCGCTTAGGCTATGTGAAGTGCATCCAGACAGAGAGAGCACTGGTGGGAGGACATATATTGCAAACTCTGACTCTTTCTTGACCTTAGAAATTATTAAAACATGTTTTCATCTCGTGCAGAAGTACAGTCAAAATGCTGCATCTGTAACGGCATGAGAGGATCATGTGTGTCCGTAAATTTCACGCTGACATGTTGAAATACTCGAGTCAGATACAAAAATGATTAGGATCTTTTTTTACCTCACTATACTACCGGGAAATAACCTGATTTAGCCTAGTAATAAACACTCCACCTTTGCTAGCAAATAAAAAAAAATATTCTCGTATAAAATGAAGTAATAAAACAAGCAAATTAATGAGTAAATAATCAAGTTAATAATCAAATAAGTAAGCCCCGCCCCCTCACGATAATATCGTGTATCGCCGATCTCACAGGCTGACGATAGGACGATATGAAAATGGAGCATATCGCCCAACACTACTTTACAGTCCTATTCCTAACTATATTGTGAAGGTTTGTTCAGAGGGATTTGTTGATATATCATTCTTGGCCTGATTCATATGACATTTTATGCCTAAAAATAGGGCGGAAATCAATTTAAGGCTATTGGCAGCATTTTCTGATTTACAGGGTAACAAAAGGAGATATTCATAATCCCCTCAGTAAATGTCTTTTCATTGAATATATCAACAAAATGCAAAAAATAATTTTCATCTTCAAAAAACGTCACTTCAAAATATAGGCAAATTAGCGCATATTTAATTAGATATAGCCTGATTAGTATATTTAAACAAAAAAAATTACAGAAAACTTGCAATACATTTTTTTCTCCTATTCATGCGAGTAATCAGCTGGTAAAGTTTCATGGTGATATCTGCAAGTTAAAATTTTTACCCTATTCACCTTTAGTGTCTCGCCTTAAAGAGACATGCACCGAAACAGGTCGCTGTGAACAAAGCTGTTTTTGAGGAGGTAAAAAGGGTGTTGTTTTACACAACCATTGAGGAATTTTAACCAAAGTATGTTACAATCTTTACATGAACACCTTAAAGAATCATACCAACTTGGGCATCCGATGACCCCTTTTTAACAGGTTTAGATTTTTAAAAATTACTGTGCAGATTTTTTCAAGAATTACTTATTGCTGTTGATTTATACACTCACTAAGTTTAATTAAAAAAATTGTCATAGCTATTGAATACATTTATTTAATATTTAAAGGTGTTAACTGTAATCTTACACTGCAAAATTATAACTTACAAAACCTTAAATTTAGCACAATTATTTAATGAATGATGTACAAAAAAAATGTATGACAAAGTCAAAGCCCTAAAACTGGCAATTAATCGGCATAATCGCAATGATTTTTTTAGACAATTAATCGTCAGACAAATTTCATAATCGTGACAGGCCTAGTCAAAGCACATGGGAAGTAAATATGATTCAGGACAAAGGGTATTTTTCTTAACTATTTAAGCAGACTTCAAATACAAAGACTCCAAGAAAAAAAAAAATGTTCTATTGCTGTCAGAGGATTTGCCTTTTGAGCTCCACCCAACGCCGGATTGGTTACCAGGAGAGGGAGAAACATGAGCCAGCACTAGAAAGGTCAAGCACATTTATGACCACCAGCATTCAATCCTTCCTTTCAAGACAGAATTCTGTTAAAGTTACAAATGTAGCATTTGTTCACAGTGTGTCTTTTTAAGGTACTGTCAGCGAACAGAGCTGTGACCTTGTGGCCAATGAACAATGTGCGCATGCGATATAATTCTTTGCAATTACTAGCCCACAATGAAACATGGAAGAAAAAAGAAAAAGAAAAAAAAACACGGCATGAATCACACACAGAGGCAGCTCTGTAGTTTGCGACAGCTTTCTCATCATATCTACTTCAAACAGCTGTGCGATGTGACGCACTGCCCTTCTAACATTAATATCTGCACTGAAGAAAAGCTGCTCATCACCTTTTCATTACACAAGAACACTGTACTTCTTCAGTGACATGGAAAATAAGGCTTTGTATCCAAATTCAAGATCCCACCATTCCAGATATTACACAGGGAGCTGTGATTTCACCTGACCCTTTCATCTTTCCTCAGACAAATTAGCACGATGGCACATGCCTGAGGAGAAAAAACCTGAGTAAACAAAGGGTACTGTGAAGAATTATTTTTATTCACCATTATTATTATTATTATTAATCATCATAGTTAATAAAAAATAAATAGAAAAGGCAAAATAGCAAATTTCTTCATGAGATGATCACATTTAAAAAACAAAAAAAATTAATAAAAATTATTTAAACAAATAGAAATGACCACTTACAGATAGTAGGAAAACATTCTAGAAGTTCAAATCCAATTTAGAATTTTCTTTTTTCCTTCTTAAACTTCACAGCTGATCAGAAGCCTAGTAACTAATAAATAGCAATGAGTAATCTTAATAAAAGCAATCCATTTATTAATGTAAACGTAGTTATGTAACCTAAAACTGCACATTTAAAGAACAAAGTACCAAATAATGAATGTAAATGAAACTAAAATGAATACAACAGTATGTATTTGGTAAATTTTTTGCCACAGCTGGGCAAGCTAAAATAGTACAAGCGTCTTCAGCACTTATTTCCAGGCACTGTAACTGGAGTCAGTGATATGAGAGCAGGGCTGTAGTGCTGGCTTTCATTTCACATCCTTTGTTAGCTTTTCAGAGGCACGGCCTAATCCCAGGTCAGGTCACTGCTACCCTGTATGGCCCTTCCCCCGACACAAACTACCTCATCTTCATGCAGACCGGTCTCGAGTCTCGACACCACCCTCACTGACCTTTGACCCATCCTTCAGACTCGTGTGCACATGCAGCCTCAGCAACTTCAAATGAGAACACTAATTATTACTGCTAGTGACTCAATGTACTGTAAAATGTCATTATCAGCCAATAAAATCATTTTTAGATACCAATTTACAAAAGAACTTACAGCAAAGCATTCATTGGGGCAAAGGTTTGAAAATCAAATAATGCAATATAATAATAATAAATAATGTGAAATATTACATTAAAATATAAAATGCACAAAAAAATGTACAAATCCCAATTATTAATGTGAAGAGTGAGAAAACCTAAATATGGAATAAATCATAATAAAAAAATAAAAAGTTATTTCAGCTTTGTCCATTTGCAAAGAAATCCAAATTAAACAACAGACATTGGTGTGCTTTTTCTAGACCATGAGGTTCTGCAACATAGAAACTTGATCTAGGGTGCTGCTTTCACACTGGCTGTTTAGATCGAAAAGCAGCATGGTTTGCATAAAAAATTGGTAATGCGAAAGCTAGAGATGCACAAATTCCAATTTCCGATTTTTCATTGAGTTTGACCTGCCGATACCGATTTTAGCCAATTCCGATTTCCTTTTTTCTAACCACTTTACAGCAAACACATTTATTTTCTATCTCTTCTTTAATAGAACATTTTAGATCAGATAATCGCTATAAAATAGAACTATATAAATTTCTCCTGGTGTGGGAAATTCACACACATCTAAAGTAGGGATGGCGAAAACTAAAAATTCTTGACCGACCACCGAGCCTCATTAGCCGGTTGAAACCGGTTAACCGATTAGTTTAAAATATGCTACGCTATTTGAAATAACAGCCATTTCGAGCCACGCCTGCAATTTAGCAACTCTGTCGCATCTCTCTCTGCCTCCCACTCACACACACACCGGCGCCGCACTTCCACTCACGTCACTTTTTTTAAATCCCCTACAGCGCGAAACATGAGTCCCGCAAACGCGGCGCCGAGGAGCTTGTATGTAATCGGAGGACAAAGTTTAGTTTTGAAATGGTTTGGGTAAAAGGTGATCGCGTTGAAAATAAAGGCGTTAGTCTAGCGTTAGAATCTCATTTGAAACATTGCCGCGGCTCATTTAAGAAAATGACAGCTCCGAAGAGATGACGCTTTAGTTTGAGGTAGTGCTAACAATAATAAAGAAAGATGATGATCATCATCACCTTATCTGTTACCACTGAAATGTAGATGTAATGTATTTATACAGTATTACTACTGTATATAAGCACTGTATCACACAAGTTGCAACTTACTGTGTCATTCTTTTTTGTGAAATGGTCTCACACACTACTTTTCTTTGCACGCTTCATCCTGTCGTCTGCCCTGGCTCTAACCTCCAGTGTTTTAGCCTGTAGCCTTTACTTTTCGCAAACCTTGTGAGCGCGCGAACCCAAACGCTGTGACCTCGCGCCAAATGTTTTTATTGGTGTTTATTAAGTACAAACAGGCGAGTTATGAAAAATTGAGTGTGAGGGATTTGTTCACTTCACACAAAAATATCTTGGAATGAGATGGCTAACTGTAGTAGCGTTTAGTCCACTGTCTATAATAGCCTAATTTAGAGATCACTTTTTTTTTTTCACCGACTACCGAGAACTTTGATCGGTTAAAATTGAGACGGTCAACCATCGGTCAAACGGTCATCGGTTAGCATCCCTAATCTAAAGTGCAGTGTTATGGAAGAACCATTTTCTTTTTTTCACATTCAATAAACTATCCAACTAAAATTTGATATACTTGGCAAACTAAACTTCTGTATGAAAACCGGTAATGGCAATAAAATAATATATAAATAATAAAAATAAAATAAATATAGCCTTGTAGTATAAAGATATTTCTCAAAACACACACAGTTATTAAACACAAGTTATTAAAATAACTTGTACATCAATGGCAAGTTTTTCTTCGCAAACAGAAGAATTTCTGCTTTGTCACCAGATAGTCTGTTTCTTCTCTCTCTGCCACATGTCCACCCAGACTAAACAAGCGCTCACTGTCAACGCTTGTACATGGTGCAGAGAGGTAAACTCGAGGATTGGGAAATAATAAAAACAAGTTTAAATGGGTAAATTTTCTATAAATATTTTTGAGTCTTCATTTTCTTTTCTGACATAGCCTACTCCAGTTCTTGTTAAAACACACCAGACTTGCAAATTCTGTGCATTTTGGAAAATCTGCCAATTCCGATCACCAGCAGATCAATCGGCCCATCTCTAGCGAAAGCTGTCATATGGACCCGGGAGCACATCGGAGTACCGAACCCGAGACTACCTCTAGGAGTTCGGATACACCGGAACTGTGGTGCGATTCGTATAAATGTGAAAGCAACTCGGACTTGGGTGCACACTTGTTCAGGAAGTAAAATAACATGCACATGCGTTTTAGACTATGACGCCTTCATTAGTTCAACAAAACACATGTAGGGAATGACAATGGTGATGATTTACCTAGGATACGAGCGAGAATGAGTGTGCAGTGTAATCACATGAGTGCAATCTGAGAGGCAAATGAATGGCTCGTAATCTGCCGTCTCCTCAAAAGAGTCAGTTTGCAAGCAGCAGAAAGCCGCCTTCTTGCAGCACACATTCACTAGATGCAAGTGTCAGTCACTCTGCTGCGTATAACAGCACCAAATTAATGAAAAAAATAATATATTGACCCGCGTCCTGTAATCATGTTTGTGATGACGTCTGTAAGATGAATGCAAAGGCACCAGGGTTCGATAGAATCAAATGAGTGTGAAACCAGCCCAACGCCTGGAACAAACGCAATCGGATTCGGACCCTGGCAAACGTGCCCCCAGTGTGAAAGCCCCCTAATCACCCTTCCAATCACTTAGTCAAATCACATTTTAATGACATTTTTCCCACTTTTTTTTCGGGCAGCATTATGAAGAAAGACTAAAGATCAAACACTCAGGGAGAAGAGCTTCAAATAATGAGAAAAATGAACGAAAGAAAATTCAGAATCATCCGGGCACTTAAAACAGAAAAATAAAGCGGCAAACACCCTCCAGTGAGACTCTCAGCACTCCTAATAAAACACGTTCATGTGAGCATGTCTAACAGCCGGGGCATTTTATTTCAAATGTGCGCAGAGCATAACCCATGTAGGATGAGCAAATGGGGTCTACGAGGCAGGACACTAAACACTTTATGTTTAATTCAGAGGAAACTCAAGGCTGCAGGGCGTTTACGCACATCCTCCCCACTTGCTCTCTTTCCATCAGTCTCTTCTCTACTTCCATACCACTCAGGACAAGAGGGGGTTGGACTCCTGCATTTTACCATTCACTCTTTCAGCCGAGCTCCTCGCCTGTCACAGCAGATCACAATGAAGGACAGGTCTCATACTGTCTACTACGGCCTGCTTCCGGCCCACGCTGCAGGTAGACCACAGAGTAAGTTCCACTGCAGTGATAGAACCAGACAGCACAGAGGACGGTCACACATTAATTCGGCTCTCGCCGCATCCCATTGCTAAATAAACAGCAACAAATCACTGGTTTAGCTCCTTCCCCCTCTCAGCACTTCATAGGAAGGTTCCTGTAACCTTGAAACCTCAGCATACAGAGCAGGAAAGGATAACACCTGGAAGGCAAAGGCCATTTTTACAAGTGGTTTTCCCCCTAAAAGCACCCTCAGGGTATAAATATGGGTTTGTTCCCTTCCTGATTTAGGCAGCGCAGCCATTTCTGTTGAAGTCATCAAAACGACGGTATAATGTACAGCTTACTAAACAGAAAAGGCTGAAATAACAAATGTAACAACAAGAACATTCATGCTCAGCTCTGGATACCCGCAAGCTAGTGTAACGACAGGAAAGAGCTAAGATAGTTCTTCAAAAATAGACCATATCACAGAAAACCGAGTTGCCATTTGGGGTTTTTGCAAAAAGAGGGTGCTCAAATGGAATCAATAAAACCAACCTCAAAATCTAGAGGGGAGTGAACCATGTGGAGGCAGTCATTCCTATCTTGAGGCCAAACAGCCCATAAACCACCATCAGGGCTGCAACTCCATGATCCTCTGATGCGGCATATAAAAATCGATCAATCGTTCATTCTAAAAGGCAGCGCACTTCAAAGGCAAATCAAGCAAAGATTTGCATTTTTCCATGATGCTTCAGTAATTCACAGTTTCATGGGAACCCTGTTAAACGAGTGCTTTGTGGAGTAGAAAGGCAAGTTTCACACAATACATTTCATGTTCTGCACGTCAAACAAACATTAACATCCCCCTATTAATAAGACTATTACAATTGCTAAAGCTAGCATTACTAATATAAGACAAGGAAGTAAAAAAAAAATAATGGATGATCGTTTAATCTGAATAATAGTCAACTACAGACCCAAGACAATAAGAAAGGAAAAACCATCAACCAGAAAATGCAAGTCAAAACGAACTTAGTAAATCATTCTCTGAAGTTTAGAAAGCCAGATAATCTTCAGGTAGATTAACATCCTTTAACAATCTCTGAACATGTCAGTCATTGCACAGAAATTGAGTATTACACAATTTAAGCTTGCTCTCCTTCATCCTCCTTCAAGAAAAACCATGAAGGTGAATAAATCCACCTAGTTCCAACGTGCCCATGCAAATCACTATCAATTACACTATCATATAAATTGTATCATATATAAAATAAAGGGGACTCATATAGTGCTATGCATATTGCTTTGCTGCATTCCTCTTTCAGTGTGATGTCCCTTGTTAAATGTGAAGACCAGCAGATGGGCAGGTTACATACCTATAAAATGCTCCAGGATTCATGTTTCTCAAACCATCACTTTAAGCTCTCAACATCCGCTGGCATTTCCTACACGGCCCTTTGGGTGAGGATTCATATAATTTCTGCAGGGTTTATGGGTTGCTTTTAAATTGCTGCACTGTAAATATCAAGAGGTGTTCAAAACATGTTTGATTTGCTTCTAAAGATCAATTGATTTACGTGAGTAGATACATGTGCAACATTCTAAGAATCTAAACTGTACGTTACTCAAAAGGAAAACACGCTTCTGCTCAGGAAAATAAATGGCCATTAAATATAACATTTTCCCATTTTAATACATCTAAAAAAAGGGAAAGAAAATAACTGTAGTTCTATTAACATTATGATGATGTACAGTTCATAATGCATAAGGCCTCTTCAGATTGGAAAATAAAAATTGGTTGCTATTAGGACATATTACAGATTAAATCCGTGGAGGGGAAAAAAGCATTTCCTATAGAAATGCTCTGTACATTTCAGTAAAAAGCTTTTCCATCTCAGCAATGCATTAAAGTTAAAGGACAGAATGTTGTCACTTTGCAATCCAATAACAGCCATCTGGTGACTTGGATTCATGCGTGAAATTTTTGGAACGAGTGTTCAATGTTGTACATGTTTGCTTCACAAGCTGGTGCAAAAACTCCAAAAGGTTCAACCACCCCTTTCTAAAAACAGAGCGACACTTACATTTAATTTAGCTTTAGCTACTTTCCACGTGTAAGAGACAAACAATATAACAAACTAAATAACTAATTTAAACAGTTCTATCCCATCCAGAACTACTGCATTATTCTTTCTTCTGAACAGTGGGCAATTCTATAAAGTTTACAGAATCAAACAGCAGAGCATTACAAACGGCTGGGTTAAAACCAGTATACTTCTGAATCTGTTGGGAAGCACACATATGGCACAAAATGAGATTGCTTTCTTTCCACCCCACATGTACAAGGCCATGTACATTCAAAACTCAAATGACATATTTTCATATATTCCACATGAAATTTCAGGCATGAAGTTTTGCTCACATGCGGCCTCCTGTCGCACTATGTGACTTGGTTTAAATCCAACAAACCAGAAGCCACCCTCCTCGTAACCTGGCACTGAGACTGGGGTTCAAAAGCAGCCTTCCTTTACAACTTCAACATGTCCGTGTATAAAGTGCTTGAAAATATCATTTAAAAAACTCACTTCCCGACACTGCGCACCATACTGAACATTGAACAAATTTGAGTTATAGCATGCTTACATAGGCTACTGCTCTTAACTCTTCCATCTATCCTATTCAGTAACTAATACATCTAGTCACGAAAACAACATATTCCATAGAATCTGGTGAACGGCAGAACAAGAGACTGAAATCTGTTTTCTCTTTCAAACAGAGGAAATTTGGCTATTGAACAGTTATTATTGGAAAGAATGGAATGTTCAGACAGTTCCCAGGAAACTGAGTCATTCTATAAACACATGATGTATCCGACACTTGTTACAACTACGCAAGACGACTATTTATGGGGGGGTCATAAAATACAAACAAACATCTCAATGAGAAAGAAGTCAGTGTGATGTCCACTTGGAAGAGGTACGTTTTAAAATAAATGCTCTTATATAATGTTGTCAGAATTATGTTTTTTATACAACATATTTAGTTTCAATATGCAGTTTTAGCAAAGAGCTCCACATGCCCTTTAAAGGTCTTGTTTCTAATGATTATTGTAAGAAATTGCAAGATAAAGTTAGATGCGTATTTGTACAATGCAACAAAATTCTTTTTTTTAATACTTAAAAAAAAAAAGGTGACTCAAAGCAATAATAAAAACCATCATCTCTGAAAGTTAATCATCCAACGGTAAGGTGCTATCAGATGCAGTGATATCATTTATTACACTCACTATCCAAATCTTATCAGTAGAATGCATCCAATAACATGTAAAAATGTCATGATAGCCGAAGGTTAAGGTGAGGGTGACTAAAACGAATACAAAGCTCTCTCAGGTAGATGGGAAATATGGATGGGTAAACTGTCGACATCTACACACCCCTAAACAAAATGAAATATCCTTTCTTAAGAGATCTAAAGGTGCAGAGTGTAACATCTAGTGGAAGGGGTAAAAGGAAAAGAAAGTCTGAAACTTCATAATCCACTATATAAAAAGAGATACAGTGATACAACAGTACACCTTTTTTAATTTTAAAACTGAAACATCACTGATTTCTTTTTTCTTCACCAAACAATCCCAACCAGCATTGTCGTCATTTGTGACAGCATTTGTAAGATGGAGGTTTCTACATTTGTTACAAATAATTTGCATTGAGTCCAGCCCCAGGACACAAGGCATCTATTCTATGTGGCATCATTAACGCTGTTCTTTGTTTAATGAAGACCTACAATTTAGAATTTAACAACTATAACAATAAACAACAATAGCTACTGAATTATTTTAGCAATATAAGATGTAACACATTAATTTCAATTAGTGCACATGACAGAAGCCACCATTTTACAAAACTCAGAGACAGTAACACAAATCTATGCAGAAATACATAATACACCATGAGTTCTTTCTCTGAACTCAATATCCTCACAATAAAGCTTTTTTGCATCCTTGAAGGGACATTACAACACAATGTTCTCCTCACCATCCAATTAAACACAGTAAACTATGTCTATGCAGTACAAATTAGTGGATTTTGCTTGAAAAGGGTCATTAGGTATGACATTTTTAACTTCAAAAATAATTTGTTACTCTTTAGGCATCTTATAATGTCCACAACATAAAGATCTGTTTCCCCTAATAAAGAACTACAACAAATATCATGACTAAATCCCAAATGACTTTACAACATATCAACATGTTACAACAGTAAATTCAGCTCTATGCATTCTGCGTAAGATCTTCATAACACTTACAGAACAAAATCCATCTCCGGAAACATAATTTCCTTTAATATGCAGGGTGGACATCAAAGAGCATTTCTAAACACAATGGTCAGACACTGCGCCTTAAATGTGTGACAGGGAAGGCAATAGTTCACTCGAGAAGAGCAATAATTGTAGTGTTTGCCCCAACCAGTGGAGGGGGAGTGATGGAAAACAAATGGGGCAATTTCAGTCATAAATCTATACTGTCGATTTTCAATAGATGCTAGTTAAAACATTAGGTATTTTGCCCAAAACACACCTCGTGCTTTACTCAAACAGCTGAATTTGAAGTTATGACAAAATGCATTACTCTCCGTGGTTTTAGTATTTTTTTAATGTTGTTTGCGAGCGAACAGAGAAGATATTACACGGGTGATTTCAACTCTGCTAGTCTACAGCTTTTAAAAACAACTGTTCGCATAAATGTTTATAACGACAGCTTAAACGCTATTGAGAAAGTGCTTATCTGTAGCCGAACGCGAGTATTTCTTTGTGAATATATTCATTATTGTACGTATTTAACACAAGTGGTAGAGCACATACACAACCCTCCGCATAAACTTAAAATGATGCATTAAATAATTATTAAAACTTTTAAACTATTTATTCATTCCCAGTTTTCTGTAAAGTCTTAAGCGATATAAAAATGCGAAGATATTAACAGCACAGTAAAATGTTTACAAGCCGCTAGAAAAGTTAGAAAGCGACGTTATAGTTTTCACTCTAAAAACAAATAAAATGCTGTTTACTGACACGAGGGAAATTAAAACTGAACTTACTGTGGTGAGAATGTAGGTTCATGGCCGATGAGAGATATTTCCCAGTGTGTAGAGTCGCCGGGTGGCCCGCGCCCAGATGACCGGGAGACGGTGGTATTCTGCCGGCTGCAGCGGCCGCGCCAAGTCGGTGTGACTCCATGGGCAGCCCCGAGAGATGGGGCGGCGGTACGTGAACAGATCTGGGGTGTCCGAAGTCTCGGCCATCCATCATCCACAATGACCCAACTTGATCAAAGAAACAGTCCGATCGGGGTAATCCGAATGAGCCAGTCTTAATGGCTATAATGTCCCTAGATTCCCAGGGAAATCAGTGTCCTTATCCGGCATTCTGCCGACCTACAAAAACAAAACAGAAGAAGAAAATATTCTTGATAGCTGTAGATCACTACCGAACTGAATCCAAAATTACATGGAGATGAACACAAGCAGTGCTGTCATAATGACGCAGTTTTAATCTGAACTAGATCATTGGGAAAAGAGAGTAATCTTCTCAAGTGCGAGTGGTGAGGCTGCAAACAGACATCAAAAAACGTTTAATATCACTCTCGAAAAGTCTGTTTTATGATCAACAGACGGCAATGCCTCGCGTAATCTGCATGCAGGCAGTATATTGGGCGAAAATCCAGCCTTTTGGTGGGGACTTGACCGATTATTCGCGCAATAAGTGACCTATAGGCTAATTCAAACGCATTACAAACATATATTTTTCGTAGGCTATTAAACGGTCAAGAACAGTCCGTGTATGCGCTTCAACGCGCGACGTGCACGAAATAGCAAAAACAAAATATTTCGAGAACACGGACGTAACAACCACCACTTACGAATGTCTAATTGGTGTCCATTTAGGTCAACTAAACATGTTAATGATTATAAAACACTATTATTTTCTTTTTTTGCTTATTGCAGGCTACCTTTTAACGGACTGTTATTTACCTATGCGAAAGGTTTGTTTGAAAACAAACCAGGTTTGTCTACTGCAAATGGGCTGCTACGGCATAATGCACATAAGTCTGTAATATATAAATAACTAAATTATGACGGTAGTACCCCAGAAAACTAATAGCTAGATTTGAATGCAGATACAAACAGTTTGAATCATGTAACTAACAGTTTGTCACTGCACCCTCACCGTAATTTTAGGCGTTATTACTTCAAACAGATGGTAACGTTAGCTACTAAAATATCATTTGTGCGGTTCCACTTCTTCCTTTCCTAAAATCATTTAACGCATTACGTTATGAAGTTTTTATTATTTCAGGAATTGTAAAATCGCCTTATTCGTCTGACCTTTTCACACGGCAACTTTTAGTAGCTTGAACGTTGCTGCAAATGCTAAGGTTAAGTAATCGGTACGAAAACACGAATGAAATCACGACGAATCAAAGTTTAAATACACGTATGTTATACAGCCATGCTTCATGATGGCAACACCAAGCCGATCGACAGCCACGTTTCAAACTTTCCCGTTTCCATTTCCAGCAACGAAACTTTTACGCCCAAACGTTAATCGCTCGAACTCACGGTTTAATGCGTTGCAGATAAAGCAATACTAAAGCTTGTTAGTCAAACTATCCCCCGCCTTTTTATCGCGAAAGCAGCTCATTCTTTTTAAAATTGTCTCCGATTTTGCTTCATAAACATCATGTTACTGTGTGACGGATCATGTGCGGAGATAAGGCTGGCGACATCTTACTTGAAATGGCGACTCAGTTTATAAAATCCAGCTTCTTCGCAAAATCCGTGAGACGTGTGTTGGAAAATTTCTTAGACTCCATTTACAAACCATCCGTAGTTACGCAGAGCGAAAGCACATACGGGGGGAAGGCCCTGCGTTCAAACCACTGTAGCTCTCGGTAAACTCTTCTGCAATGAAACAAGCATTGTTTAACAAGCTCCGCCTCCGTGAATCTCACCAGATACGTTCTACGACGAAGCATATGATTGGTCTACAGATGTGTCAATCAACTCCATGTAAACACTTTGGCTCCTCGCCAGCTCTATAAAACCAATTATGGAACAAGGAGGTTGAACTGTTTCAAGCTCCCCTTCCTTCAAGACTTCGATGATCAAAAACAAGCGAAGAATTTTTGGAGGGCAGTTTCAAGGCCGCTCAAATTCGACTCATTAAAAAAAGACGGATGCGGACTTGGGTTATAGCTGACTCAATGAACACGAACACACACTACGGGGGCGGGGGCGGGGGCGGGGGCGGGGGGGGGGGCAGCCAAAGTTACACGTTAACCTAATTTATTATGTTCAACATATTATTTGATCTTATTACCGTTCCATTCTGGTATCGGGAATCCCGAAAACGCTGAAATAATTTATTATACTGACAGCCTTAGTTTTTAACTGAATAAAATTAAGTTATAGCCTATTTAGTTTAACGACACATACATCCAAGAATATTTTGTTATAGGTCTATCTTTCTATCGAGCTTATCCTCATATTGTCGTCTTGGATGCAAGACAATCGGAAAAAATAACCTGTCAAACCATATCTCCAGATAATGTTTTTAGTTTTAGCTTTTGTAAAATGGCCATACAATTTTTATTATTTAATTTATCACTTAATATATTTTTGCACAAAGTATAAATTGTTTTTTATAAATGGAAATATAATCTTATTTGAATAGTGTGAACACATATGAGATTCTCTAACCCACTTTACCGAAGGCGTGTTATTTATTTAAATGTAATTAAATTAATTATAACCGGGTGTGATGATTTGCATACAACATACGACAAATCACCGCCTGTGAAACAAGCTCAAGAAATAAACATCATAGATTATTTTTTCCAGTTTTCTGAATCACCCATTCACTTCCAAAGTCAGTCATTGAAGCATGACATCACGATTTCATCTGAACTTGAACCGCAAACTCTAGGGTGCTCAATCGATCAGTTCACGAGACCTTTCCACACTGGAGGGAAAAAAGATGATTAGAAAAAAAACTGGTGCGGTTTCTAACCGCCCCTTAGTGCGCCTCACCAGTGAGGCGGTTTCAAGGCGTCCTCGTGAAGGCAGTGGAAACGGGTCACGCAAGAGGAAAAGACCTACGTGAATTGTCAGGTTTTAAAAGACCAAGCCTCAGTTGCAACTCCTACCAAAATGACAACACTTTCGGGAAAAGCTGAGCTTCAGGACTGGTGGTTTTCTCCAAGGACCCGCGGGAACAATAGCGCTGGTTTGCTGTGGAAACCGTTGGTCTCGAGACGCTGCATGGTCATCATCAGTGCAGAGCCCTACAGCTTCATGGCTCTCTGAACGCGTTCATGTTCATGAGCAGCGGAGCGACAGTAAATGGCTGACGCAGTCGGGTTTGTTCGTGTTGGCAATTTTAACTGTACTGATAAAATAACTGTTTTCCTTTGGATGTTGGTTGCATACGTGCGCCTTTCCCAATGCCTAAAATCAGCATGGATTGCTGATTTAGGATCCTTTCTTTCGTCCATTGTTCTCGAAGACCCATCATCTCTATAAGGTGGGTGTTGAATGCGTGTCGTGGAAATAAACATTTTACACATAAGTTACCAGTCCTATGTTTTTAATGGTTCTGCCTTTCATGGTTATTGTTTAAAGAAAATTAAGAATTGTTAAATATTTTGAAGCCTAAGCGTTCGTTTAGTAGTATATTATATTATGTATCCAAGAAAAATGTTGAGGGACTAGCACAATAAACTCTGGCATGAGCCTATTATTGTATTTTACCCATTATTTTTTTACACAATTTATATTTGATCAGAATCATTTATATGCCTCAAAGCAAAGTGCAATGTATCCAAACAAAAAGTTATTAAATGCATTTAAAAAGATAAATGTCTGGTGTATTTAATTTGCTTTAATTAGTCTCTGAATGCTTCAGATGAGGGCTAAAATAAAATGAAAAATTGTGAAAAATGATATGAGAATTGTGCCAGTTTCATTGTCCATCCTCTCCTCATACGTCAAGTTAGTGTATTAAAATAAGTAAATGGTTAAGTCTATATAATTCTCAGATCAATGAGAATTGTAATGCAGGGCTTGACTTGAAGAGCTATATGCAAATCTTTGTTTTGTTTATTCAAACCAGAACAGAACTAAATAATTTAATAAGCAAAGTACAGATGTAGGCTAAACAAACACACATTTTGCATGATGTGCATAACAGGCTTTATTACTGAATGTGCAAATATAAGCAACTAATGCCCTGAATTTGCAAGTCAGACTGGTTCCTTTGTACAATGAACTGGAAGGTATGTTTGTAATTATAATGCAAATTCCCTGAAAATTCATGACCGGATTAAAGCATTGAAACACAATCACCATCGACAAGCCATACCTTTATATAAGCCTATATATACATACACACTTGTGAATAAGAAAACATTATTAGTAGTGGACACTATATTATTGACATCTGACTTGAGGCATCATGTATAGTAATCAACATTTGAAGTGGATCAAAACCTTTCATCAAAGTTATACATGAATTTTGAACAATACCCGTTCTTGTTTTATGAAAACTTTGATTAACTTTTTTCATGTGTTCACAATTCCACAAAAATAAATGTTATGAATAATCACATTTCTGGGAAATATGGAAACCATTACTGTGCAGAAAGTATAAATAACTTGTGATTTGATGATTATTAAAAATGGCTGATGTCCAGGTGTTTTCAATTTACTCCCTTTGGCAGGAATTTATGAGGAATATATATGGCATATCTTTAGCCGAAAAGTATGCATGTTGTTAGGTAAACAAACATTGAATCTTGCCTGGGTGAATTAAAAAAAAAATGTCTTAGCATGCTGGGAAAATATCCTACAATCATGAGGGATCAGTTTTCTAAAACAATAGACTTTTATGTTCTTTGCAGACACATTTTTACAAAGCGAGGTTCCAAAAGTAACAAAAGCCCTAACTTGTTGTAATCAAATATATGATAGTATAATATTGCCTCTCTGCCAGTTTAGCAAAAGGTCAATTCTATAAAATAAAGATAAGATCTGCCTCCCACAGCCTCTTTTTGAATCAGATGACTCATAGCAGCCACTGTGTGTGTGTGTGTGTGTGTGTGTGTGTGTGTGTGTGTGTGTACGCGCGCGAGAGAGAGAGAGAGAGATAAAGGATTGTTGTGGCTTCTATTCTCTAACAATCTCAAACATATCTGATGCAGTACATATTTTGTTTTAAATGCTTTCGGGTGGTTTGAGAAAAATGGAAGACTAATAAATGGATTTTTATAGAATGGGACGTTTGGTACACTGTTTAAATTCAGTGGACAATTGTGTATAAAGTGGCAAAGAATTGCTTATACTAGCTTTCATTGATGATCGATCACAGGCTAGTGGAAGGTAAGAAGATGATTTCACCCTGCCTGCTGTCATGCTGCTGCATATGAAATTTCAAGTTCAGCCGAAATTGTTGCACTATTATTATTAATGATTACTGTGGATATAAAATTATTAGGATGAAAAGATCGTGATTCAACGCAAAAAAAAAAGTGAAAGTGTCATGAGAAACTGCGCCACCTGAAAGTAGTGGCCACACACTGTAGTGTGTGTCAGTGGGCTTCATATCTCAAGGTCCTGAAAAAGGGAGAAGGAGAGAGAGCTGACCTTAGCCAGCCATGCAATTCAACATACTTGTATCTAACCTTGATATTTTAACAGCTGGCTAAGCTCATTTTTATAACTTATTACCCTATAATTTTCATAAAATACATGCAAAAGAAAGTGAAGGTAAGACCCCTACTCATAAAAGTGTGGACGGGGAAAAACCTCCATAAAATAGACATAAACCAAAGCATCTCCTTTTGCACTAACTATGCAATAAACAGAAAAGCTCACATGTTGTGGATGCTAGCCAAAAGTGCAATCTTTTCTACTCCATCAGCCATAAAGATTACTGTTTATCAACAGATATAATTTACAGTCAAGGGCAAAGTAATGCCAGTGCTGTGCACTAAGTGTAGTAAAGATGTTGTGATAACCTTCCCCATTTATTTATTTAATTATTTAAAAGTCATATGTTCACTAATACATTGGACAAATAAAGCCATACGTGTTTGAAATTATAGTAAAAATCATTCACATTAATGAAAATGAAATAAAGAAATCCTAATTTTTAAATATTTCAGCAGGCATGTTATTATAATGATGATGTCATACATGAAGCCGGCTATTATTTCTGCTTATGTAAAAGATGAAAACCTTCTGTTTAAATATATATTTAATCATATTTGCTGACAGCTATGTTAAACCAGTTAAACAACTGGGAATTTAAGCAGAGACGGGCAGTGCAAGGGGAATGCCAGCGTGATAATTTAAGAGAGGTATTTTTCTGTGGTTGTTTGACATCTGGCAGAGCTAAACCTATACAAAAAAGAAAAATCAAGAAACGCCATGCACAAGAAAAAATGATGCTCTTAAGTTCAGCCGTGCCTGTTTGATTCCATTGGTTTTCCTATATCTGTGATTTCAGTCACACAAATGCTTTACATTGGTCGCCTGGGGCAGATGTAATATACTTTACGGCTTTATCTGCACTTTATGGAGGCACTTTATGGAGGCACAACTGCTTACTGGGAAAATACTCCAGTGCATCCAAAGGTAAATAAACAGCTTAGAGATATCTACTGAAAAAAAAAAAGACAACCCTATTTTACATCACTTAACAAGAGAAAATCTGCTTGTCTTTCTGAATAGCATTTATGTGAAATATATGTTTGGATACTGAATTTATTGCGCTTTACAGACTTGCATTTTTTTTAGAGATCCTTGGTAGAAATCCTCAGGGAATATAGCTTTCTGCCTTCCTGTGCCTTCGGTCTTATAAGCAATGACAACTCAGCGCTTGACAGGCGAGTGAGACAACCTGCCACAGAGCTCAGAGACCTTCCCAGGATGTCGAGCCCTTCTGGGGCTTAATCTCAGTGTGGTGGGCCGCTCCTATGACAGCTTTTAATTCTCACTGGGCAACATTCATCATCCACTGTCTGTGTCTGCTATGGGCGCTGGATCAAATATACCCCAGGATATTCACATTCCAGCCAGCGTGTCCCAACCCACTTTACACCATCACATATATTCATGGCTCTTTTATACATGAGTTTGTTTGCCTTTTGTTAGACTGCTCTCTCCCCTGTGCAGCGTCTGTCTGTGAGTGACAAGAGAACGGCTGATAGACCAGACTGTTCTAAACGCACAAAAAAGAATTACACATCAAATCATACAGTGAGATGTAATATTCATGGTGCATATTTCACTAGATCTAATAATAGTCTTCTTTTTATTTTAAAAGGAAATCAATAGGCCAGACCATTTTCTTTGATAACTCACAAACTATATTTAACTGCCAACTTGTGGTTTAAGAAATGTGTCAAAAGCTGTACTTTTGACAGACTTATAATACGAATTTCATAATACTGAATTTGGACATTCATGCATTTTTTTAACAGTTGTTGAGGGTAATTGCAACAATGGAAAAAAATAATAAAATAATATAAAAAATTAAAATAATCCATACTCTTGTAAGAGCTTACCATTGCTATAATACTTTTTAACACTAGTGAAAAGGTTTTCCTTTCCTTTCCTTTCATTCTTTTAGCTTTCAGGAATAGTATGTGTTTAAAGCCAAAGTCCATGATGTTTAAACCTGCATCATATCATTTTTCTTTGGAGTCACACATTTTTTATTTCTTTTGGAAAATATAGCCTACAGTTAATTTTCAGAATTATTGTATTTATTGTAAATTATTGTATTTAAGAACTAGCATTATATCTGCCCCAACAGCCATGAAAATAAAAATTAAATGAAAGCCATTAATGGCAGTTATATTATATTTAAATTCAAAGTCCTCAAAACTTTAGACTACATTTTTTTGGACATTCATTCATTAGAAAAAAAAAGTGTTTTAATATAACGTTAGAAATGTCCAAGAAAAGAGTCTAATATAAAGACTATAAGAGAAAGAAATTCATCTATAACTCAAAATTCTGGTGACTTATTTTTCAAAATATTTCTTAGTTTCCAGTTTTTTAGTACAAGGACTACAGCAAATCCATTTGTAAAACCGTAATCTTCCTCTGGAAAGAAACGTTGTGAATAAGAATGTGTTGTGGCTTAAACATTTCCAGTGAAATCCAATCAGGGACTTAACACAAAGCGTCTATCAGACTGAGGGTCAGAGAGAGCTTTCAGGAAATTAAACTTATTGCAATGAAAAATTAAACACAGTTCAAATCAGCCCCTATTGAAGGGGTGTTCAATGTGGGTGGGAGAGCGTTTGACATTTTTAATTAACTCAGGCTTTGTATTATCCCTGGGTTCATCACAAACCAGCAGTAGTTGAGGTGCAGACTTTCAAAAGGGCAATGCTTTAGACGTTTCAGCCAGAGCCGAACTACGCACATACATGAGCTCTTCCCCAATAACCCTGCACGCCTGACCTCCCGTGACCTTCCCGCTCTCTTTCTCTGCCAGCTTCAACTGACTTCTGGTCCTCAAGTGTCAGTCAGAATAGAATTTTGTTGCCAGAGCAGAATTTAAGTCCATCTTCTCCCCCTGAGCTTTGGCTGAGTTCGCACACACATGACACTCAGTCCTCAGCATGGGGAAATAAGGCCCTCATGCAACACTACTATCGTCTAGCCACAATGTTCGCACCCCCCCAGTTTCAAGAGGCTGCGACTTATCTGACCATTTCGTTATTCACAATACAGCATGGAGCATTTGGTGTCCCTCGACGTGCTTTCATTTAAGCTCTGTGATCATAAACATATCACGACAGATTGGCTTTTTAAGCCATTTTTTCCCCTCTTGTAAGTGTGCTTGGGTTCCGATGCTTAATGGTGAGATTAAATGTAGTGTTGCCGTAATGATGTTGTTTATGAAAGTTTGTGTTTCGTTATATTCAAAACACTCTGATCTGATGCACATCAGAGCTGCAATTAAACCTTAATATCAAAAGAGATCTTTAGGGCTTCGGAGTTGAGAATAGTATTATTTTAAAGTCATTTCTTTATTTATTTAACAAACTCCACAGAAAGACTAGCTGATTACATGCTTGCTGATGTGGATTAGAGATGAGATTGTAGAATACAACCATGCATATTTATGTTCCTAGTGCTTCTGATTTTAATTTTATGCTATTGTATCTTTGAACGCCTGGAACGCATGTTTCCGTGATATGGGGAAATTATTTTGCTTTATCTGTGATGGGGAAAAGATCTTGTTACTTTTAAACAGCTGCTAGGTACAAAGGGAATATAATAAAAAGTATACAAAATCAGAATGTTCACACACTTTGTTGTTCCCACCATCTTTAAATAGCACAAAGCTGGCACTGTGTTCTGAGGACGGCGATGGTTGAAAACTTGTTATTAAAAAGTCATGGGAACAACATAACCGTAAATAGACGCATGAAAGATTCTGAAGAAAGAGGTTGATTTTCAGGGAAAAAAACATGCTTTATCTCAGCTGCTCATCTATGGTGGAGTTTTAGTGCGTGTCACAGTCAATTAAGTGAACATGGCTTTTGAATAGAAATATTATTTAGGGAAAAAATTGCTAGGAGACCAGGGAGTGTTGGAAAATGATTTGCTTTAATGTCTGTAACGCAGTTATTTTATTTTACTTAACTTTTTTAAAATTACAATTAAAATATAAAAAGTTGTTTTTTAAACCAACAGCTTTCAGGCCCTTCCCCCAATTCACCCACTTCATTAGTGCGCATTTTTTTTCAAAGGGATAGATCACCCAAAAATGAAAATAACCGTAATACCTTTGTTCATCTTCGGAACACAAATGAAGATCTTTTTAATGAAATCTGAGAGCTTTCTGTTCCTCCATTGACAGCTACACAACTAAGTTACCACTTTCAAAGGTAGAAAGGCTACATCGTAAAAGTAATCCACGTGAATCCAGTGGTTTAACCTACATTTTCTGAAGCGACGGGAGTACTTTGTTTGCGCAAAAAAAAAAAAAACCCACATAATTTACCAATTTATTTACAAAATATTAATCTCCAACTCCTGTTCATCCCAAAACGTCAGGGGCCTAAGCCGGTTTAGGTGGCTACCCCGATATGTTTCAGTTTAGTTTGCGCAACCCCTGGGTTTTAGGCACCATGAAAGTGGTTTGGCTTTTAGCAGTGTTCATCGCTATGGTAACTTACACTCCACGGCTAACCTGGTCCGGGGCAGGTGATGTTCCAGGTAAGAGGTTGCAAACCGAACTTGGACCAATCAGCTGTGAGCAAAGTGACACATGTCTGATGCGATAAAGTCACTCCACCTGTTTCCACTCCAAATTAAAGATCACTAAACAGCAAATGATTTTTAAAGACAAAATCGTCCGGCTTTTAGTAATGCTTAATTAGAATAATAATTTTGTATGATTTAGATATTTATGTAATTATTATACCCTTAATCGATCACACATGTACAATTTTAGTTAATCAATTATTATTACGCAGAGTTTAAATGAATACATTTATAAAGCTAATATAAATACGCATTAGAATCAATAAATGAAGATATAAAATGACTACATGTGAGCTTAAATGTTAAATTCTCTCTATCAACTGTATAAAATAACTTCACAACTTTTACTTGCACTGATATACAGTAGTGAGACTTTTTCTTTGTAAATAAATTGGTAAATAATGTGGGGTTTATTTTGTGCAAACAAACTACTCGCATCGCTTCATAAAATTGAGGTTAAACCACTTGGGTCTCACGGGTTTGAAATGACATGTAGGTGAGTAATTAATTACACGGTTTTCACTTTTGGGTAAACTAACCCTTTAATTCAAAAGGGTAAAAGATTTTTTTTAAAACAGCAAAAAAGTTGGATGAATTGTTCAACAATTACATAAAACACTAAGGTAAAAGTAAATGTTATGTATTAAACAAGGGAACCTGATGCATTAACATGATTGAAAACAACCAAATAATCACAAAGTGAAATTATTTTTTAGTTTTCACTTATTCCCAGGCATTTCACCTATTCAGGTACCCACAAGCTCTGCCACTGCTGCTTTTGATCGTTTTCATACAATAATATAAGTTTGAAGTTTTAAATAGGTTTTTGAATTGTCTTATAATGGATTACAATATGAGTTAGATCTGTTTATTTACATTTCTAGACCATGTACACTGGGATAGAGTTTCTGCAAAACCCGCTTATGATTCAATTTACCTCAAAACATGTTGTTTTTGCCTTTAAAATGCTTAATTGTGCATACATGCCAGTGTTGCATCGCTAAAGCTTCCCACTCTCGATTTTAGACGTAGGACTTCTTACTGTAGTAGAACTGACTGTGGTTGAAAACTGTAATCTCATGCTCCTTTTAAAAAAGGAGCATGAGATGCTATTAAAGTATTCATCAGCTTATTTTATTTGGTTATGAGAGCCATGACAAACAAGCGGTGGAACAAAACCCTCCAATGACATTTTCAGAATACATTGTATTCGTATTGATCCACAGAAGAGGGACAAATGACAGTCATTTTCTGCTTTGTTACTGGGACTCCATCAGTCTTGCTCATTTGCTCTTATTTTGCTTCATGTCATCAATCACATACAATAGAAATAATTTTGTTTGATGCATTTGCTTTCTGTGTCAATACATAGAAGATGAAAACTGCTGCAGAATGCATTCATGGTATCGTAAATAAACATTTATGGGAACCTAGTCACATTAAATGGCTAATTATAAATGCCAATGGTTATAAATGTATGATAGTAATAAAAGAGCAGTACGTAAAACTAAATGAACAGGTGTTGCCTTTTTTTTATGTCATCCTCAAGCTACATTCTATACGAGATAAAAAGGTAAACATTCAGCATGATGTTTTCAAGTGATGCAATCAAAGACTGTGCCACAAATGAGTGTTTATCAAAAAAGACATGTTTTAGGACATGAAGCAACAAAAACACAATATTGATTTTGTGCTATGCTTATCTGAGTCTGAATAGTCTTTATGTGCATGAAGGTGACTCAGAGCTGGATGGTAAGTGTAGCTGGCCATGAATTCTGGGAAATACAATGTGATGTGCTTCAGCTGTTTGCCATTAACCCAGGCGTACCTACCTTTGAAGGTCATCTGACCTCTCCCGTGTTAAATAAAGGCCTGATGCTTTGAATAAATTGGTCAGATGAAGAGCAGGATTGCTGTGGCACAGCGTGAGCATCAGTGCATTGTGATACAATGACCCACGATGCTTGCGATTTATAGCACAGCTTTTTATTTAGTGATAAAAGCTGCTGTGATGGAAGGTGACAGCTTCTAGCACAGAAATAAATCACACAGAAAATGGAAGGCTTTCGCTTTGAGCCTGCATATAAAAAGTGTCATTTTGCATTATTGATCTCTTGGAAACTATGACCGGGATGATGGATGCCTAAATTTCTGTAAACCTGCATGGATTCCAAAAAAAATAAAGTGCATACATTAGGGATATAAATTATTAATATTTCATTGCTTCTGACCACGATCAAGGTTATTATTTTTATACATTTTATTCGGTTTGGTAAATGTGTCGTGAAATATTGACATATGGAAGGCAGCATAAAGCTTGACAGAAAGAGGATGATGGCTTAATACAAACAGGCTATATTGCTGCACAAAACCCTTGAAATCAACTACAGTCAAACGTTTTACTCATTACTAAATCACAGTAGCCTAATCATCATGTTCAGCAGCTGCTGGAATAAAAGGAAGTTAGGTTTTATGCAACAAAGAGCAATGTGCATTGTATCCGTCTGCAAAAACCCAGCGTGGAAGTGGCTTTGAAGTTTGCTAGCGACTGTGCAAAAATAGCATAGCATGACAAAAACAAACTCACGTTAATATGCACCGTCTCGTTCTGAATGCACCCACACTCCATTTTCATCTACCCGTGTGTGTGGTTTGCGTAGTCGGTGAATCTGAGGCCTCTAGAGTACGGGCGTCAGCCTCTATCAACCGCAACATGCATACCATTTCTGGGCATGAAAACCACAGCTCACCCCAGGAGCCGAGACTTAGCAGGCCAAACAATACCTTACAGTTACACTCGGTCTTTTCAGCATTCTTTTAATCATGACATCATGAGTATCGGCTTCCTACTCTGAAAAGGCGCCCAGATGCAGCTGCTCGTGTCACTCCACAAACTAGACAAGTGCACGCAGACGAGAGAAGCCTTGCCGCTTTGGCACAAAAGCAACTTCATATTACAAGAATGAGAGACAAATGTTTGAAAGACTTTAATGAAACTGCCACTGTAGATGTTCTATATCCAGCTGACGGTGTCGTGCTAATGCTCAGGAAATATGTGCATGTTGCTAACAACACTTTCAGATGAATGACGGAATTGCTGTATGCCGAAATCGTGTTGGCTTTTAAAGACTCTCGGGTCACATTTCTCACGATAACTTCCATTTGATTAAGGTGTAGGCTATAATAATATATATATATACCTTTTTGTTTCTTCAAAAAGAAGAAGAAAGAAACCGTTTTGTTTATTCTGTGCTGATACACACAGACAAAAAATACAGAGACTTTTCACTGTGTTTTGTCTGTGTGACTGCTCCAGAAAAGCAGCGATTTTCTGTAACACTTTCTGATCTGAAAAGCAGTTATCTAAAAGAGAATGACAGTAGAAGACACACACATTAAAATTACAAATGGAAAATTACCTGAAAAATAAGGTGGATAAGGGTATGGTGAGTCCGCAGAGACTCAACAGTTCATTCTGTTGTAGCTTTGTTTGTAACTTTTTTTGATTAAGCAACTGTCAATATTGTGTCTAAAATGTAAGTTACACTGTAAAAAAAAATATTGTAATTTTAATGGTAAAAGACTGTAAAAATGCAGTAAAAACCTGTTAAATGGGACTTTATACGGAGAATACTCTATACTAAGAAGTTTCTTTTATAGTATTTTCTTATCAGCTATATAGGGTTTTATGTTACATTTTATATCGTTAATGTTAAATGAATGTTTATTGCCTTATTTTAGTGTCGTGTGTGATGGTGTTTTGTGTTTGTGTGTATGACACTGTGTGCCTCAGCTTGTGTATTTACGTCAGCTTGAGTAAAAGCTACACGTGATGAACTTTGGCTTTCTTTCTTCTAACCACCTGGTTTCTAAATGATGGTTGTCAGTATTATAAATGTAAAACACAGATTTGAGTGATTTGGTAATTAACATGACTTCAGTTAATGAAATGCATGTTTTATTTTTTACTGTGAATTTAAGATCAATCTGTAAAATGTAGTTGGCGTATTTGTACAGTAAAGTTCTGGCAACCACAGCTGTAAAATTACTGTAAAATTGACAGATTTTTTTATTTTTATTAAAGTGTACTCATATTAACTGATAGTTTCCTAGTTTATAGAACTTGTACAAAAGCATTATCACACTCGTAATTGTTTTGCTGGGCTGCAGTAGAAAATATGTCATCTGGATAATAATGTTCTTGCTTAAAATGTAGCATGTGTAGTGAACGCAAACCACAAATTTCAACAACCTTTGGCATTGTGTATAGTTCTAAACTCGAGCAACACATTATATAATTGCAGCTCATGTCTGCAGGGATTGACTGTCAAACACATTTACTACAGCATTGTGAAGCGGCCCTTGCCATGTTTGAATCCTACATGCAAGCAGTGTTTTTCCACCAAGGATGTAATGTCTCTAAAATGTTAGTCATACCGCATGGGTGGAAACCTTCATTACTCATTTTGCCTTATGAGCTTTCTGGCACAGACCAAATAAGCTGTTACCAGCAACCCTTCTCCAGAACGAGATACCCAGCTGTGTGGGGAGAATAAAATTATAAAACCTGAATAAAGGATTGGCAGGAAGGAGCAGTAAAACATATATGCTATTTCAAGCCTAGCAAGGCTGATCGCACTTTGTTTCCTTTTAATTTCTAATGGCTCCATCTCCTGTGCTCTCTGGGGTGTGTCCAATGCATAGAAACAGCTGTCTGCAAATCTGGGTCATACCAGCCCAGCCTGCATGGCCTTTAACAGAGCAGAAGCCAGGGAGCATGACAAACAGAAGCCATCCCATCATCTGAAGACCTTAGAATGTTTTTTTATAATTTTGCACAGATTCAATCAACATGTTTTATTACAAAAACCCACACCCATGTCCTTGCTGTCAAATAGTTTTTTCCTGGATTTGTGATCGCTTGAACGAAGCATTGATGGATGCAATTTTTTACAGGCATCCCAGACATCCTTGGGGGTGCTTTATAGTGACAGTAAATGTGGCTTGGATATTGAAAACGCACCCTGCAAAATCTGATGCTGTCTGAATTGCTGTGCCTTATAGCTGTATTCAGTGAAACAACATTATCTAAATACTCCTATGACTTGGCTGTCTTCTTTTGAGCAGAGCATTTGTTCAAGATTGAAATCGTTGCTGTTCTTACAAGAATTGTTTAAAGCTTTCATGGTAAAAAAAACAATCCCTAAGGAATTTTTCAAAATCTAATGGAATCAAGTCAAATGTGATCTACTGAATATACAGGTTTTTTGGATTTATAGTTGATTCTTAAGAGTTCTTTATCAGAAATCTTCTAGTAGTTTAAAATGACGTATTGTTGGCACTTAAAAAAAAACAACAGGAAGAATATGAGCTTTAAAATCAATCCTGAAGAGATTTTATTGAAATTCCTATTGAGGTAGTATAGAGCAGTTGTTTTTCAACCAGGGGGCCGGACACTGCCTCAGCAAACTTACAAGGGGGACTCAAGATGACCTAAAAAGATTTAACAAAATAAGACAAAACAAGCATTAAATTAAGCCAAACCAACTACAAATCAAGATATTTCTTATATTAGATTACCTATCCATCTTGAAAAATCTGAATATATGAGAAAGCTTGTTTTTAAAGTGTGATGACACTTGTACTTGACACCATGTAAATTTAAAAAATCAATTAAAAATGTCCTAGTTATGCCAAACTTATAGTTATGCCTATTTTAATATATAGGGTAGAATTAAATCCTTTATCCTTAATAAAATCCTTATTCCTAAACCTTATACAGTAGATCCACAAATCTGGAAAAAAATCATGGGGCCTTTGAATAGTGTTGTAGTCAAGGGGCTGGGAGGGATCTTGCTGTCAAAAAGGTTGAGAACCACTTTATCCAGATAATCTTTGGAAACCATACGTGTTCTAAAATATCTAGGACTAGGTTTCTATTTTGTGTTAAGCTGTAAAGGCCCCGATATACTTCAAGCTATGAACTGGTGTGATGAAAATCAGGCTACATGAAGTTAATTTTGGGAGTTCGACACAGCTTGCCAAAGTGAACTTTCCAGAAAAGTTCGTTCTGGCTGGTAAACATTGAACAGTATACCGCTGCCCCAATGGAACACGAAAGGACCCCCCACGGCCCTGGCTGCAAATGTATATTTTTACCCCTAAATGAAGAACAAAAAGGAGCTTTTATATCGGGGCTTTAATCCTAATGGAAATCCCATTGGAAACCCTTAGATTTGGTTCTAAATTATGACAGAAATTGGATTTATATTTTTTATAATTATGACAGAATTATTGTTTTTGACTAAGGGAAAGTTTAATTGATATAAAATTATAAATATACATTTTATAAATATTATAATGTAAAATATTGCATGTAGGAGCTGTGTTGGAATGTTTCAGTATTCAGATCACTTTCCTTTTGTACTGAGAATTGTTTCTAACAAAACTGCCCAATTATACCTCTGCAGCTAAAGTTTTTCACTGACTCATTTAATAGAAATTAAATATGAGTTTTCCAATTATACCTCTGCTTATACCTCTGCAGTTTTGAGTTTTCCTACAGTACATGCAGTCCTTTTTGAACCATTAACATTGTGAAAACTGTTAGTGGAAGAAGAGAACAGTGGTTGTCCTGACAAACCAGGTTTATAGAACAATAAAACGCACTTGTACTCAACTGTGAAGCCTGACTGGAGAAGAGTTACAGCAGCACAGCTTCAATTCATAAAATGACTTTCATTGAATGCTGGCTTACCAAAAGTGACGTCACAAGGTTTATATGCTCTCCTTTTCGACACAATACAGGAATCCTACCAGCAGCCATTTCAGTGGAGTCATGCTGGTTGCTGTAAAATGGAGAACTACCATATATTGAGAGCTGATGGGAAACCAATTTTCTTTTTCTCGAGGGAACATATTTCACATGGTTCTGGTACCACAAAATGCTTTGAAAATTGTTTTAAAAATAGTAAGTACCAATAACAGTTAACTTTATAACTTTATATACATACATATATATAAAGTTGGCCTAGAGAAAGTGAGGGATCAGTGGACATGATCAGCACCTTCATTCAACACTGTCAGACACTCCCTGGCCCAGATTAAAAAATCTCCCTGTGTAACACCTGATCTGAAATTCAATCCCATATTGAGTGCATGTGTAAGTGAAAATTGAGGTCATACTAATCTACCTCTGTCTCTTCCTGTCAAATCATAATCCAATCCATAACCTGCCACTGAAGCCATAGAAAAGTAAATGCATAATCCCATATAAATCTGGTTTTCACCAAAAGACCCCTAAACTACAGCTAATGCCTTGTGTGTTATAAAAAAAAGTTTCATAAACGATATCCTAAATCAAGTTTGTACCACTTTCAACCGTAAAAGATGTTTAGAATGCGAATATATGAATGGAACCTGAATTATAGTCATGACACTAGATTTGTATTCAGTACCATACAACACAATCATAATCCTGATTGCGTTTGCTGCTCAAAGAGGATATTTTGCCTGCGCTTATCTCATAATCCAGAAGAAGAAATAGGATGTGGCGCTATCAGAGAAAAAGAATAAAAAAGAAAAGAAAACAGAGCCAGCATGAGGTCCAGTGTGATTCCTCTGTAAAAATCAAAGAGCAAAAACGCAATGTCGATCACTTTCTGGAATATCTCTTAAGCAACAAATTAATTGGTTTCACTGTCTTGGAAATGACTGCTTTTACTTTTTATCTTAATCACTGGCAACACATTCATATTCTTAATTTTTTAAACAAATCCTGTAAAAACAAATACATAAAAAGCAAGCATTGCTGATAACCAACAGTGTTTTGGGGAAAGTTGCCCCCCATATCAAAGTGTCTATTTGCACTATAAGTGCAAATAGCCACTGCCTTACAATATTGCTTTACTTTCTCAAAAAGTAATTAATTGTGTTACTTGGCTACTTTTTATGGAAAGTAAAGAGTTACATTTCTTCTGTGTTACTTTTTCTCACATGGGCTGGGCTTGCTTACTTGATTTGAATAACGAACAAAATAAAAGTTCTACCAATTCTACTAATAAAAGTTCTCTCTGGCAAATGTAAAGGCCCTTTCACACCAAAAGTGAAATGATTTAGCCTCAGGCTGAAGGAAATGCAAATTCACGGTTGTACAGTAGAGGGCGCAGTTCAAACAAACCTATGTGCTGCCAATTCTGGATTGCAGAAGGACACATGAACATAGTAAAAGAAAAGTATATTCTAGCTGTATCCGAAATCACATACTTCCCTAGTATATAGTTTGCGAAAAACAGTACGTGACAAAAGAAGTATGTCCAAATTCACGGTAGGCTACTCATAAAAGATTAGGCAAAAAGTACCCGGATTACATACTTCTTCTGGCGAGATTCTGAAGTGTGCATATGACGGACACGGGAGAGGATGAATGGAAGATGGAAGGGACGCGACGCAACTGACGCTGGTAGGTCACATGATAATGACAACATGGCGAATGTAGTAGGCCTAGGTCCAGATCACATTCAACACACACATTCATACTATAGAATGTACCTTTTTTTTTAGCGGTCGTGGTCTCGTAAAGTAATTACTTATTCAAAATAAGTAGTCCTACCTATTTAGGAGAGTATGCAATTTCGGACGCAGCCTCTTGCTTTAGCAAATAAAATAAAAAAAGAAACACAAATGTGATGTTGATCTAAAGCAGGGGTGTTCAAACTCGGTCCTGGAGGGCCACTGTCCTGCAGAGTTTAGTTCCAACTTGCCTCAACACACCTGCTTGTAAGTTTTTAGCATGCCTAATGACCTTCAACAGCTAATCAAGACCTTGATTAGCTGTTTCAGGTGTGTTTAATTGGGGTTGGAGCTAAACTCTGCAGGACAGTGGCCCTCCAGGACCGAGTTTGGACACCCCTGATCTAAAGTAACTTTTACTTATTCGCATTGTATTATCAAACGTCAACAAGACAGTGGTTGATAAAGTGAGATTAAATACAAAAAGTATATAGTGTTATTTAACATTTAAATGATTTTGCTTAATATTCTTAGTTTGCATTTCACTGTTTTTATTCATTTTGAGGAATACTGATTCTGTTTTTGTGCAAGTGAGATGAGTAAATGCCTGCTCTGTGAATAAACAGGAAAACAAAGTAACTCAGATATTTTGTTGTAAATATACAGTAATGTGTTACTTTATAGTAACTTGAAACGTAACTCGTGTTACTTATAATGCTTTACCCCAACTCTGATAACCACCATGTCTTTTGAACGCTGGTCCCTCCTATGGAATGCCGGTTTGTTGAAAATAAGCAATAACCAGCATAAACTAGCCTGGACCAGCATGGAAATCCATGTTAAGCTGGTCTTCTCAGCAGAGAAAACTTAGCTGATAGCATGATACATTAAGCTTGTGTAGATACTTCCATTTCTTAAACAATGTGTTTTTGTCTTCAGTTCCAGCTGCATCTGTATTTCCCAGTGTTTCTCCTGCTCTATGAGTCATCTAGTGTAGCCACATTTGCACCTTCACAGTCAAGTCCGACTTTTAGCACTGTCTAGAGCAGCTGTGTCTAATGTCTGCTCATTACAGTCCCTGTATCCCTGCCATTAACTGGTTCGTGATAATTCAGACATCCACAAGTGGCTATTACAAGAGCCCTGACTGTACAATAACTTCAAACCAGCCAGCATGGAAATGAATGTGCTGTTATAAGACATCTAACCCAACATACAACAGAAGCACCCCATCTGTTGGCAGAGTGGGAAAATAAGGACTCTAGTCTAGACTGTGACTGCATCCCAGTTTGCCACATATTTTTCCTGAACAGCATGCAATATTAGAAGTAGTGTGTCCTAAATCATAGTACACTTAAATAAGTATCCCAAAGTTTTCTGGAATCTTTAAAGTATCTGTGCGTGCTTTTTAAAATTGTATTGACCACTTGGACTACTGAAAAAGGGGAGTTTGTGTCCCTTTTTTTTTTTCTTCAAGTGCCGAGGAATGCAAGGCTGAAGCTGCATCCACTTTTTATTAAATGCATGAATCCAAAAGTTGAATATTAGGCAAATAATATTAAGGTAATGTTTAAAGCTACACTATATAACTTTTGGCCATTAAAATGCTCCTTGCAGAAGAGCATTTTCTTGGTTGTGCTTCGGCTCTGTTGTTATACGCAGATGAATGTGGTTTGATGAATATAGGACATTTATTAGAGCAGATGGAGAAATAAAAAAAGTTTTTTTTTGTGGTTGTTTGTTTTTACAACTGGTGATTCTCTGGATGTTTGCCATTTTAAATGATCTGTGCCATTTTTCTTGTTTGCTGTGAAAACAAACTTTCAGCTTCACCATACCCACAACCAGTGCTATTATTTCCGGCTACATCCGTCCTGACAGCTCTAAAATATAAATTGTTATTATACATTTACATTTACATTTATTCATTTAGCAGACGCTTTTATCCAAAGCGACTTACAAATGAGAACAATAGAAGCAGTTAAAACTAACAGTAGGACAACAATACGTAAGTGCTATAACCCCTCTCAGTTTAACTTAAGTGGAGTTTTTTTTTTTTTTTTTTTTTTAAAGAATAGAGGAGAAGAGAAAGTGTTAATACTACTGAATCAAGTGCTGCCAAAAAAGATACGTCTTCAGCAGTTTCTTGAAAGTGGCTACTGACTCAGAAGCTCTGGTTGAGTTAGGCAGATCATTCCACCAACAGGGAACAGTCATGGTAAAGGTCCGAGAAAGAGATTTTGTGCCTCTTTGAGATGGTACCACAAGACGACATTCGCTAGCAGAGCGCAGGTTTCTGGATGGCACATAAGTCTGAAGTAATGAGTTTATGTAAGAGGGAGCAGTGCCAGTGGTTGTTCTGTAGGCAAACGTCAGTGCCTTGAATTTAATGCGAGCGGCAACTGGCAACCAGTGCAATTTTGTGAGGAGAGGAGTGACGTGTTAACGTGATAATTATATCTAACGTGATAATTATAGATATATCAAAGTGTATTTGAGTAAACATGTTTGGAAGATGGATTTCTTTGCACTATTATTTAGCTTAAAATAGAAACCATTTTTTTAAATTTTATGTTGTATGTCCCAGTACTTGGTTACTGTCTTATTACATAATAAGGACTACAATACCAAAAGTTTGGAATAATTAAGAATTTTATTAAGAATAAAAAAGAAGTCTCTTATGCGCACCAAGCCTGCATATATTTGATGGAAAATACAGTAAAAACAGTAATACTATGAAAAATGACATATAACTATTGAATATATTTAAAAATGTAGCCTTATTTATTCCTGTGATGGAAAGCTGAATTTTTAGTATTATTACTCCAGACTTCGTTATCACATGATCCTTCAGAAATCATTTTAATATGGCATTAAACATAAGAAACTTAATTATCACAAATTTTTGACTGATAGAGCATATGTATTTTCACCATCACTAACAATGTACTATAGTTTAGAAGTATACATAAAAGTATGCTTATTGTGATGCAGTGTAGAAAAAAAAAAAAAAAAGTATAAATCAATTAACTTACACGCTCTAACAAGTCATTTTTAAAATTTGGTCAGTATAAATGGTTTGAATATGTAATTTGCTGTTGAATTAGTTCCTTATATGATGATCTTTAGAAAGCTCTCAGTATAAAATGGGACTTCTCAGTACACTTCCTGGCTAAGAAGGCATAATTCATAAGATTGGGGCCACAGTGTCTGGCATGTCATTAAACATTCAACACTGTCTCGATTAGAGGTCTCAAAGCGGGAAAAATTTGTAGTATGTTGGTATGATGTTCACGATCTGCTCCATCCCTTGAGAGTGCACCTCCTTGTAATCAGTATGTCTGTCACGCCCGAGACTCTCGCTCTGACACACTCACAATTTAAACCATTCACATGTCTTTTTCATGAGTTTAACCTTCAAGCAAAATAACTCCATTGCCAGTGTACATTTTTATTGGATCGTCCCTGGAGGAAAGTAACACATACACATCTAGTATTTGCTTGAGTGTGCTGACACTTGTACTAGATGAAACAGCTATTAGATACTGTGCAGTCCTGAGTATGTGCATGTCAGTGAAAGAGTATGAATGCAACTATGTCCTTGACTAGCTGAGAAGCTCGCTACAAAGAACAAGAATATTTTAACACAGCTTGGAAACACAAATAAAAATCACCTACTTTCCCAAGGGAAGGACTCTTAAGTGGCATATTTGCAATGAGATACTGTTAGGTGTTTAGCTTTGAAACATAGTAAACTACATAGTCTGTGACAACGATGATAACAAAACTATGACAACAATGATAAATCAATGAGACAGACAGATTCTGAATTGTTACTGGCCAACAGTGTAATTTAGAAATTAGTTATTTCACTGCAGTTTGGAAAACATGATTCTCATTGGTCAATTGTGGCACCCTGCTGTCAGATATTTCCTAATATTCACCATCGTCCATGGCAAACCTGTCTGAAACTACGTTCATGTTTCTGGTATCACACAGTGAACTCACTCTCTTAAAGTTTTTGGAAAGAAATTAATACTTTCATTCAGCAAGCATACATTAAATTGATCAAAAGTGACAGTAAAGACATTTATACTCTTACAAAATATTTCTATTTGAAATAAATGCTGTTTATAACTTTCTATTCAAAGAATCCTGAAAAAATGTTTTACGGTTTCCACAAGAATATTAAGCAGCAGAACTGTTTCCAGTGTTGATAATAATAATAAATGTTTTTTGAGCATCAAATCGTCATATTTGATTGGTTTCTTAAGGATCATGTGACACTTACGAAGCTGAAAATTACATTTGAAAATATATTAGAATAGAAATCTAGAATAGCCACCATATTTCACAATATTACTGTTTTTACTGAATTTTTGATTAAATAAATGCATTTTTCAAAAACATTTAAATAATCTTCCAGACCTCAAGTTTTTGAACGGTAGTGTAATTTTTGTTTAAAAATTAATTTCAAGTTAAATCGATATTTCATTTAAACATGTTTTTAGTGAGTTGCAGTGTAGCTAAACAATACAACCAAGGTCAGTAAAACTTACGTTTCTGACATTGTTCTATTGGTGTGTATCCAGTTTAGAGGACAAGGAGCAAAGTGGGATTATAACAAAGGATAGAAGATGATTCCCAGTGATGAATTGGACGTCAGTTGGCACATCCTGGCCCGTTTAACTTTCAACGAGTTGATCCATCTCCTCTAGAGTTTTGGAGGCTGCTCAAAACAAAGTGCCAGAGAACTAGAGCAGAGTGAAAAATGTTCAGGAGCTGTACTATTAGACACCAGAAACCCTCCAGCGGCTAGACCAAAATTAGAAGCCTCATTGTAACCAAGTCTACACCCTATTTTAATTCTCTATGGAGTTAATTAGGCCAGCGTGGTTACAACACTATACATAATGTTTCTAGGGTACGCTCAGGTGGTTTAGTGAAAACAAGAGTGTGTGGGAAAATGGTAGCAGATAAATCCTCATGCATGAGAAATTCCTGTTATTTTATAGGCTATGAGGGAAAGTCAGATGGTGGTATAACATTTTGGTTACACTTTATTTTAAGGTGATGTAGTTACATTGCACTTACTCAAATAAGTACTAATATTAATTAACTATAATGTACTTACTATAGAGTTACGGTTAGGGTTTGGTTTAGGGTTAGTTACTTGTAATCATGCATAATTTACTGTTATTACTATATAGTAAGTACATGTAGTAACATGTAACTACATCACCTTAAAATAACGTGTTACTTTATTATTATTTTGCCAGTATTTTTGTGGTTAAATATGTTTAAATAATGATGGTTATGTTGATATTTGTTAAAGGTTAATTCACATGTTTTGGTTTTGGATTCCTTATGGATGAAATAAGTTTGAGTCTGGTTTATTTCATTTGTCAATTCTCTTGTCTATATTATATATTATCCCTTCTTAAACATTAAAGGATTTGTTCACCCAAAAATTTAAATTCTCAACTTCATGTCGTTCCAAACCTGTACGACTTTCGTTCATCTTTGGAACACAAATGAAGATATTTTTAATGAATCTGAGAGATTTCTGTCCCTCCAGACAGCTACGCAACACTTTGAGTGTTTATAAAGTTTATAAAGAGGTCATAAAAACTAATCCATTTGAATTGAGCGGTTTAGTAAAACATTTCTTAAGAGACACTATCGCTTATGTTGAACGATCGCAATATGAACAGATTGAATTTAGGCTTTTACTCATATGAACATTGATCAGCGAACATAAACAGAATCTCAACCGTACTTGCTTGACGCATGAGAACAAACCTCATTGGTTCTTGCAGAAGCTCAAATGTGCTGCGTAACACACAAGAATGAACCTTATTGGTTCTTGCAAGTTTACCACAACTGACTTGTGAGTTGATGAATGTTTATATGTGAATAAAAGCCTAAATTCAATCTGTTCATGATATAAAGTGATCAAGTCTCTTCAGAAAATTTGTACTAAAGCGCACAGTTAATTTGGATTAGTTTTACGATCTCTTTATTAACTTTTGGAAGCATCAAAGTGGTTAGCATAGCAGTCAATGCAGGGACAGAAATCTCTCAGAATTTATAAAAATATCTTTATTTGTGTTCCAAAGATGAACGAAAGTCTTACGGGTTTGGAATGTCACGAGGGTGAGTAAATGATGACAGAATTTTCATTTTTAGGTGAACTGTCCCTTTAAGGGTTGCTATTTTGAAACCCCAGTAGTCAATTGATGAGCTGGAGAGTGACCGGGATCTCCCATCATCACCATTGTGCCCTTGAGCAGCCTCAGGTTGCAACAGGAGGGCTGTCCTATCCATGTAGTAAAAGTTGGCCTACTGTTTAAAATTTTGGAAATAAGCTTTTCCTGCTGCATGCAATTAAAACCTAATAACATGACTACTGTCATTATATTCAGAAAAAGTAATTGAGTGAGGGCTAATACCAACCAAGCAGGTTTTATGTTAATGAATTAGCTAAGAATATGTTAGCTAAATTAGGAGGAAATCTGTACTGTGTCTGCTATACAGACAGGGATCGACTGCCTAGAATTTGATTGCAAATTGAATCACTGTAAATTGTAATGGATTTGGCAGATTATCCAATCATCCCTGTATACCTCCCCATAGCAGCATACAGCGTACAGAGTATCTCCAGAATGTCCTGCCGTTAAACCAGTGAATCATCTGCTCTGCATTAGCACATGAGGATATGAGCTGCATTTTGTATATACCATGAGCAGTAGGTCATGGTGTATAGGCTATATATTAAGTTATAATTTGTGTTTAATCAGATTTATCTGTAAATAGAAATGTAACGCATGCAGCCAACATAAAATGATATAACACTTATAAAAGGACAGTGTTTCTGTAATGTATGCTAGTCTGAAAACGTAGTGCAGCAGCGCCATCTGCTGTCTTGAAGATTGTACATGTAGCAAGCTGTTTAATATCTTGCATAAAATGGCCCGCGATCTAATTGATATTACTGAAATATGTGTCTTATAGACATCTTATATGTACCCGTGACAGTCCTAGGCTTTACAAAGAAAAGAAAAAGAATATAAAAACAACCACGGCCCACTCTTGTGAGCCAATCATCCACCAAACGAACATAATGTAGAAATCGCCCACAGTGGCTCTAGGAATGTGATATATCAACGGGAATAATTATTCAAACACATAGGCCTATGCTTTGTGACATAAACAGTTAAACTTAAGTCTCGAAAAAGGGAAGCTTAAAGGGATAGTTCAACCACAAATGAAAAGATTTGTAGGTGAAAATTATTTCATTCAAATTTCTTTTGACAGTGGGTGAACTATCCCTTTAAGCAAAATATACATACAGGTTTGGCTCAATTTTAGGGCGAGTAAATTATGATAGAATTTTAATTTGTGGGTGAACTATCCCTTTAAATATGAATCTATACTATTCTAAATGATTTTAGCAGCATGTAAATTGTGTGGGAAGGAGCCATAATATTAAATATGCTTTCTGCATTACATTTTCTTAATGTATAGGCCTAATGTCATTAAGTGAACTGCAGCTGCAAAATACATCAGGTATATTAAATCTTACAGTTAATCTTTCACGTAAGGATTTTGTCATTTGAAAAATAATGTTCTGGTTACCGTGATGGCATTTTATGAACTGGATGAAATATATTGAATGACATCAATCCACAATCTGACTTGTGATGCAGCCGGGAATCAATCATACCTTGTTCGTGCTTTTTGGCAAGAGGAGAACAGGCCCTGACTCAGCCTGGTTTCTCCCAAGTTGTTTTTCTCTCTCTCCATTTCTGTCACCAATGGAGTTTGGGTTACATGTCAGTTGCCTCTGGCTTGTTTAGTAAGGGACACTTAATATTCAGCAGTATTATTGATTTGACTGCACTGATACTATTGGATGATAACTGAACTGGGCTTTAAGATGACATTACCATTTTGTGCAGAGCTCTTTTAGCTATAGTCGAATTTAACTCAATCCATAATTGATGAACTTTACTCAGCTATTGAACAGAACTGTATCAACACTGAACTGACTTTAGCTGAACAATGACACTATTTTCTTTTTAGAACTGCTTTACAGCATCATGGAATCAATATTTTCCTGTTTATCACTGTAGGGCTGCTTTGAAACAATCTGTATTGTATAAAGCACTCTAAAACAAAGGTGTCTTGACCTGACTGCAATTTTAAAATAATACTGCCACACAACCCAAATGAAGATAACTTTACTAAAACAATTCTAAAAGAAAAATGCACTAAAGTTTATAAAGAAGAAGAAAAAAAAAACATTTATTTAGATATGTTTACATTCAGTTAGCTTTAGCAAAAAGGTCCAGTATCCATATTGCACTGACTATGATTTTCTTTTCGGCAAATCCCTTTTACATGCATCCAGACATAATGACCCTCATCTAGTACAGTTCCTCAGTCCTGTCAGAATGTACGTTCATGTTTGTCTGCCAATACCATATAACACCACAAAATTGTGGAGTCAGACTTTAAACCAGAAGAAACCCCACAGTGATTTTCACAGTGATGCCAGCTTTATCACCACACAACTAACATTTGGCATCTTAACCAAAGCACCGTCAAAGAACATTTGGCAATGGAGAAAACACTCTCAGGAGAACAAAAGAGGCAACACAACTTAGAACACATATATAGGCTAACTCTTTACAGTGTCAAAGCTTGTTTCTTCATCTATTTGACTACATTCACAGGCACACAGCATTGCAGGTGGGCCAAAAGAAGCCTGCAGCAGAGGTCTGATTTATGGGAACTGCGGTGTTGCTACACAGTGCAGCAAAGGTGCCGCCGGATGAGATTGATGACAGGAACAGACATGTTTTTTTGGCTTGGACTATAGGGTACTAGTACCCCTGGGTGAAGTTGTAGCCAGTCTCTGAGTGGAAGATGGAGCTTGAAGCGGTGAAACTGTAGGCAGCATAGGCGACCACAGAGCCCAACATCAGTCCAGACATGTAGGACACAGTCATTATGTTCCCTGTGAGACAAAAACAAGCAAACTAAATTTACTGCCTGCTGCATCTCTAGAGAGGAGATTATAAATGCATCTTTCTGAAGGTTTAGACTTATATACAAGCACCTGTTCATCTGCATTAATACTCAATGAATCTAAACGGAGTGATACATTTACCTGCCAGCTCCCTCTGCTCAGGTGCCACCTTGCCTGCAGCATGAATCATGGGAACACTGCCAAAGTAGCCATTAGTGATGCCCATAAAGAGAGAGAAGATGCAAGGCCATGTCGGGTGGCTGAAGGTGGGCTTCTGAGCGGGATACACACATAGGATGAACAGAGGGATGAAAACTACTCGCACACAGGACCAGAGGAGAAGACGAGTTCCATTCCATTCATACGGTACGGCTGCCAAGATCTACACACACGGACAGACGAGATTAGACATCAAATGATTTCAGAGAACGTTCAAAGCGACAAATACTCTGTTATGTCACCATGTCTCTGGACATACTTTGCCCACAAAGTCGGATATGTTGAAGATGGCCATGATCAAGATGGGCAGCCATTCCCCCATTGTGACATTCCTGATCTCAGACTCCAGTCCAGGAAAAAGACACAACGTGATGAAGTAAGTGACGGCAATAGACAGCATGTAAGTCCAGATCACCCGGGCAACCACATAGCGATGCAGGATCATGTCTGCAAAGGAGGGGGGTTATTGCTCAATAACATGAAAATTAGGTGCTTTTGATAGTATACACTACCGTTCAAAGGTTTGAGGTCAGTAAGATTTAGTGACAGTAAAGCCATTTATAATGTTTCAAATAAATGCTGCTCTTTTGAACTTTCTATCAAAAGTATCCTGAAAAAAAACATTGATAATAAAAATAAATGTTTCTTGAGCAGCAATGATTTCTGAAGGATCATGTGACTGAAGACTGGAGTAATGATGCTGAAAATTCAGCTTTACCATCACAAGGATACATTATATTTTAAGTATATATTTACATAAAAATATATATTTCAAATTGTAGAAATCTTACTCAATATTACTGTTTTAACTGTCACAAATAAATGCAGCCATTGTGAGCATAAGAGACATCTTTCAAAAAGTGACCAAAAATTTACCCAAACTTTTAAATGGTAAAATATATGCACATTTTTGCTTATTAGGAATGCACAATATATCGGTAACAGTAACATATAAGTTATCTGAAAATATTACATACATATATTTACATTTACATATTTACAGTTTATATTTTTACATTACGTTTGAGGTGATCTAATGCTTACTAATAGTCAGTCTTTAAAAACACTTAATTTAACACCAATAATATAGATCTTCTAATGACTTCAAATTGTAAATTATAATGTTGTTGTGCCTTAATTAATTTGTAGTATTTAAAAAATATATTTTGGTGTTTTATTTTTATTTATTTCGACAAAATAATATAGGTTTTTGATATCAACCACTCAGTTATTGGCCATGACATGAAAATAGTTTAGGCTAGAATTGTAATATTGATGCATTCTTAAATCATACTTTCTTTGTAACATGCATGAGGAGTAATATATAAAATACAGTATTGTAAATTAGATCACACCTTTGATGCCTGGCCAGCTCCGTTTAATCTTTGGTTTGGGAACGTCAAATCTTACGTAAGTGTTTCCTCCAGCAAAATCTGTGCATCCGTCTTCAGCTGGGGAGGAGCCCACTGCACCATTACCCTTGAAAACAGACAGGACATCTGAACAATTCATACTGAATGCATTATATCTGCATAGGACAGTGGAGGGACCATCAATAATTGTTTTTAGTTCAGTATGGCAACCTTGCATTCACTAATACATGTAGCAAAATCTAACACATCAAGCAGGTCACTACTGCAACTTTGTAAGAGCGTGCACTGAATTCAGATATTGTAATTCTTCTCTTGATGAACTTGCATTTCTGCAGGGGCTTTGTGAGGAGGTCCATTACTTGATTAAGTGTCTGGCTGAGCTAGAAAAACCACTCTCCTTAATTTGCTGAGAATAAAACAAGAGCATTCGGGTTCCACGGCAGCACAGACAGGGAACTGCTCAGGAGAAATACCCCTTCAGAGTAGCTAGCTACACCTTTAAGCTCTAGCATAGAAGAGCATTGCATATATCAAAAATAAATACACAGCGATGACTAACAGAGAGAATCTTTAAAATACAAATACAGCCTCATTCTGGGGCATTTCGTCTTTGCTATACTTTCAAAATCAGCCGTGAATCCTGGCCAGTCAAAAAAAATCTTCAATTTAATTTGTATCGGATTGTTCATTAATTATTTTCTCATAATTTGAATTTGGACCAATTCTAAATACCGGATCGAATAATAATAAAAAATAATATAAATGTAAGAAATAATTAATAATCGGAATTCATTAGAATCTGTTTTGATTCTTGGAACATACATTTATGGAGAATTTAGGATCAATTTCCAATTAGGATTTCTAAACAAATCCAATTTCTGGATGAAGATGAATAAATATTGAGGGGAGAAACGGCTGAGTGCTCATTCTGTCACCCACAGGAAAAACAAGAGGTTACTCTGAAGTGCTTTTATATATTACTCTGCCTGGACCTGAGTGAGCAGTGAGCACTTAAATCATGCCCTCCCTGTGTCCTTCTCAGTTTCGGAGAACACTGACCGCATATCAATACAAAATATATGTTAATATCAATGTATGTTTATAATGTGCATCACTGTCAGTCAAGCTGTAAATTGTTATTTCGAAATTGTTATTTAGAATTCATAAAAAGTTAGCCTTAAAGAAATCAAGGAGTCTGAGACTATTCCAAAAAATGTTTAAAATCTCATGTCCGCCACAAACTGAAACAAAATACAAAATAAACAATTTTGAGATGTGGTGAAAATGCCATTTGCTAGTTCAGAACAATAACTGAATCACTATTGGAGAAAGGCCACAAACAGGTTAATCTTAATATGTCCTTCTCACATTTGACATGCAAAACTTACAAATCTTACTTCTTCTGTAATGACATCATGGTGGACCTGGTACTGAGTTCCATGGTGTGAGTGGTCTTTGGCATGGGACAGGCCCTGTTGTGCCAGACTCATGTAGTATTCGACAAAACGTGTCCGTCGCACCAGCATGTGCAGAACAAAACAAACCAGCACCAAACAGATGGAAATGACGAAGAAGATGATGGTGTTCTCCCTTTCGTTTTTGATCAGTAGTTTAGTGAAGATTCGGCTGAGTGAAATGATTACTCCTGCTGTGCCTACACAAAAAAAAAAAACAATGAGAATCTTGTTTTTGCTGTTTGCCCAAACATCATGATTTTTCATAACCACATTTGATGACAAAAAGCCTCTTACTCTCTCCGGTCATCACGCCCTGTGTGTAGCGCTTGGGAAGCATCCCCATGTATCCATAGAAACTGGACTGCTGCACTGGAGACACAACAGGGTAAAAGACTGTTATGGATGGAAATGTTTGAGAACACAATGTTCTGAGCCTAACGCAGCCCAACATGATTCTGCGGAAAGGAAAATATGACCAAATACCTGTACATCCAAATGCCACAGTGCCCATAGACATCAGATTGATGACATATGCCTGTTTTGTGGTGAACTTCTCCAGCCACACATCAAAAATAGTGACAAAAAACAGAGGTCCAAGTGCAAAGAGGTAACCTGCAAGAGATTAACTCATATATAAACAAATCTGACATAGCACAGCTCAAAATCAAACTATGTTTGCAGCAAGTAATATCATTGAATATTTCATTATATTATAGTAGATGTTTTGACAGGCCTGATTTGTTTTTGAATGGCTATTAAAGGGATAGTTTACCCAAAAATCACTCACTCACCCTAAAGTTCCAAACTTGTGTGACTGACTTTCTTCTGTGGGACACAAAAATGCCTTTTGAAAAATGTCTTAGTGTTTTTGTCCATGTAATGAAAGTTAATGGGGTCCAAAACAAAAAATTGTACTCCACTGACTTACACTGTACACTCTTAGAAGAAAAGGTTCTATATAGAAAATTCTGTCAGGTGCTTTATATACTGTATATAGATCCTTTTATGGGTTCCCATCATGGGGTAATTTTATGAATTTAGCTTTAATTAATTAATTTTTATTTTAAACTAAACTTCATGAAATAAACAGATAGTAAACATACTTTATCACTTTATTACTTTATAAATGTAATGCAATAGTTAAAGGAGCTGTATGTAAGAAATTTATTTCAATTAATCATAAAATGGCCCTGATATGTCACTAGACATTAAGAAATCATGTTCATTTCAAATACTTATATCACTGACAACAGTAGTCCGGCCAGGATATTGTCATTTAAAAAGTGAAGTTGCAGCCCTCAACTGATGTTGATGTTGTCATGTGTTTTGGTCTGATGCGCCACCCTCCACCTATCTACCAATCACGAAGTCAGTAGTGTTGCGGCATCCGGGTTGCCAGCTCTGCTCTAGTTACCACAGCTGCAGCTACAAATCGGATATCGGATAAAAAAAAAAGTCTAACGTTGCGAAACCAAAAAAACCTCATTATGAATCCGAAATACTTCGTGACAAAGTCCGACATAAAACAAGGATCTGTATGGGAGATGCCTTTTAAAGATGGAGATGGCTGAAAACGGAGAAGAATTTGAAGACAGGCGCCAACGTTGCTAATTTTCTCCTGGACAGGTAAGATTCATCTATGTTTGGCCAACTTGTACTTGATGTAAATGGACATTTCAAATATTCATGACAGTCGAACAAAGTTATGCATGTTCGTGCAAAGTAACGTTACGTTAGCTGATATGGAGGAGGTCATCGAATTGAAAAGGTAAGGAATTGTTTGGGTAATAAAAACGGCGAGTCGTCATTACTAACATTAGCAATGCATCATAAGAGCCCGTTTCTCTGTCATTATGATGAGACGCTGAGGAAAACAACATTAGCACACCCATTATTGTTTATCATGCAAGTTCCACAGCCAAAAATAATAGAATGACACGTAATCTTTCACATCACATATTTTAGCATTATGGACGTGTACTGCAGGGTAAGTTAAAAAATACAGCTGGTCGCTTTCACTTTTTCACTTAAATGAATAGCTGTATCTTTGATATCGGTTACACACAGTGACAGGCTTGTGCTTATACTTACGTTAATGACAGATACCTACCGTTACAAGTTAGACTAACAGCTACTGTTCTAACAATGTACTGTCACATACGAGCGTACATCTTTACGATTATATTTGGCTAATCGCCATTAGTAAATTTTTGCGATATATAATTACTTTGCAAAACATCTCTCATTTGAAGCATAAACATAATTAACAGAAAAAGCTTCTTGTAGCAGCCTACGTTCCTGCTGGATCCTGCAGCCTATCTGGCAACCTCGAGTCAGGGAGCAGGGGGAGGGGATACACCGCTCTACAGTAATTTGAAAGTGATTGCAGTACCAGTTTTGGCCACAATCTTACATACGGCTCCTTTAAGGACATTGGACCTTATATAGAACCTTTTTGGCAAAAGAATCAAGAATCCAAAAAGTCAAGAATCCAAAGTTCTATAGTCAACCTTTTTTTCTTTTTCGAGACATTTTCAAATTTTCATCTTGTGTGTTCCACAGACGGAAAAAAAAGGCATAGGGGCCATTCACACAGAGACGCGGGACAGTTGAGTAAAAAATGCACAGCCTAGAGATGTGTTTTTTAAAAGTTAAACTTATTTTAACTTGAGTGCTGCATTTTTAGAATGCTACGTCCTGCGCGAAACGCCGCAAAAGATGCGAGCGCAATGGTTAAAGACTAGCACGTGTTTACATTAAAAAACAATGGAAAACTAGCGTAGTGGAATGGAAAAAACACGTTCTGTATGAGCAGGTGTTCTGATGATTTGTGCTACCCGCTACCTCCCATTAAAACAGTAGGTAGCAGAATTCGATAGCGAAAGATGCTACCTCTCAGATTGTACTACCAGAATCATATTGACGTGGTTTGAGGCTTTATTAACACCCATACATACCCTTAAAACAATGCAAATATAGTGTTGGTAGCACAATCTGATAGGTAGCATTATTCGGCCCCTTACAGGTTTGAAACCACATGAGGGTAAGTATAATGACAGAACGTTCATTTTTAGGTGAACTATTTCTTTAAAATGTATTCCCTGTTTGCTCCCATTCTTGATGGTCACTAGTGAAGGGTTTGTGGCAGTGTGTGGTTTTGTGGTGTCATCAACCACTTTTCCTTTGTTTTTCTCCTGTTTCCATTATATGTGATCAATCTTCTTAATGTGCATTTCGCAGTATTTTGCGAGTGTTATTCTTCAGGTTCAGATAAGTGATGCAGCTTTCCCTTCAGGCCAGCAGCTGTCTCAGGTCAATCTGCGGCCTCCTCCCCCATGCCTTTGTTCTCTAGATAAACAGACTCACCCACAGTGATCCTGGTGTGCAGGCTCAGCATCTCCACCAGGACATTGTTTAGGATCACAGCCACTAGGGCCACTAGAATATATGTTAAACCCATGTCAAACACGATAGATGTTCCTGAAGGACACAAAAGACAAAGAGGAAATGACTTCCAAATTGAATGCACAAACCACAAAAAGAAGATTCATGCATTCTCAGATATCAGACCTGTAATAATAAGCTGCATTTAACTGATCAAAATTACAGTAAAAATCAGTAATATTGTGAACAATTATTATCATTTAAAATAACTTTTCTCTATTTTAATATATTTGTTATTAATGTCACTGCTGAAAACAGTTGTGCTGCTTATTATTTCTGTGAAAAGGAAGTTATGCATTATTATAGGATTCTGTAAAAAAAAAATACAAAGTAAAAAACAGCATTTATTTGTGATGTCTTTACTGTTTTTTTGTTCAATTTAATTGCTGAATAAAGTATTAATTTCTTTAAAAAAATCAAACTGACCCCAAACATTGTTATATATATTATACACATCTTATTATATACTATATACTGTATATATACATTTGTGAAAAATAAATTGTATTTTTAGATATTATATATCCTCCTGAGATCACCCCCTCCCCCAAATTTGTTTTTCTAATTTAGCATTTTTGTTCATGTCATTACATTGTTTAGAGCATAAGAAACAAATGGATTTTTAAATATATTTTATTCAAAATATTTCCTCTGTAGTGGACACCAGGACAAGAAATAAAATGACATGTATAGGCAAAAACAAATACATTTTTAGGTTTTCAGAGTTTTTTAAACCAAATTTTGTGTAAAGATGATTCTCAACTATGTTATGAAAGGGAATTAATTGATATACCATTTTACTTTATGCAATATGAGGGTAAAATGGCCATACTTGGGTAGACCCATTCAAAACCCATGTATTTATACACTATCTAATTTGCATATTAATGTGTTCTTGGGGCAACATGTGATGAAAAAAGAAATGTAGTAATGGGAGTAATAATTGGCAACATTTTCATAATAATATATAATATTTCATATGAATACTGACATATAATTATTATTTCGCTATTCTCGTTGTGTCTCCCAAAATGCCTGATAAACAAGCTTTAAGTCCTGGTGTCCACTATAGTGGACATGTATGAAATCAATGCCCTGTTTTGTAACAGAAAGTAAGTCATATTTTGATTAGAAACCCCATAATATTTTCCTGAGATGTTGATTTATGGCAAACATTTTGAAAATTAGTCCGATTTAAATGATAATTACAAAATATCATCATATTTCCACAAGAGTGCTAAATGTGATCACCAAATTAATGTCAGTCATTTTTAAAGACCAAGTAAAAGATGATGTCATGGTAAAACCTCCAAACATTTGGTATCTTTGAAAAGCCCTGAATGTGCTCTTTACAGGACATCCAGACTGTGGCATGTATGGCGTCAGAGAAATTCACTAAAACATAATGTCCACTACAGTGGACAAAAGAGTATTCCTGGGTCCCAGGAGGATATACAAATACAAATCACTATAATTAGGCCTAACATAAATCAAGTGAATTAATTAATTTCACAGTTTTGGTAAGTTATGAGGCATAAATATAATGGAGTACCTTGAAATTTATGATGCAGGTAGTCAACGTCTGTAATGAAGCTATTGTAAGGCAGCAGGAAGCCCACTCCAGCCAGGAGCATGGCAAAATAGATCCCATGGTAACGGTCGTCTGGAATAGGTTCTTCAAACACTACGCACAGAAATCACACACATTTGTATGCACAAACAACAAGTCCGAGTTAAAAACACTGTCCAATCTATGTTTTATTTGAGTGACATTTCAAAATATATGCATTTTAAATATTTGTCTCACAGCCTGTCTGCAGTCTCTTTGAAGTATATACATGCATATGTATGAGACATTTGACATTTTGCTCTCTCTCCCTCTCTCTCTCTCTCTGGACGAGGAACTGATTGATGGAAGCACTTTTGTGCCTCTTGCTGTCTTTAGTGCATATAGTATCAAATGTAAAATATAACTTATTATGTTTAGCTTTTACCAAAGATCATGGAGTAACCTGTTCTCCTGATCCATTGATTTAATAAGCATGACCTTGCAACATGAAGGGACAACAGACTCTCCACCTAACATGACTAGACCTAGCATACATGCCAAGTAATGTAACCTTTCCAACCAACGTGAGTCTTCATCCTTGCCCAACCAAATATGAAATTGTGACTCAGATGACAATTTCACATTGAGGCACATCATATGCTGCAGAGACTCACCAGGTTCTGAAAGGGCCAGCACTCCTTTATCAGAGATGTCTTTCACCTGGCAGTCCTCTTCCTCCAGCTGATAGCTTTCGAAACTGAAGCTCATCACCACATTGCCCTCGGGGGTCTGGCCAGGGGTGGCCTGTTTACGTCTCTCTACTCCTTTTGAGCCCATAGTCCCCGAGATGTCTTTCAAAAAGGCCTTTTTTTAACAGTGCAAGAAATATGATCTGTAAAAGGATGAAAATTATTCATGTGACAGCAACTTAGAAAACAGATTAGATGCAACACATTACATACAAAACTATATATATATAGATTTTTATATTTAATCAACCTCAAAATGTAAAGTATATCTAAGATATTTAATTTTAAAGTCTTTTAATAATACAACGCCCCATGTACCATTATCACACGAGATGATGACATTCAGATCAATCTTAACAATATCTTCATAAAATAAACAATCCTTAAAGATAGTTATTTTGCACGTATTCCTGATGTAAATAAAGTTCAATACACACATTATAGGCATTATTATAGGCATTATCAGTCGAGATGAAAGGGGCCTGTGATGTCAAATTGGCTCTAGCGACTGAACAGTGAAGTGTAATAAAAGCATCTGAAGAGCAGCCTCAAACCACTTTCTGTTAAGTCGACCATGCTATGTGACATTTCACTTTTGGCTATATGTTGTATGCCTTTGTGCAAGTCCAAGTAACGTCCTCTTTATATCTGTTTGCATATGCATGTGTGTACATCATTACTGATGGATTGTCAAGGGATATATTGCATCCCTATGTGTTCTATTTTAGGAAGGGACAGTAGGACAGTATCTCAAAAAATCTATTCTGTTAATGCAAATCAGGCACTTCTAGCGAGCAGAGCCTTGGCCAAGATGCCACTGCTGGACGTGCTATTGAAATCTTCTTCATCTTGGAAATCTGCCAGTGCATCCTTTGAAGGAGGCTGGGGCTTGCAATGCATGACTGGATCAAAAGAAAAGCAATCTTTGATATCAGTGTTACTTCACTGACTAGAGAGGCACATTTTGTGCCCTATCCGACTGTGTTGCATTGAGTGAGTGATGAACAAACCAAATGGAATTGTTCATTGTCAATAAACACAGTACGAGTTTGTAACCAAACACAAAGACGTACATCACATCCACCAAGCTGTCATGTAGCATATAGTAGCATAGTGGCTCATGCTGTTTAACTAAGATACTGTATGTCAACAATGCTGAAACATGCAAATAAAAAGCACAGAGCAACACCTGCTCCTGAACGAGCTGTAATGGTCTGTCAGACTCATTTTACTCCGCTTATTTACAGTCATTTTCTATAAGCTAGATGATAATGATAAGCACAAACAAGGAAATTAATATATAGAAATGTATAAAAGCTTTCCAAAATGATGCGGAGAGGCAATAATATAGAAAATGGGCTGATGAACGCAGACGAATGATGTAAGAGGAACAAGAACCTGATGCTCGTGTGCTTTGTTGTGATAGCCTAGTGTTGTTGTGTTTAGCACAAGTTAAATATCTGAAATTAGAGTTAAAATTTTTATGAAAAAACAGTAAGTCTAAATCCAAACGAAGTAGGTATGAAAACTTACGTATGAAACATGAACTAAACGTGCACTTAGTAGTGCACTATAATGAGCAGTATGGCAAAAAACAGCAGTCAACGCGCCTTTCAGTGAGCCCTAATTTAATCAAATTTCTTCTTTTCAAAACATAGCCTACCATCCCTGTGAGAAAATCTCACACCATTTTCTGCTATCTGTAGGTTGCTTTCTTTCAGGTGCTTTGTTGCTCTCAAGGGACTTGTTATAGTCACACAATCAAATCGAAGCATATATTTTCCATTATTCATCTAGCAGCGCTCATGCATCATTTAGAGACAAAAGCGATACAGTTATCAGAAAGACAACAGGTTAAATCTTACCCCCGAACAATTAAATGTCTCTTTCCTCACTCATTCGCATGTTATTCGGTGTAACCACAACCCTTCTTTACATATAAAGTATTTTCATCATACGTGGGGTGATGTTTCGGTTCTCCGGTGAAAATATCCTCCTTGGCAAAAGGTGAAGAGCCACAGAGCGGCTGTCATTCTCCCTCCCACACAGCGCGTTTGTATCGGTCTACAAGCCTCCAGCTGTCTGCCGAGGAAACCCGCTTTCATTATCGCTTTATTAAAGGAAACCTGCTTTAGTGCACTTCATGATTCTGAATGCAGCAATGCACTTATTGTATAATACAATGACTAGCCTAATACATGCAAAACTAATCAATGATTATGATGCAGTTTCACAATTTTAATATTTTCGGAAAATCTAAAACTATAAACAAATAATTGGAATATATATGCCTATATATGGAATGCTTAATTCTGATTGGTCAGTTCATTTGCGGTTTTTATTATTTCTGAATAGATACAAAATCAAGTCTTTGTAATAAAATTATACTGTTTGGATAGTTTGGGATCAGTAAGATTTCATTTTTTCCTCCTAAGACATAAAAAAAAAAAAAAAACCTGTACACACTTTTTGCTTTCCAGGGACTGTTTGGACCCGGTGGAACACAAGCTTATAAAACAGTCATAACTTAATATTTTTGGACTAAAAACATATTGTATCTAATCAGTAACTTATCATTGAAACCTTATCAAAAGTTTTGAATGTTTTTACCATTACTTCATTTACCCCCTTTTTATTAATTGAAAAATCAAGAAATTCTTTGAAATGTCAAATGTCACAGTGTTACAGCAAAAACAAATGTGATGCAGGGATATATATATATATATATATTTATTTATATTTAAATATGATTAAATTCATTTGAAACTTATAATTTATGACTGCTCAAAATAGCCTACATTTGTTAAACTTGCATCTTCTTTTCCTAACAAAACTATATCACCTAAACAACAACAATATTACTCTGAAATGTTTTCAAACAAAATATATTCATTTTACTTCCATAAACATTTACTTTACTATGATTTTTTTTTCTTGAATTTTCTTTTAATATAGGTGGCAGCAAAGTGAAATGTGGACTTTTTCTTTTCTCTCTTTCCTTTTTTAAACTTAAAATATGTTGGTCTACTTTTGCACAAACACATTAATTTGTTTATCATTTTCAGAATTATTGTGTGTGTGTGTGTGTGTGTGTGTGTGTGCGCACTAGCATGTTTATAAAAAAAATGCAGCCCAAAAGCATTAGCTTGGTTATATCTCTTATATAAAAATTAAAAAAGGACAGTGCACTAACAAAATTTCATCTTTGTACTAAAAATTATGTAGCCTCTTACAGTTCAAAATGGACCTGGATGCAATAGAAGGGTTAAAAAGGAAATTAATAGCATATCCTTTTATAGCTTAATACTTCTGAGGATGCATTACATTGATCAAACGTGATAACGACTTTTCATTTGTTACAAATCTATTGCAAATGTTGTTTTGAACTTTAGTTTCATCAAAGAAAGAACATATGGTTTACACAAAAAGCAGCACAACTGTTTTCAACATTGATAATAATCAGAAATGTTTCTTGAGCATCAAATCATCATATTAGAATGATTTCTGGGGATCATGACACTGAAGACTGGAGTAGTGATGCTGGAAATTCAGCTTTGCATCTCAGTATGTTATTTGGTCTATTACGTTAGCCTCTGTAGAAAAAACAGTCCACATTTTGGACAAAAATAATACATTGCAACAGATTGGAACAAGTGGGACCCATGCATACTGTATACATTTGCATACAAGTATTAATTTTGTCATTATTAAAAGTGACATCTTTTGGATAATTAATGTGTTGTACTGTTGTACAACACATGGTTGGGCAGCATTCAGCTTTGAACTTGATTTTGCATCAGATGTCCAGACAACATAATTGGGTAAGATCAAAGCTCAATAGTGAATCTCAATGAGGAAGGCGTATATGATAGATTGCTTTATTTGCCTTTTGGAGGAATCAATGGACACCTTTTCATTTTTAATGTAGGCCTACTAGTGGGAAGGTCTAGATACCACATGCATAATACAGTGCAGCTGTTATATATCTGTCATCTCTTATAGAGTGACAAGGCAGCAAAAACAAGGTGATAATGCAGTGCTCATGCACCTGTCAAATGACCTGCCAAAGCGACAATGCCCAATAAAGGGGAAATTAACTTTCTGTTTCGTATTTATGACAAATAGCATATCACACACTCATTCTGACTGTAACCATGAAAAAGAAAATGTCAGCTTAAAATTTTCTCTTTAAGCTACTAATTCAATCAATATTATTGAGGAAGGTTGCAAAATTCAGACACAGGATGCTTTATTATTTACCATTTAGCAATGAAATAATACACTTTGTGTATGGCTGAGCCCAGCAATATTTGAATCCCTTGATTTTGTTCCAAATGTATTCACACTTCTATTCATGAATTAGCAGTTTTGACTCTGTTACCTGATCATTTCCCATTAAGTCATTTAATAGTGTGAGGTAACTATGTTTCCATGCAGATTGATTCAGGATATTCTATATCCAAAAAAAACCTGATGTATGACAATAGTTTGGTTGACTGATATTCATGAGGAAGCAAATTAAAATCATTAAATCAGTGAGTCATCAGTCTATATATCCATAGAATGTATATCCATCTTACATTAGTTAAATGAGTCCATTCTTAGCCTGGATGTTCTGTTTCCCATTCAGGGAATCTAATTTCCTAGCCAATGTCATTTCCCCAGAACGCTTGTGTGCTTGTGTATTCACAAAGCTGACTGGGCTTTTTCATTACCTCCTCTGTCACCTGCTCTACAAAATGGTTCAAAGGCATTTGCCCAAAAGGCATTTTCTACAATTTGAGTAAAATGATGATAGCATTGTTTGCTGTAATTTGTCTTTTTCCATGTGCAACTTGACAGAATGCATATTATCTAGTGTCTGTTTTATATATTATTTTTTATTAAGACATAAAATCCCTGGCATAACATATCAAATCATATTAAAACAAGGTATATGAGTCTCATATTCACCCAGTGCATTATTGGCATAACGATAGGTATATTGTTAATAATTCCTGACATAACTATCTGTAATTTCATGTATTTAGCTGTGCACTCTTTTTCCCATTACAAAAAAAGTCCAAAACAACCATATCAGCCAGCGCACCCTCAACACAAATTTACAGACTGTCTCTTTAAAGTCACCATGGAAAATACTTATTTTTGATGGAATATTGCAATATTTATTATAAATAATTCATTTGTGCACATCATATATTCATTTTTTCATATTCTTTAATCAAAATAACTTCCCCTCCTCTTGTGTTGATATCTCTTCTCTTCTCTGATGATGTGTTTACTGGCATGGGGGCTGGACAATCGGTCACTAACATGAGATCGACCAATGGCAAACCACAATGATCCAATCAATTTCCGATGGACAACATCAAGTCCTGCCCTAATTTTTTTTATTTTGTTCAAGAAGCTGTTTCACTGAGGGGCAGTTACACGACACCATTTTCAACTAAAAACGAAAAACTTTTTATGCATTTTGGAGGTCCAATTACACAACAACTGTGTTTTGGGGGTCTGAAAATGCAGGTTTTTTAAATTGAGTTTCAAAGTGCAAGTTTTTCAAAATTATGCTATTATCGTCCCATTGTAAACGACAAAAACGCGAATGCCTTCTCTTAAAAAATAAAAATTTTATCAAGGTAAAATCTACAGTTCCCAACAAAAGTATTGTTTAGTGTAAAACATGTTGAAGATTAGCGAACAGGCTTTCAAGTCATTAAATTAACCTATTTCCCCACAAAAGCCGTTTATTCAGAGTAGTGAAACCTCTCCTCCATTGATATCATATCCATAAAAAAAGGCCTCTTGATCTTTCCCTGCTCATTGCCAAAGCCAGAGTGTTAGCTTTAGCTGTTAAAGGGTAACTAAACCCTAAAATAAGTCTTTTTTTTTTTTTTTTTTTTGTTAATGATCTGTAAGACTGGGGCTTTATTAATGCTGTTCATTGATTCGAGTAAATTTTTTGACATTTGGTTATAAAGTGTTTTAATTCTACAATGTATGGTGTAAAAACGTCTGAGTGCTGCCCTCTTCAGTTTGAACGGTGGCTACTGCCGTTGAATTTTCCTATTGGATGTTGTGGTTACCAGCTCACTACGCCCTTGCCTACAAAGAGACCTCTCAGGTGCAAATCTGAGGTTTTTCAAATATTGCCAGTGGGTAGAGTCAGGCTCTGACCAGGGGTTGAGTTAACCTTTAAGGTTTTTTTGGCTAAAAGGCTGCAGCAGGCTTGCCTTCCAGTGGTGATTTCTTTACAAAGTGCATCGTCAAACTGGCCTGGCAGCTTAATACAGCGTCTTTAGTAGTTTTCGTGGATCTGTGTGAACAGGGATCATTTTGACAACATTGTCGTCTGTATGTGAAAAAAGCAATGGAAAAACTTTTCCGTTTTTAGTACATTGTTGTCATGTAAACTCACCCTAAGATATGTCACAATAGGGAAGAAAAAAACAGAACAGAAAGATCGTAACTTCTGTTTCATGTCCACCTGAAATACATAAAACAAGACAGATTTAAGTCCAGAGTTCATCTATGAGCTAGTTGCCCTCTAGCTGAGTTTTGAGTTGATCGCTTCTTCTTCAGTTAAGTGCTACTAGGGCTGCTGTTTCAGCATATGGTGCTGCAGGAGACAGTGATGATCCATATCATGCAGGAATAAGATCCAGACGAGAGTAATGAGATACGGATCAAACACTGCCTTCATTAATCGTGTTTACTAATGGGGTTTGTAGCACATCATGAGCTACCTTGACAAACCAGAGGAAATGTTCTCATAACACGCAGCGCAGCGACTGCTATAATAACAAATCAACATGTTATATTTTTAAAGCTTCAAGTTAATAGTTATTCCAACAAAATATACATAGCACAAATCCCAAATAACAATTCTATGCAAGATAAGATACATTTTATCTGAACCACAATGAACCACAATGAATAATATAGCTATGATCTAACATTAACAAGCCATTGAAGATGTAAATTAGACATTAACAGACAAACAATGCTTAACTGTGTGCGAGTAACAGTTGGTATAATGTCAAATAAATGAAGAAATGAGAAATATGATCTGTTCCTAGAACTTGCTCAGTAGTGGCTTCTGAGCACCTTATAGTCTTATTTGCAATGTATTTTGAACACCACTTGTTAAATCCTGTAACTGCAAATTTTTTTAATGACTTTGAAATAGTAAATCATGCTATCATGATTTTAGATCTTATATTTGCTTTATTATGTTTTATTATTTGAACATTAAATCTCACAATGGCATCGGGAGGTGGCCTCCAAACAGACCTGTGCCCAAAGTCAAGACATTGTGTCCCTTTAAGTCACAACATTTCACTTGGCGGCCATCTTTTAAAAAGCCTCTCGGGCAGCAATTTCAGTCATGGAAGTACAGCTCCTATCTCTTTTAATGGGAAAACATCAAATTCTCCAAAGCTGCTGTTAACTTATCTTATGATTGAATTTCCTATTTAAAATCACCAATGAAATCTAACAACTGTCTCATAAATTTTGTCTCTAACCACTCAAATCATGACAAAAAAAAAAAAAAAAAACAGCATTTTTCAGGCTGGACCAGCCAATGCACTTGTGCAATCATAAGCGCTTGTCTCAGCTGAAGGGGGTGGATTGGAATCCAGTGCTGTCTCAATGTATATGTAATGAGTGATTAATAATCAAGCATAACCATTTCTACATAAATCGTTTCTATATTCAATGAGTGATTCAAATATACTTTTAATCATGTTTGCTGTGAGTGTTAACCAGCTGCTTTTAGGTACATTCTGATGTGACCCTCAACATGTGTTGTCTATATATCTGATTCTAGCTGATGAGTTAAGGTTACAGGGGTCCAACTATACGTGACTTCACCTGATTTACAGAATTGTACCTCTTTCATGTGTATTTCTCTAGAAACTAAAGTATCTGTACTTCTTCCCGAGGAGGGAATGTATTATCAGTATGTTTTGGTATGTCCTGATGATGGTTATAGCTCAGGCCCTCTTCAACCTTGGAGAAACTGCAATTCCCTAGTGCTTTTGTGTGTGCGTTGGATGTTCTGTGCAGGTCTTGTATAGGAGCTATGGGACACTTCGGCATGCAACAACAGACCCGAAGACGACTTTCTCCGACCTCCGAGGTCACCGCACACCTAAATCTAGGAATCGTGCGACAACTATCTTGACTAATGGTGACATACTCTCCTATCTATCCATGTGTGGTCATTTGCTTAGACTATATGTGTTCTTAGCCAGAAACTGCAACCTAAAGCAAGGACGTAGCTTAGACCTTGGTGTAGGGTGTAACTGTAAGGAGAGCGGCCTACAAACTCCTGTGTGAGTCTTGAAGCTGACTTCTGCTGATGAAACTGCAATCTATCTTCAGTAAATCTTTTCTTTAATTTATTATAATTCTGACTCTGGCTCTTCATTCATCATATCTGGTTCTGGGTCTTTGACTGTAAATCCTCTTACAATACAGACAGAACAAGAAGAAGTATAGAGAACAAGAGAACAATGTAAACACTGCAGGATGAATTTAAATCATTTTCCAAGAATTGGAATTAGGTATACGAGGGTGTTAAGGAGCCTAATAGCCTCAGGGAAAAAGCTATTTCAGAGTCTAATAGAGTTAGTCTATGTACAATAATATCATGTGAGATTGTGTGAGGGTGAAGGGTTTACAGGAGGTGGCATTTATTGTACGCAGGCCTTGTGCATGCAGAATAGGTCATTACTATAACAATTATTTCTTGTATATGTAATGAGATTGAATATTGTAAATTAAAAATCATTATGCTATACATGTTAATTTCTATCATGACAGAATGATATGAATATATAATGCAAAACATAATAGTCTCTCTTCTCTGCCAGACAGATTTTTGATATATTGTCAAAAGCAATTAGCTTGTGAGACATGTGGTGAGGAAGAATTACCTGGACACACTTCAAGGCCTTAATTTTATTAATACAGTCATTGTAAACTGATCTCACTCAACAGCACTTGTAAGATTAAAAACGTAGGCTGTGTTCAGAATGCAATACCATATTACTGAATACTACAGTATACACTGTATACTGCCTAGTGCCTACCATTTAAAAAAAAGTAAATTAAGCCATTATTCCACAATAAATATATAAAATAGTATGCTATAGTGATATGACTTTGTAATTATGCATGTTGCGTCAAGTTATCATTTTGAAAATAAAAATGGTTATTGAGCATTTTGAATCAGATTTTCTGTAGAAATTTACATTTACATTAAGCAGACTGAATGAGTCAAGAAAGAGATGTGAAAAGGATATTTCTTCTGGTTTATCCATAACAATGGAAATAGCACGTCAAGTTCGACACATTGCATTGTGGGATACAGCAGTCCATGCAGTAAGGTGAGGTCATTTGTATACTGCTTGTTTTGGCAAATGGAAGTCATCCGAGTATCCTTAAATTTAGAAAATATTCTAGTATACATACTATATACTGGAGGTCTGCAGTAGTACGAGTCAGTGTGTTCAAGAAAAAAAATAAAGGAAATAATGTTAGAAAATCCACTGGCACACAGAAAATTAATATATTCTCTATCATTCCCATGGCAGATAAATGAGCCAGAATAATAACATTCTTTCCATTACATAATTTTCCTAATCATGAGGATTATTAACTTAGAGTCTGGAATTGAAATTGGCCTGATCTTCCATCTGTTAGCAGACATTATGGATGAACTAATAAACCTGGAAACATAGATTAGAAATAATATTATTTTAAAATGTAATATGCGTCCTATGGCAATAAAATGATAACATTTGAGGAGTAAACTTATGGATAGTGAAAATCAGAGCAGACATGAGAATAATGAAAATCAATATAATGTAACTGCATGCTGGACAGTTCTGAAAGAATATGAACTGATGTGTCCATTTGATGTGACTGCGGCACCATCTTAATTAAAATCTCAAAATTATAATTCTCCCAGGGATTTTTATGGCAGAGCAGAGTAATGAATGACACTTATGCCTTTGACCCCCTGTCTAATGCATCTACCACAGTCTCTAATGAGATCACCATGACAGACTTCTCTCTTTCTCATTTACTGAATGTTATTGAACACAGGTGCAAAACAATAGTGAGTTAAAGACAATAATCAATCATTTTAATAGTAACAATTAACTGTCTTACAAGGATTCCCCCTACTAAATATATATATAGTCACTATGGTTAAATCATCATTTACTTATATATATATATATTATTATTATTTTGTACCATAATTTACTTAAATGTCACAAATCCATTTAATATAAAGGATATTCACAGTTTAAAGTATATACATCCTAAATACATTACATGAGATCTACCTATCCACTCAAAGAATTTCAGCTGCCATGAGAGCTTTTGGTGAAATAGATGTATGTGCACCTAAAGGCAAATGGCTGTAGGAACGACTTGGATTTAGATTTACTCTGGGCTTTCAATTAAGGAAAGAGCCTGTAAATACTGTTACGGTTTCAGTCATCTGTATCATCTATACTGTATGAAAACTTTGAAAACTTAAGAAAAAAAAATCCTGACACAACGCTGAATCATCCCATTTTGTAATGTTGCAAAATAAATATTACTATTAAGTTATTAACTGAGTTTGGCATACAGTTAAATGCACTTGCCTATGAACATCACTAAACCAACTACCTGATTTTGCAACAATGGATTCAGTCTATATGCCTTTGTTTTCTCAGAGATGATGTTGCTTTTGCCCAAAACCACATAACCACTGCAAAACTCCAGTAATTTTCTAGCTAAACTTAAAAAAATCAAAACAACATATCTGCATAAACATCTGACGACAAATGCAAGTGTTCACATTATAAAAACCCAAGTAGGTCTGATTACTTACCATTAAGCACATGTTTACCACCAGAAAGGTGCAGTATGTGATTTCATGTGTTTTCATCATTGCCTGTTTGTTTTACAAACAGGTGCGTATGCAGTAATGTCTCCCTCCAGTGGTAGTAGCCTATATTAAACAGACCAATAATATAATATAATATAATATAATATAATATAATATAATATAATATAATATAATATAATATAATATAATATAATATAATAACTTTATTTTGCGTGTTTTAGATGCTGAGATAAGATGTTAAGATGATACGTGTTTTCACGTAGTTTACTGTTTGGTGTCATAATGCCAGAAAAACGTGGTATTTTATTAGCGTATTTGCTTTTGTGTAGGCCTTTGCTAAAGTTAATCCTAGAATAAACCGATAAGATTGTTTTTGTTTCTTTCTTTCGTTACATTGATATCACAGCATGAACTATAAACCCCGCCCCACATTTTACCCGTTGACGTCACTTCATTTTACTCCCAGCGTACCCTGCTGCAGCAGCCATCATCTTGAAGTTCAGAGCAAGATGGCGGATAAACCAGGTATGGCAGAATGGGAATTGCATAGTTGAATTTGTTTCTCTGTATTGCGTTAATGTTTTCGTGCTGTTTTATGCATCTCTGTGTCTGAAGACAAGAACGGCATGAATGTTCATGATGTCGTTTGTGGGTATAGTGACGCTGAAGGCCTCGATGCAGGCAGACGCGAGTCATGTCAAGGACTTTCAGTAACATTGGCTGCGTGATTACCTTCATGGCTAAATACAATGTCCAGGACATGCAAATCCTCCCGTAGTGTTTTGTGAGATATTCGTTAACGAATCGTGCTGGTTTAATGAGGGGAAAAAACAATTACATATGCTGAACTACTATACTGTATTGAACTACTGGCAGCTTTCACTGAAGAGTAAAAAAAACACAGCAATTGTTACATTTTGTGAGTTAATTATTGTCATTGTGTCTCATTGACTAATTTCACATTCTTAAGAAAATGCCAAAATAATTTAGTAACTGTTAATATTAGTAATAATATATTATTAAATATTGTGGCGTGGGAGTGTTCTCTTTACAAAAAGTATAGTAGCGTTACCAAAGTTTTCTATACGTTTACACCGTGGTATTGAAGTCACCAAATAATACTGTCATAGTACTGACAACAATGCTGCTTTTATATGTTAAAAAGCAAACAAAAATAGTATACCACTAATTTGAAAAAGTGCATTTTGCATAATCTTCTGTGTCCAAATTCAAGAGTGACATACTTAACCTTTCTAACAATGCATACACCTAGCATTTTTTTTAAGTTTCATTTGGATGCACAAGGAAACTGGCTTACTGAGCTTATCAAATAAATGCCTCGACAATTGTGTTTATTTAATTGTTTTTTTTTTTTCCCTCAGTTGCCCTGGCTCAGAAGAAGCTTTTGGATGTCAAGCTTGGGGAACTGCCATCGTGGCTCGGAAGAAGAGACTTCACCCCAAATGGACTTATTGGTGGAGTTCGTGGAGGTAATGACTAATGTAATTTACAAAATGAACCTAGTTTTTTTTAATATTAGAAAAACATCTTTGATGAATAAAATTATCATTTCTGTTTGTGTGTTGTAATTTCACTAATCTAATCAAATCTCATCTCAGGCTATGAGAGATATTACAACAAATACATCAATGTGAAGAAAGGAGGTATTGGTGGAGTCGCCATGTTCATTGCTGGTTACATTGCCCTGAGCTACCTCTGGGAATACGATCACATCAGTAAGTACTAAAAGAATTGGAGAATCCATAGTAATGTCCTTCGCCATTGTACTGTTGTCTAAATTTAGTGTCACTAAGGAAGTATTTCTTTTCTTGCCCCTCAACAGAGCATGACAGGTGGAGGAAGTACCACTAAAACAAACCCTTCGTCTGCAGCAGTGTGATCGCCACACCTCTCAGCTTTCTCTGTTTGTGACCAAGAATAAAATGACATTTATTTAATTTGGACTCTTTATTGAAAGCATACAAAAGTGTAGGCTGTATGTATAAGACTTGATTATTCACATTTCTTGTGATGAAATATGTATTAAATTGATTGGGGTTAGACTTTTTGTGTTTTGTCACGACTCAAGCGTTAGGAAAGTTTCACAGATTTTGAATACAAATTCAGTATGCAGTCAGTAACATTGCAACTGAGATTATTAGGGGAAAAAATGTTCACTCAATTTTCAAAGCACAAGGATGTGGGAAAAGGAGAGAAAATGATCCTTATCCAGACACCAAAGTTAAAACAGCATGAATAGTTAGTTATATGCTATTTGTCATATTATAAGATCCAGATAAAAGAAGATAATGCTTTTATAAACTCAGTTAACCTTTATTGTAATAAGTACAACATCCATTTTTATAGATAAAAAAGGCATGTCCATAGACTGCAAAATAATGTCTTTTCGGATCATCTTGGCTGCTAAATGACACAATGTTCTTCCTAAAGACTTTCATATATTTTCCAAGAATTTCAGTACTGCTTTACAGCTTAAGCAATCAAGATGCTTGTTGCTCCAATACAAAAGACTCACATTTCAAAGTATGTGATTACGTAAGGTTTTGTTTGAAAGAAAAACAAAAATTAGTAAATAAAGAGGTTTTCTACCTTTTGAATGTGTACTGACTGATGCTCTTGGCACATGGACAGTGAGGTAGAGCCACATTTACATTACCCTTTCACTGTAAAGGTTAGAGTGATGTACTAGGAATCAAATACCTCACTTTGCAAGTTATCACCACATATTGGGGATCCTTTATTCAGAAAACTATTGTCCGCTCAAAAACGCCAGGTGTCCTTTTGTGCATTTGTTTGCGTAATGGCCCTTCTCACCGCACTGGAAAAAGCAAACAGACTTTGAGAGTGATTGCACATTTTGAGGGCATCAAATTAATATGGCAGACATAAAAAGTTTATGCATAAAATCAAATGGCATTCCCACCTTGTAACATGTAACTTGGTCCAGTGGACGAGGACCGCGAGGTCCACCCATGTTGCCGTGAGAATGCATTATCCCAACAACATTTGGCATTCTCTGGTGGTTGTTGTTGATATTGGGGTTGGTTAACTGGATGAGTGAATGTGACGATCTGTTTATGGGCTGCATGTTTTGTTGCTGGAGAGTAAAAATTAAGATGAAATATTAGTATCAAAGTAAGCATTAAAGAGGCCATATGATGTTGTTTTAAAAGTTCATTATTTTGTGTATTGGTAATACTAGATCGATACGGAGCCCCGAAAGGGAAACAGTTGTAAAAAAAAGTAAGAAGGGGTTAAAAAATTGTCAATGTTTTTGCATTCCCCTGAGAAGCTTTGTGTTTCCACAAAAAATTTGCATTTGTGTGCAAAACTTGAGTTTTTCTTTGAAAAGTTTTGTGAGAGACTGCAAAAGCATTTAAATATATATATATTTTTTCGATCACCATGTCTTTTAGGGGCTCCGTAGAATAGGTAAACAAGCTTTAATGTTCAAAGAACATTATTTTACACATAATGTATATTATTGCAGCATTTCTATTCCCGGTCTGTCTGAAAAGCACAGATTGAACTCCTTACCATAGTCGCAACATGGCGACAACACTTTATTTCTTTGCTTATACGTTTGGGCAGGCATTATGCTAACATTTCAAATTGTGAAATGTTTGCGGAAGTAATATCTGGACTTTGACTTTGCATTTTAGGCAGGTCTGGATCAGTGTTCTTTTTTAGATAGAATAAGGGGCATTTAGACTACACCGTTTTCAACTAAAAACGGAAAACTTTTTATGCGTTTTGGCCGTTCATATACACCAAAATAGCGTTTTGGGGGCCTGAAAATACAAATTTTAGAACGGGTGTGAACGGGATTCATTTGACAACGTTGTCCGTATATGAAAAACGCAAACTAAACACTTTTCTGTTTGATAGTGCATCATTGTAGTGTAAACATACTCTAAATCCTTTTTGTGGGAGACTATGTGCTTTGTAACTTTGCAGATTGTATACATGTGCAAACAGATACATTACACACAAAAGGAAGAGGAAAAGATTAAAAATCATCATATGACCCCTTTACGAGTATTTTGAAAAAAAGAAGAAGAAGAAAAAAAAAACCTTTTGCTGAGACTGTGCTTGTTGAGGTAATGGTGGTTGTTCAGCCGCGCCCATTGGGAGTTCAAATCTTGGGCTAAGAATTACAAAAAAAAAATGTATTTGGTTAGAATTGAGGCAGAAATGTTTCTTTAAATCACATTCACAATTGCAATGACAGATACTCACTGCATAAATTTGCATGACTTGCCCTCTGGGCAGAAGCCAACAAGGTAATTTACACAAATTACTCTTCTTGTGTGTCTGTGTCTGCAATCTGGACCTTAAGGGGAGGGGGGGGGAAATGGACATTTTATATTTTCTGTTACAACAATTAATTTTGTATCTGTAATGTAACATTCATTTAAATATAAATATTAACTTAAACATTAATTTAAAACATCCTAGCTTGATTAAACAGAATTGAATGTAATACAATGTTTATACAACTTTTTTTTAAACGTAATAAAATATATAAATGTAAAAATGCAAATATCCGAAAATAAAAAGACTTACCATGCTTACAAAAACCCCTATCATACCATGGGCAATCTTTAATCTTAGATTCTGGGTCAATATGCAAGAATGGACACTCTTTGTTACTGCACTCTCCTGCACAAAGAAGTTATTAACACTTATTACACAGATAGACAGATAGATAGATAGATAGATAGATAGATAGATAGATAGATAGATAGATAGATAGATAGATAGATAGATAGATAGATAGATAGATAGATAGATTTATCTATAATATAATCTATCTGTTATAGATAAACAGATGGATAGTGATAGACAGACAGACAGATAGATAGATAGATAGATAGATAGATAGATAGATAGATAGATAGATAGATAGATAGATAGATAGATAGATAGATCTACTAACCAAATTTAGAGTAGAAATAACATTCAGGCATCTTTGTCATGTCATACTCGTGTAAAAATTCACATTGGTCTCCTTTCTTGCATAAACCTCTAAGCCAGTGCTTGCACACCACAGTCTTTTCTCCACTGATGTGTCTGAACGGGCACATTCCACCTGTCAAAAGAGAAAGCTGTAAAGTCAGATCAAATCAGTAAGTCTGATTTACACGTTAAAACTTTAAACAACCGTTTGGAATACATGCCTTTCATACAGGCAGCTCTCATGAAGAACTCGCATACAGCAGCTCCAGATTCTGTAGAATAACAAGAAAATATTGGTACCGTTATTAAGTCTTCTGTCCTAAGCAATATTTATCAAGCAGTTCGTCTTATATGTTGAAAATAATAAATCAGAAAACGAAACAAATATTCATCAGTGCTCCAGTTAACTTACTGTCCATTCCTGGAAATGGCAATGGTTGAGCGCCCAATTGTTGTTCTACAGCCATTTCTAGATCAAACTTGAGGTGATCGGCACAAGCGATTAATTCCTGCATTTTGGTATTATTTTCTGTATGCTTTTTTTTAACAGCAGCAGGAAGTCTTTTCGTTATAACACTTTATCTGAAAACTAAAAGAAGACTTGATGGCTAACAACTTATCAGTGTGGCTTTGATCGGGTTAAATACAAGACGTAAAAGAGAGAATAGCGAAAAAGTATGCAGATGTATTAACTGAGTAAACGATTTTTAATGTAGCGCATGAGGGGATCGGTAAAAGAGATAAACATTGTAAATAAACAGTTGATTTTAGAACCGTCTGCTTCCACAGCGCTGCTCAAGAGTGACCCCTGACCCACGAACTCCAGGCCGTATAATCGAATACAACAGCATCGAGGTTTCTGGGAACGCGCGAATTCCAATTTTTAAAATGATTAATTTCGCCTTATTAATATCAAAAAAGGTGTGCTAATGATCTGCTGGTGATTTGTCGTTAGATGGCGACATAAACCATAAAGAATATGCGAAATGCTAATGCATTGATCAGTGTGTTGGTTGTTGATTAAAAGGTCTGCTGCAGTCACTACCGTCATGCAGTGCCAACCAATTGTATTATAAAAAAGAGTGCTGGCAGTGGTGAGGCTGGACAAATTGTACTGGGATTTCAAATTTGAATGTGTGAATCTGAGTTCTAATCATACATTTATGTATTTCTCCATTAAATATTTTAGTTAAGAAAATGTAGAACAAAGCTGAGGAACCGGAGGAGGAATTCTATTTAAGCTTGGCATGTTCATTTGCATTTGAGTATTTTGAACAGATAAGGCTAAGGATTACGTCACATCCACTTCTGAAAATGTAGACTCATCCTTTTTAAGATAAAGGAATAACACCCATTCACTTATTAATGAACTGTTCTTAGCCTGCAAGGAACTGATGTGAAAACTGAATTTGTACCATCAGAAAACATTTTTCAATAATATTAGGGACATTTTTATTGGCATTCTGCAGGTGTTAGCTGAGTGAGTAGGCTGTTAATATTGCACATCTGGAGGGGGAAAAAGATTTCTAAAAACAATTTTCATATGCAAGTTCCAGGTCAAAAAATTAAGTACTTGTAATCAGATTAAATTGTTTTAAAATACTCATAATCAGACGGTTAATTTTTTTAATTATTACATGTTATTCTCACAATGACAGTAAATTATTCATAATTCATTGACTCTCCCTACTAATACTTTATCTTTTAAAATTTCCTTTCTAAAAAAAAGTCTAACTTATATATTCAGAATGTCTTCCAGGTTTGCAGAAGTGCACACACAGACCAGCCACTAGTCAAGTGCCTACTGAAAACTGAGACCCACACAGCATGTGATTTACTGAAATCATTTCACTTTTAAGTTTTCTCAACATTGCATATCTAATCAGCTCCTGACAAACACATCCATTATTTTAATTATCATGCAGTCAGTCATTCATTTAACCATGTACGTCTTTGGAAGGCTTTTGTCTTTCAAACACATTAAAATGTACAGATTCACATACTTACATGCAATGCAGGGAATCCCCAACTTTTTTTGTCAGCTGAACCTCTTTGACCTAATATATTTACTTGAAGTACCCCCTGAGATTTTAAGATAATAGTCAAGTCAAGTCATCCTCATTTATATAGCGCCTTTAACAACGCAGATTGTTTCAAAGCAGCTTTACAGAGATAAACATATAATTTAAGGTAACAGAGATTGGTTTAGTTTAATAGTGGTTCTTGAATAATGTTTTTTCCAGCTAAAGTTAGTTTTGATTGATTCACTTCCGTCTAAATGATCGTTGGTTATTAAATTAAGGGCCGCTAAGACGACACCGTTCTCTCTAAACAGACTTTAAACGTGAACCTGTGATAGACGCTGATGGCGTTCACATGCGCATTAAGAATTGATTCTATAGTTATGTTCGTTTGAATATATGTGCGCAGGTTTGTAATTCTTTACAAACCATGCCTACACAAACTACTTGTCAATAAATTTTGATGCAGAATTTTATTTTATCTTATCACTTCGGGTAGGTACGCGAACCGAAAAATTCCACTAGGCTTTATCTGTAGAGTGGTATAGGGAATCTCCATAGGGAGAGGCTAGTTGGCACTTCAGCACTGAATTGTCATCGGGTCCAGGCGAAGGTCCTTCGTCAGATCTGGAAACGGCCTGGATCCGGCAGGCTGCGGGAAAACCTCGGGATAAACAAAGACACTAAAATTAGCGTAGATGCCATTCTTCTTATGATGTAACGAGTATATCAGGATTTAAGGGAAGTGTTCCCAGTTCCGGCTGACCTAATCTAAGCAGCCTAATATTGAATTATAAAAGTCTATAGAGTGTTATGTGAATGCTAGGTCAAAGAGATTGTGTTTTTAATCTAGCTTTGAACTGACAGACTGTGTCTGCTTCCCGGACAATGTTAGGAAGATTGTTCCAAAGTTTTGGTGCTAAAATAGGTTAGGTCAATAATAGGATTAAGTCAATAATAATACAAAATAAAATTAAGTTCATGGCTCTCTGATGTGGGTTAATGATCACATGACATGCAGGCAAACAAATAAAATAATTATTTATTATTTTATTTTGATTGTTCTTATTTTAAATGTATGATTTAATTACGTAATAGCTTTTCATTAAACTCAACCTTCCCCATGCAGTTCCATCACAATCCCCAGTGTGGGAAACCCTGACATGTAATTTAATATATATATATATGTATATATGATTGATAATCAAAGAATGAGACTGGACACTGATCCAGAATGATTAAGATACAGGAGTTTAATAAAAAAAAAAATCAAAACATACATAAACAACAATCACATCATTTCAACAGATCCAACGTCATAATAACACCATTAAGTGTGATAAAAATACAAAATCAAAGCGCAGTAAGCCGTTTCCCCTTTGCCTCATCCAGAACATCCTCTGCATCCACAGTGAGTGCACTCAATGATACGACCCTAAGACAACAAAGAGCAAATTAGGGACAGTGAAAGAAATGTAAAAAATCTTGGCATACATAAGTTACTAACAGGACCAGTGTTTGGTGAAGAAAAATGGAATCACTAAAACATCTAGACACAGAAACAGCTTCTTCTGACAGGGCATTTCCCTCTTGAAGGGTTAGTTAAGTTCACCCAAAAATCTAGTTTGGAATAGCCAGGAGATTTTTTTATATAACTCCGATTGTAATATGCCTCCAAAGGCACATGCCTGTAAGTGCAATACTCCCAACTGTGTGCGCAATATATTTGTAAATTAATTCAGTCGCATTTATTCATATTATCATTCACAATACTGTAAATGCTTATTCTGACTAATCCTATTTGTGTCTTTATACATTTATTTTTATATGTTATTCTTAAATTGTATCATGCATCGTTACATTTATGTGTATGCTGGAATCTTCAATACCAAGGTAAATTCCTTGTGTGTGTGTAAACACTTGGCAAAAAAGCTCTTTCTGATTCTTACCACTTCCAGCTTGCCCTTGGGAACTCTGCATATGCAATTTGTTCCAAAGTTAGTGTCGCGCGTCTGAATGCACCGCAGACAGCACAGATTTTCATAACCCTGTTTCTTCCATTTGGCAATCAAGTTTTTGTCTGCATAGCCCTCTTTAATGCAGTACTCATAAAGCTCTGGGAATGAAACAGAAATGAAAAGTTAACAACTTACAGATCTCGAAATAAAACAAACACTACAAAGCTGAATCTAACTACTATACCTCGGCTGATGGCCTTTCTCTTGTAGAAAAGGTCGAAAATGTAACGGCTGCGTTGGTGATGAAGTCGGAAGATTGGCCAAAGAGACTCAACTTTACGTTTGCCCTCATGTGGCTCGGTTTCAGCTGTGAATATAAAGCATCTGTTAAGAACCCCGTGGTAGACGTATAAACGTGATATTATCTAGCCAATACCACAATAAAAAAAAAGTGTCTTCTTAATCTTTTTTAATGTTTTATGTTTTATTAACGACATACATAAATATTAATGTTTTATTACACCAACGTTCCTTCTGATCATTAAACGTCCCAAATAAACAATCGACTTGTTAGCATTCTGGCTATAGATTGTAGCTTGCTGAACGAACCTTCGCGCATTTTCTGGTCCAGTTCGTCAAGGGTTGGCTCTATGAGCTCCCAACCATCTGGAGGTGCTTTCCTACTCCTTTTAACCTTAGGCATTGTATTATTTAGACAATATACGATCGTCTCAGTTATTTAGCAACAACGATCTGATGCATTAGGAACTTTCCCGATTTCTGTCGCCAGGCAGATGACGTCACTCGTTTAGGTCCTTATAGAATGACTTGTTACACAAAAGTTGCGTCAACGAGCTGTCTTTGTTCCTACACATATAATACGAACTATAATTATCATCAGACTTATTTTATTTGACATTTCATTGCTCAAATGGATTGCATTGAAATCCTGACTTATAAACATATCAACATTGGTTTTATTATGGTGAAGTTGTGATGTTATTCTCTCTTCCAGTATATTGCGTCAGGCTAGGTGCCTGATTGTGTGCCTGAGTGTAAATATAGAAATATGGACCCGCTAGCTATATGATCATCGATGACTGTACTTAATCGTTGAATTTTATATTTGTTTTATTTACTGTATCACCCCAAAGCCAATCACAATCACTTACAATTAATTACTGCAATTTTGTTCCTACAGAATTGGATACGCGAGAGTGTGGTGAAGTTAGGCAACCTGCTATCATAACTGTACCAATCTTTTGTTGGGACTGGGAGTGTGTTTGAGTGGATTTTTTTTTTTTTTTTAAATAACAAGTTAAGTTTAATCTTCATCATGCCTAAAGGAGGTAAGAGATCATTTAGTTTTAGATCACTGATTGAGCACGTCATGAGCTGGTGCTGCTCATATAGTCTGCTTTTATGATTGACATTATATAAAGTCGGTATTCTGTACTTTTAAAATAAGTATTCTGCTTTATCTGGATATTTTTAATTTGAGAACAATGCTGTTAGAAAGTGATATACCCCAGCTCAGCCCCTTTTTTTCTGTTGTTGCTTATTTTAGGGAAAAAAGGGGGCCATAAAGGTCGCATGAGAACCTACACAAGTCCTGAAGAAATAGATGCTCAAATGAAAGAAGAAAAAGAACGAAAAAAGGTAAGTTGTATTGTAACTTCAGACAGAAATACAAACAAATATGGGCAAGAATGAGCTTTTAAAGTAATTATTAACGTTTAAGTAATAGTCTTAAGGGGATAGTTCACCCAAAAATGAAACTTCTGTCCTTAACCACTCACCCTCATGTCGTTTCTAAACCTGTAAGACTTTCGTTCATCTTCGGAACACAAATGAAGATCTTTTTGATGAAATCTGTTTCTCCATTGACAATTATGCAACTACCACTTCCAAGCCACAGAAAGTAAATACATATTAAAAGTAATCCACGTGTCTCCAGTGGGATAACCTCAGTTTTATGAAGTGATTTGAGTGCTTTGTTCGTGCTAAAAAAACATAACTGACATGAGGGTGAGTAATTAATGAAAGAATTTCTTTCTTTGAATTTTTTCGGTGGACTGACCCAATACGATCAAACACAGCAGCTCCCTCTGCTGGAACAGTTTTGAATAGTTTCTCTAAGAAGGGAATGTTTATAAACAGCTTTCTAAAGTCGGCATGAAATGAAAATCAACCCCATTAATTCACTAAGTGTGTCTTAAAGGTGCCTTATGTAAAAATTGAGGTAAAAATATCCAAAAAATGAGCTACACGTATCAAAAGAATGAGAAGAAATAAGTGCAATGATGTCATTAAAAAAATGACAAGTTACAGTGCTGCCGAGATATAAACCTGAATTAGCATGCTAAATTACTAGCCCCGGCCCGGCCGGTGTCTAATACCAGTTTCGGCCATGGGAGGCGGTATGCGGGCAACATACATAACCACCAGCCAAACTGCAACACTAACACACGAATAACCTGCACGGCTTGTATCTCTTTAATCTCTAAAAATATCCAAATGCTCCACGTGAAACTTCGGTTTTACTATAGTGTCAATTGATTTGATTAATATGCGCGAGGGAGAGAGAGCAGGACCGCGCTCGTGTTGTTTGTAGACGTGAGAGTGCGCGCGCGCGGCCGAGCTCTCTCTCTCTCTCTCTCTCTCTCTCTCTCTCTCTCTCTCTCTCTCTCTCTCTCTCTCTCTCTCTCTCTTCTCGTAATGCGCCCTGTCAAGCGCAGCGGCAGCAGTCATTCTATTCTACATCCCTCACCGATCAAAGTAGGCTTTGGCGGGACAAAGCGGACTATTTGACGGTTTTAGAAGATTAACAACCTGAAACTAAAAAACAGACTAGAGTAGGCCAACTTTCTGGAGGTATACTGCCCCCATCTGGTATGGAATATGTGGAGTATGAATTGATTTTTTGACATAAGGCACCTTTAATGATCTTATTGTGAAGGATTCATCCATGCAGTGTTGTTTTGACCTTGTCATTTTTATTCAAAAATATCATAAAACTTTCAGTGCAATGACAGACTTCTCTCTGTTTAGTCTGTTTAAACTCCACTCCTTTCTTACAATTTAAAATAACAGTTGTTAAGAAAAATACAAAAGGTTATTGATTCTCAAGGGCTCCACTCTCTACTGGCACTTTCAGATTCAGTAGCCATCTGCAAGTCAAATGACCTAAACAAATTAATTGTTGTACGTGGTAATAGTTTATTTTGACATTGTAGAATGAAGAAGAAGAAGGTGCAGCAGTGAACGACAACCAGAGTGAGGACAAACTGACAGCATCAGGCTCAGAGGACAGTGACGATGAAGGGTCTCAGGTAAATTTGATATCAGAATTGGTGCTTCCATGTTCCTGCAGAGCTGTCCGTATACTTTTAGATACTTCTGCAGATTCATTCATCAGAGACTACTGTGACAGGACGTGGATATTCAGCCAGTTCTGGTTACAAACATCAGGCACACTTTTAAGGACCGCTCACACCAAGAACAATTACTATCACGATAACTATATTAGCATCCACACTAATGTATGTTCTAACGTTCTGTTTATTGTAAGCGTGTGCTGCAGATTTGTCGTCTGCCGCTTTAAATACTTAAGCTTGTAAAAGTCTGTGGATTCTGATTGGCTGTCAATGTTTCTTTCATTCATCAGCTGAAAAAAAGTTCCAAAAAGTGATTCCAACAATATTGTTGCTCTGTCGTTATTGTCATAATTGTGGTGTGGATTGCCCTATTCTCATAGAACTAGAATGATTATTAAAATGTCATAATTATCCTTATAGTTATTGTCCCTGGTTTGAATGGACCTTCACTCAGTTTAATTAATGTGGAATCTCACTGGGTGGAGCAGAGCTTTGCTCTTTGATTAGTCACTCAATTACTGTGTTTAGAACGTAGGGATTATATATGTGGAGCGTCAGTCACAGTCATCTGATGGATAAAGGTTGGTTGGCGATACTTTAAAAATAAGTACTTTGAATTAGCTTTTATTTTTATATTTTAGTTGAAGTTTTATTTTTTATGTTATGTTTCTCTTTAGCTTTAATTGATTCTTATTTCAGTTTTAGTATTAGTAATTTATTACTTCAACATAAACCTATTTTATTTCAGTTAATTGCAAAGCCAACATTTCTAATTTACATTTTGTTTTTTAAGTGTCTTTTTTTATCTAATATTCTTATTTTATTTTTCTTTCAGCCTTATTTTCTTATTAAAGTATTTATATATTTTAATGAACTAAACCATTTAAATAGTTTTAGTTTCAGTTAATAATAACAACACTGTCTCCATTTTTGTCACAGAAAAGGAAGGGTATTGAGGGATTGATAGAGATTGAAAATCCTAATCGAGTTGCCCAAAAAACAAAGAAAGTCACAGAGATAGAACTTGAGGGTCCTAAACAGCTTTCCAGAAGAGAAAGGTAAGAGACAACGTCTTTATCTCCAACTATTTGTTACCCTCTCATTATTTGTCTTCATTTTATTTGTATAATTTTTTATGTCATTGCTGCTCACATTATACTAAATTTGATATACTTTAATATATTTTTATACATAGTTTTCTAGATAGGTACATATGTTCCCTTTCAGCTATTTAAATATATATATATATATATATATATTTTTTCCATATTTCAGAGAAGAGATTGAAAAGCAAAAGGCCAAGGAGAGGTATATGAAAATGCATTTAGCAGGAAAGACAGATCAAGCTAAAGCCGACCTCGCTCGACTCGCGATTATTAGAAAACAACGTGAGGAGGCCGCACGGAAAAAAGAAGAGGAACGTAAAGGTAAATTCCACACGGCAATGTTGTAGAACAACTTGTGAAAGGCCACGTTTACACTGCAGGTCTTGATGCCCAATTCCAATTTGTTGACTATACAATTTGTTTGATGACCTGAGCCCAGTTGTTTAAAAAGTTTAATCTGGATCAGAATCATTTTGATTTGTAAATCCCATGTTTTGCTATCCTTGATCAGGTATTCCGTCTTCTTTTGAACCGTTAAAAAAAAAAGTAAAATAGGATTGGATCACTCTGATCTAGATAGACACTTTTCCGGATTACCAAATCTGGATTACATGGGGTTACATTTCACACATTTCGCAACAGGTAGAAGAGTCAGTGTGGGTCACTTTAAGTGTTTTTAAATAAAGAGAAAGAAAACAACATAAACAAACAAACATCCCCTTCCAGACCCCTATGGAGGCACTAAAGGGACATGGAGATGTAAAGAAAAATATGAAATGGGAGAAAAATTATATATTTTATATACATTTAGTTTTGCATTCCCCCAAGAAATTTTGCATTCATTCAAAGAACTGAAAAGTTTTGAGAGTCAATGCAAAGTTTCTTGGGGGAACGCAAAACTTTTGTGAAAGAACACAAAAGCATTAAAATTCATTTATCCTCCCATCTCATATTTTTCCTCCCATTTCCATGTCCCTTTAGAGTTTCCATAGCCCCTCATGTGACCCACAACAAAAACAAACAAATATACATTCAATAAGGAATTCCATTGTTAGATGAACCAGTCGAAAGTATTTTCTGTGATGATTGTCCCAATGTAGTTTATATACTGCGATTAAAAAACACATTTAAAGTGAAATATATTATGTTTGTTTGAGATTGACAGTTGTTTGGGGGATTTTTTTTTTTTTTTTTTTACTGCACTGAATATGTAGCATAATGTTTAATTTTTTACTTGAACTGTTAAACTAATCCAGATCCACATAAAAAATATAAATGTGTGTGTATATTAGATGATACAAATGTTGTATTTTTTTGACCAGTTTTAAAGTTTTATTACATTTTTGTTCCTGAAATCCACCCTTCTGCTTGGATCAGCATACTCCTGAATTTTTTGGATTGGAAAAACTGATGATTTAATCCAGATCAAAACCAAGATTGGATTTTGTGATCTACTCCAATTTTTCTTTATTTTTTCTTTATCAATTCTTTATTTTTCTTCTTTTGAACAACCCATTTTAAAGATTTGCTCCAATCCGATGTACTTCTGAACAACAGTGGGCCCAGCTTACATCTTCTTTCAAAAGTGACCCATATCCGATATCTGCATTTACACTATACACTTGGTGTAACAACCCAATGTAGACGTACTGACCCGGAAAAGCTTAGACCGAAAAGGAATTAAAAATGACGCATACGAAATGATAATTTTGCTTTAAAGGTCCGCAAAACATTGGTCTCTTAAGGCAGAGGGGGAAAAAGAGGAGACCACTTGTTGCAGCCTGGACAATGAAAAAAGTCATGTGATCGCAGTTGGCACCTGACATCATTCGCCACCGTTGCTTTTTCAATGACATACGACTCGCATTGACAGTGGGAATATCCGATCTGTCCGCTGCTTACATGACAGATTTGCACATATCCAATTCATGTCAGATTTATTTCCACATATGAATGAGTCGTGAAACCGATACGAGAGTATCGGACTCCATATTATTTTTTCCTGCTAACACGTTCGTGGGTCATATCTGGTCTGTGCCACATGGGAGGAAAAAAAAATCTAAATTAGGTCACTTAAACCATGCAATGTAAATGTGGGCAAAATGTCTCATGGCAAATCAGAGATTAATTAATGTTTTTTTCTTTGTCATTGTAGAAAAAGATGCAACAGCGGCGGCAGCAGCAGCAGCTAAAGGACTACATACATTGTCACTCAAGTAATCCAAATATTGGATTCTTAGAGGTTTTAATGCATTTGTGGACAGTATAATTATATTGACAATGTTATTTTTGAAGACAACGCAAAAGATATTGTGGTATGCTATGTAAGATGATATAACACAATGTTCCATTGAAAAGGAATATTTCAGAGTATATTAACCCAGAAAGCAGGATTTTTTTTGTCCAAATAAAATGCCTTTGTGAAAGCTCTGGTGCTTTTCACTAAAGTGACTAAATCTTAATGCTTGCTTTCACTCAGTGATATTAGTATAGGAATATTTATTAATATATTAACATATTGTCACATGTAACTGAGTGGACTTTGCCATCTCAGTTTAAAGGATTACTGTAAGAATAAAGGCATCTGTCCTCAGTTGTAAAGGACCTGGTGTAATTTAGAATGATGTTCTGATGGTATTCCCTTCGAATAATGTAAAGAAAAACATACCAATAAAATGTCAGAACTTTTTATTATATTGTGAATTGTTTTGTAAATCTTTTTTTAAAGGTGTAGTTTTGGACATTGTACTTAAATGCATTTATATTTTTGACATTTTGTAGTTGTTATATGTATTGACATTTATATTATTTTTAGATTATTACATTATACATTATATCATTTATATTATATATTTCTAAATCATTTTTATAGTGCATTAGAAACATATTGCGAAGATGTTTAAAATACATATTTTGAGCATTATCATATTGGTATTATCATATTGCACACAACCCCTTACCTTTTTTCTCAAAGTCACAGAAAAGCCCAGGGTGTTCTTAAGCATTAAAAATAGCATTTGTGAAGTGTAAGTTATTTAAATGTAAGATCTGAACAAAGAAGTATCAATGCAGAAACTTTGCTCTCTGGGGCAGGACGTGATCAACTAGCCACGCCCCGCAGCGTGATCATTGGTCTCCAAATTTCGCGGACTTTGACACGAGGGAAACCTAAAAGAACATTACATTCACTAAAAGTAATTTGGAACGAAGCATTCCTCACGTTTGTTAAGGTAAGTGGAAGAACATTCCCTCTGTACTAGCTATGTTTAAAGTTTAGGTAACGTAAATCAGAGTTGTGATCAGTGGATCAAATCAAAACCTTGTGACTGCATGTGCTCCACATTCTTGGCCGACTAATGTTAATCTCTTACGGTTGTGCATAACGTTATGTGCATAAAGAGCACTTACATTAGTGCTAAATGCAAAGAATCGCATCGTTTCAGTTTTTATTAGTAAACGTTTCCATCACTCACTTGTTATGTAAGTTATTATTTTAGTTACAGGATGTATTTCGCGGGTAAAATGTAACCCTAAAGGCAGTAGTTCCGGTTTGTGTGTCACACTGGCTGCGAATCTAATTTTGTTTTACCCCTAAAGTTATCGACAAGATATGGAAAAACAGTTGTGTTTCGTAAGCGTGCTACGCGCTGGCAGCTGCAGTTGCATCAGTTGATTGACAGCTGAGCAGTGTTATTTTAGTACTAAATACTATTATGGTATTTCATATATTTTCAGTTTTCATAAAAAAAAAATAATATATATATATATATTTGTATTTAACTTATTTTACTTTGTTTGAGTAATTTTAGTACTTTAAGTTAAAAAAAGTCTAACTAATTTGCATTTGGACGAAAAATACCCTGCTTTAAAGTTTTAGAACTCAAACTCAAGTACATTAATGCTTCTATTATAAATAATGTATCCCAGTGTATACAGTATGTTTTGCATATGGGAGTCTTCTCACATGTAACAATAACATAATTTCCTCTAGAGGTAATCAACTATGGCTCAGCTCAATGGCCACAATAATAAAACATGGGAATCTCATAACAAGATGATGCTGGAGCCTCTCAGCACAAATGATCCTGAGGTAAGTGTGTGATTATACAAATAGCCTCAAGACTATATTATTTTGAAAGCATGCAGTGTACCATGAGTGATATTGTGAAATGTGTCTCCTAGACTATTATCTGCCCTGTGACTGACAGCTGTAGCACATCTGTGCTTGACTCAATTAAAACGACTTGTGTCATTGCTTATCTGTTTATCGCATTGATAGACTTCTGTTTGCACTAGATATTTGACATAATAAAGAAGGAGAAGCGGCGGCAGACGTATGGATTAGAGCTCATTGCCTCTGAGAACTTCACTAGTCGAGCTGTTTTGGAGGCTCTTGGTTCCTGCATGAACAACAAGTACTCTGAGGGTTATCCTGGTCAGAGGTGACTATTGTGCAATGACATTTCATGTAGTTTAATTACTATTTTTATGTTGTTTTTGTAATGAGAATAAGATTAATATTATTTCAATTTCAATTACACTTAGACCTTACAAATCGAAAAATGGGCTTGTGTTAAATGCCAAATTTTGTGTAATGTTATAAGATATTATGGAGGCACTGAGCATGTTGATCAATTGGAGCGTGTGTGTCAGGCAAGAGCTCTCAAAGTCTACGGCCTCGACCCGGATAAATGGGGAGTGAATGTTCAACCGTACTCTGGTAGGCTTGTCTCTGTCACTGGACTGTTGCTGCTGGAAGAGATGATTTAACATATGAAACATTAACTAAAGTGCACATTGTTCAAAATATTGTTTATTTTTTTCCTCAGGGTCACCTGCGAACTTTGCCGTATACACAGCCATAGTGGAACCTCATGGGCGGATCATGGGCCTTGATCTTCCTGATGGCGGCCATCTCACCCATGGCTTCATGACTGACAAGAAGAAAATCTCAGCCACATCTATTTTCTTTGAGTCTATGCCTTATAAGGTAACCTTGTGATTATAATCAACATTGTAGTGCACTCTTTAGTTAGTGTTAAGTTCAACATTTACTAAGACATTATTAAAATCAAAAGTTTTTTCTGTTAATATTTTTTAATAGAAGTGAACTAAAATGAACATTTGTATTTTTATTAAGTAACGGTAACAAATATGAATAAATACTTTTACTGTATTTCTAATTGCACATTTTGCATTAACTATTGGGACCTTATTTTAAATAGTTTTTCCCCAGGTAAATCCAGAAACTGGATATATTGATTATGACAGACTTGAGGAAAATGCTCGCCTCTTCCACCCAAGGCTAATCATTGCAGGTCAGCATAATTAATTTCTGAACTACAGGATGTAAAATGTTCATAATTTTAGGTGTTGGACAATCCAAAAAAAAAAGAACCTTCTCTTTGAGAGTTGAGATTTTATTTTATATATATATATATATATTTTCCTAATTCCTTTTTGTGATTTCTTATGTGTCATTTTATACATCTTTGTTCAACTAAATAATGTGAAAAACAACAATACATTATGCAAAAATAATTGCAAAAAAAAAAAAAAAAACACACATAAACAGGTTTTCTGAATATTCCCTCTTTTTCTGCTATTAGTCAGATAAACAATTAGGTCTGCCCAAATTCACATCATTGGTTAAGCCAGTGTTGCTGGTTGGGACAATGTATTTTAATCAATGTGAACGCTATCAAGTCAAGTCACCTTTATTTATAGAGTGCTTTTTAAAATACAGATTGTATCAATCTTCACAGTAATAACATGAAAATAATACACAGTTTGTTTCTAGAAGAAAAATTGTCATCGTCCACCTGAAGTAAGGCAAATCAATAATATTGTTGAATATTAAATGTCCCCAACTAAGCAAGCCAAAAGCCAAGGCAACAGTGACAAGGAACCAAAACTCCATCAGGTGACAGAATGGAGAATAAAACCTTGGGAGAAACCAGGCTCAGTCGGGGGTCCAGTTCTCATCTGGCCAACGAACGAACAGTGTATGATTACGATTCAAGCAGCATTACAGGTCAGAAGTCAGATTGGATCAGAACATTCACAATATTTATCCAGATCCATCTGGTTGGAGGTAGGAGTCATCACGCCGGTATGGAGACGAGTTTGTTGAGGTGTCCATGAGGCCTTCACAGGGCTGATGAGGCTGGCACTTCAGGGATGCGTTGTGGTCGTGTCCAGGCGCAGGTCCACCATCTGATCTGGATACGGCCCGGATCTGGCTGACTTCATTAAACCTCGGAATAAACGGAAAGACTAACATTAGCCTAGATGCCATTCTTCTTATGATGTAACAAGTACATCGGCTGTTATAGTAAGTGTCCCCGGTTCCGGCTGACCTAATCTATGCAGCCTAAAATAATCATTTAACTGATTTGAATAATAGAAAAATGTATTATGTTCTATGTGAATGCCAGGTAAAATATGCGTTTTTAGTCTAGATTTAATCTGACAGAGTGTGTCTGCTTCCCGGACAATGTTAGGGAGACTGTTCCAAAGTTTAGGTGCTAAATAGGAAAATGATCTACCGCCTGCAGTTGATTTTTATATTCTAGGTACAGTATTATCAACTGGCCAGAGTTTTGAGATCGCACTAGACGTGAAGGACTATAATGCGTTAAGAGCTCGCTCAAGTACTGGGGAGCTAAACCATTTAGTGCTTTGTAAGTAGTCAGCAATATTTAAAAAATTATACAATGTTTAATAGGGAGCCAATGCAGTGTTGACAGAACGGGGCTAATATGTTCATACTTCCTGGTTCTGGTGAGAACTCTAGCTGCTGTGTTTTGGACCAGCTGTTAGGGATGCTCCGATTGATCGGCCGATATTGGCTAAAAATAGATTGATCGGCGAACCCCAAAAGCGCCGATCAAAAAAGCCGATCTCGTGACGTAAATTACTCGCGCGACTTTTTCCCCACCTGCATGCGTGGCGCACGGGCACACAACAGCAGAGTGGAGCTTGGCAGTGGCAACATGAGTTCTCCTTCACCGGAACGAATAGGGAGTCTCCCAACGGATTGAAGCGCGCGTCCGAGTGAAGACCGTGCACCGCGCGAGCCACAACAGAACGCGGTATCTGCTCCACTGATCGCTGCGGCAACGAGCACTTTGATCACTTGATAAAAAAAAAAAAAAAAACATTTCAGTGCTAGATCGCGTCTTAAATGAACAAAATGAATGCTCTGAGTTAACTGGCGATGTTTTTATTTATTTGTACTGGTACATTCGTGCCGCGAGATGTTTCAAAAGTGGTGGTGGTATTTTATTTTTTTTGTTCTGACGTAGTTGGTTCCTCAACTACATCAGATTCAGATTATTTTATTTAATGCCATGTCAGCATTAAAAGCTATTTTCATGGCAAAAAATCAATTATAAAAATACAAATATCATATAAATACAATAAAACAAAACAAATATAAACGAAGTCATTTCATACAATATATATTTTAAAATGAACATATGATGAAAAATCCAAAACCTTTTCAGGCATAATCTCATTAAATATGTCCTTTAATGAAGTAACTTCATAAAAGAGCATTCTGCTCAACTACATCAGACGTTCATAATAATAACAGAAAAAAACTTGCGATATGTATCGACGATTTGTCCTTTTATCAGTAGCCAGTTTTGGTGTAACAAGTTGTACATTTTGTTGCCAATTAGTAAATGTAGTGGGTGTATTAAGAGGCTACAATTTCCAAATATGCCTAAGTGTAACTTGATCCCCTCCCATTAGGCTGATCTGATGTGTGTTGGTCTGCCTGACCCCTCTTTGTTTGGAATAATTTAATGTTACTCTGCCTTATTTGGGAAAGCTGGCCTACAGTAGCCTTAAGACATCTCATTTTCTAAATACAATTAAATAAACACATTTCTACAAATGGTGCAAACTCTGCTAGATAAAAGATTCCCATTCCCCTGCCATTCTGTGATCGGCAGTGATCGGCAATCGGCAGATCATGATTTTGGTGATCGGTAATCGGTGATCAGCCCCAAAAATGCTGATCGGAGCATCTCTACCAGCTGTAATTTGTTTAAGCATACAGGGCAACCACCCATAATAGCATTACAATAATCTAGCCTTGAGGTCATGAACGCATCAACTAACTGTTCCGCATTTTTCATTGAAAGCATATGTCGTAATTTAGATATATTTTTAAGATGGAAGAATGCGGTTTTACAGATGCTAGAAACGTGGCTTTCAAATGAAAGATTGGTATCAAAGAGCACACCCAGGTTCCTAACCAACGACGAAGACTTGACAGAGCAGCCATACATTTTTATACAGTATTCTAGGTTATTACTTGAGAGTTTTTTGTCCAATAATTAGAATCTCTGTTTTTTCAGAAGTAGTTGGAAATTACTAGTCATCCAAATTTTTATATCAGCTATGCATTCAGTTAATTTTGTGAATTGGTGCGTTTCGTCCGGGCGTGAAGAAATATAGAGCTGAGTATCATCAGAATAACAGTGAAAACTAATGCCATGCTTCCTAATGATATCTCCCAAGGGTAGCATGTACAGGGTGAACAGCAACAGTCCTAGTACTGAGCCTTGTGGTACTCCATACAGAACTTTTGATCGATATGACATCTCTTTGTCAGATAAGTATGATTTGAACCATGCTAGTGCAATTCCACTAATGCCAACATAATTTTCAAGTCTATTCAAAAGAATGTTGTGGTCAATGGTATCAAATGCAGCACTAAGATCAAGTAACACTAATAGAGAGATACAACCACGGTCGGATGCTAAGAGCAAATCATTTGTAACTCTAATGAGAGCTGTCTCAGTGCTATGATATGGTCTAAATCCTGACTGGAAATCCTCGCAGATATTATTTGTTTCTAAAAAGGAACATAGTTGTGAGGATACTGCCTTTTCTAGTAATTTTGACAAAAGGTAGATTCGAGATCGGCCTGTAATTGATTAAATTCTCTAGGATCAAGTTGCGTTTTTTTTTTAATAAGAGGTTTAATAATAGCCAAGTTTTCGGTTCATATCCTAGTGACAAAGATGAATTAATGATATTAAGAAGAGGATCTATGACCTCTGGAAGCATCTCTTTCAATAGCTTGGTCAGTATAGGGTCTAACATACATTTAGACCCTATATTGTTGATTTAGATGATTTTAACGAGTTTAGACAATTCTTCCTCTCCTATAGCAATGAATGAATACAATTCAGGGAGACTACAATGCACTGTCTGATGCGATACTGTAGTAGACGGTTGCATAGTTATAATTTTCTCTCTAATATTATTAATCTTGTAAGTAAAGAAGTTCATAAAGTCATTACTGCTGTGCTGTTTAGAAACGTCCGGTGTCGAAGGAATTCTAAATTATTTTTCGGACACCACTTAGACAACCATCCATTGAGTGAGCACAGTCTACTAAGTATCTCATCACTCCTGCGAGCTGGAAGCCAGAGCAAATTACAATGCCTGACATCATTCTTGCAAGTTCACACACCTCTTTAATGTTAATTTTAGTGATCTCCGACTGGCGAAGTCGATCATCATTAGTGCCGACGTAAAGAATAATTTTAGAGAATTTACGATTAACATTAGCCAGCACTTTTAAATTTGCTTTGATGTCAGGCGCTCTGGCTCCCGGCAAACGTGACTATGGTGGCTGGTGTCTCCATTTTCACGTTCCATGTAATAGAATCGCCAATAACTAGGGCACATTCAACAGGATTCTCAGTGGGTGTTTCACTCAGTGGGGAGAATCTATTTGTTACGGTAATCGGAACAGAAGAGCGGTCTTTTGTCCTGCGACTACAGCGTCTCACGGTCACCCAGTTGCCCTGCTGCACGGGCTCTACAGCCGGAACCGAACAATGTACAGAGTTCACTAAGCTAGTAGCATCCAAAGCAGTATCTAAAGCCCTTGCACTCTTACTATCCTCGATTAAATTTTGGATGCGTGTCTCTAGTTCTGAAATCGTCTCCGTCAGCCTGACTATCTCCCTGCATTTATCACATGTAAAGTCCTCGGCGCTGACAGAGAAGGCTATACTATACATGTGACACGCAGTGCAAGTGACAGTAACAGGAGAAGACATTACTTACCGTGTTTGTTGACTGATCTACTCACCACAGTCGTTTGATGGACTTGAAAAAGTCTCGCGCGTGAGAGAAAAAAAGACGGCAAACACGGATGGCAGAGTAACAGGCTAGTGATAGTTATTTAGATTAAAGCTAGCGAAGTCAGATCAATGTGACAGACAAAATTAGATAATATCAGATATCTGGTTGATGAGTGCGATATATTTAGCGATATAAACAACAAGGAATGATAGTAAATAGAGATTCAAAACGGAAAGCTATACGGAGCTTACAGACGCAAACCGCAAGACAGCGAGGCAGACCGGAGCAATCGATCCAATGATCAATGACCCTACAATGATAAAAATCCACCCTCACCTTTTTTTAAAATCCCCATTAAACCAAAGCAGTCTCATTAGACATGCCATTTTGAATCTCTGAGCACTGTGACATCATACTGCTCAGGCCCCGCCCACGGCCGCTGACCGAGAGTCTTGCATTACCATAGTTTCTGCCCTCAGTGAGTTGTACACCACATGCCATTTTCTCCGCATTCTGTAGTGACAACAAATGTCTCGTAAGCAATCCCGGTGTTCTGTTGTCAGTTGGATGTAAGAGTGAACATAAGAGTCTTCGTTTTCTCTCAACATCTGAGCCACTGAGGACACAGTGAATTAGTTAAGGTAATGCGCCCCAAAATATACCTAAATTCGTTTGTCTGCGCAAATCATTTCACTCCAGAACTGCTTTGTGAACGAGGGGCAATACAAGGCAGGCTTTGTTAAAAAGTTTTTACTTTTTAGGATAGGGCTATGCCACCGCAGTTGTAAAGCGCCACCTAGGTGGCCGAGTAGCACCGGCAGTGGTGCGCCAAAACACTTTTTTTTTGTATGTGAATGCTGTTTTACATGACTATTATGACACGAGTGGAGCACAAAGCTTTGTTTACAATAGAAATAATAGGTTAGCATTTAAATGTTACATCGCAGCCATGGAAACATTTGGATTCATGACGAATGAGAGAGTTGTGCGTGAGCCCATAAATGTAAGCTTTGTCGGCTTTGTATTCTGGTTTGAAATCTGGTCACCGGATTATCAGCGAATGTAACAATATTCCATTAGTTATTCCACTGGAATAACAAATGTTTTCTGGAAAAACAAATGTTTTTAAAATATTTAACTTTATTATATTATTTAAGTTGCCATTATTTACTGATATTTATTTAATGCTTTACAGGCTTTAGTGTGTTGTTTCTTAGATGGAATTGCTCAAATAAAAACGCATGTCTGTTACAAAATGGATGTTTGAGCTTTGTATATATTTTTTAGTTCAAAACAACCCCCCAACCACCGCGCCACCGCTGGTAGTTGGTCCATTACCACCACGGTGGTAAAAAACTGCCACTGTCACAGCCCTACTCGAGGATGGATCAGTACCAACTGTTCGTGATCCAGCTTATAGTCTCCAGAGCGATACTGGTCACAGCAGTAATGAAAGCTAGAGAACGCACTTTATTACGGTTCATAGGAGTTTTACGGATATGTAAAGACAGAGACAGAGTATACTAATGTCACGGATAGTTCCTATAGTGCTGGTTTAGACCTCTACTCTAAAATAGGAGCTAAATTAGTTCCTCCAAAAGGATTTCCTAGAACAACACTCCAAAAACCGGGAACTTTGCCAGTAGTTGTAGAAACTATAAAAACGTTCCTCTGGTGCGAAAGTGGCAATTTTACAATGCTATAAAAAATATCTGTGGGGTATTTTGAGCTAAAACTTCACATACACACTCTGGGGACATCAGAGCCTTATTTTACATAAGTAAAAAGTAGCATTGTAGGTGCTCTTTAACATTGAAAGAAATGACAAACCTCACCTTTTAATATTTCTGTGTATCATTGTTAAGGAACCAGCTGCTATTCCCGTAACCTGGACTACAGTCGGCTGAGGAAGATTGCAGATGAGAATGGAGCGTATCTTCTGGCAGACATGGCTCACATCAGTGGTCTAGTGGCAGCAGGAGTCGTTCCATCTCCGTTTGAATACAGTGATGTTGTTACCACCACGACCCATAAGACCCTGAGGGGCTGCAGGGCAGGAGTCATTTTCTTTAGGAAGGGTGAGTTCAGTGTGATCTGACCTGTCACACTAAATCTTGGCCCTTGACAGCACTGCCTTGATCAGTATTGTGGAAAGTTACTTTTAAAATAAATGCGTTACAATGTTGTGTTACTCCCTAAAAAAAGTGACTTATTGCATTACTTGGTTACTTTTTATGGAAAGTAGTGTTACGTTAATTTTGCGCTACTTTCTTCCACCTGGGCTGGGCTTGTTTGTTTGGTTTTTAATAACAAAAAAAGTTTATATTTTTTTGGCAAATGTTAAGTCCCTTCACACCAGTGAATTGAATGAGCCTCAGGCTGAAGGAAATGCAAATTCACACCTGTAAGATTAATAAAGTGAGATTAAATGCATAAAGTATATGGATTATTTGTCATATTATGATTATTATTATTGCGTTGGTTTGCGTAATATATTCTTAGTTTGAATATCACTGTTTTTATTCATTTTGAAGAATACGGAAAACAATAACCATCATGTTCACACAGCGCTCACAACACCTCTGCACTTACTCCCGATTTCTCTCAACATGGGGACAAGAGAGATGTCAGTCAATAAATGGGAAAACAAAGTAACTTGCGTTACTTGCGTAAAAAGTAACTTCGATATTTGCTGCAAAAAGAAATGCATTACTTTACTACTTTTTGGGGGGGGGAAGTGATCTGATTACATAACTTGCGTTTCTGGAAATGCTTTACCCCAACACTGGTCACAATACACTCTATTTCAGGAGTTCGTAGTGTTGATGCAAAGACAGGCAAGGAAACCCTGTATAATCTGGAGAGTCTGATTAACCAGGCTGTGTTTCCTGGACTGCAGGGTGGCCCTCACAACCATGCCATTGCAGGTAAGAGCTGACATCCTCCATGTCTTTAATATAAAGGTTAGAGAAGTTTTGCATTTACACTAGGAATGTTTATGATTAATCAAAGATCTATTAATTGACATTTGATTAAGCTTGCCATTTAATTTAGTTCAGTAACCAGATGCTGAAAACACTGTCGATACATAGTTATCTGATGCTAGATGCACAAGTATTTATCTATATAGCCTAAGGATTACAATCACTGCAAACACCATGATAACACCACTTGACAAAAAGAACCATTCATTCGTTGGCCTCCCTGTATCACCCCAATCAACAGTTATGTCAGTGCTTGCCAGGAGGGCATGTAAGTACTGGTACACTGTAATCTTACAATGACCAGCGTAGTGGTATGTTATGCACTGGATTCATCCTGAGTTATTACTTGACTTCAATTCCAAATTCAACAAAATTCGTACTATGTACAAACTATGTTCACACTTAATACATAAATATATTAAAATATAGTCAGTTTGATTTTGAAGTCTTAATTCAATTTAACAGTAAATATGCATTCATTTGTAGAAATTAAATAATTATTTAATGTTGATTAATGTTATCACTCAAAAAATTACTAATTAAACTAAGACAATTATTAATATTCCTGAAAATGGGCATCCTTAATCTGAGTTTAGAATTTTTTTTTTATTTTTTTTTTTTCCCTACCGAATATGTGCTTTGGTCAAATTAAACGTTAAATATTTATTAATTATATATAAACTAATTTAAATTGTTTATTGATGACGATAATTACATTTTATAATAATCAATGTATTTATATATTTTTTGAAATTCTTAATCTGATTTCAGATTTTTATTTATTTATGTGATGTGCAGGGGTTGCTGTTGCTTTGAAGCAGGCTCTGACTCCAGAGTTCAAGAACTACCAATTGCAAGTTCTCGCAAATTGCAGGGCTTTAGCAGCCACCCTAATGGAAAAGGGCTACAAAGTTGTTACAGGTAAGTTTCTTAAGGATTTAAATATAAATTATAGCTAAATGAAACCATTGGCTGATAGTGATATTGGATACAGAAGGGAAACTGTTCACTTTATCTTTCTTTTTTTTAAATTTAGGTGGCTCAGATAATCATCTCATCTTGGTTGATTTACGTTCAAATGGAACTGATGGAGGAAGGGCAGAAAAAGTGCTGGAGGCTTGTGCCATTGCCTGCAACAAGAACACCTGCCCAGGTGCCTTAAAAATGCTCCATAAATAATACTTGTACGATTGACCCAATTTTTTACAGTCTTTTTGGATGTTTTACCACAAGAATCTAATCAGTTTTTCCTCTCCCAAACTCCATTTTGAAGGTGATAAAAGTGCCTTGCGCCCAAGCGGCCTTCGTTTAGGATCTCCTGCTCTTACATCTCGTGGATTATTGGAGGACGATTTCTGTAAGGTTGCTGAGTTTATTCACCAGGGTGAGTTTGTTTTAAGCAATAATATAATATTAAAGGATATGGTACAAACTTTTAACCTACTTCAGACATTGATTGTGTATCTGTTCTTAGGCATTGAGTTGACATTGGAGATCCAAAGAAACATGAATCCTAAAGCAACTCTGAAGGAGTATAAAGAGGAACTGGCACAAAATGAGAAGTACCAATTAAAAATAAATGAAATCCGAAAGGAAGTCGAAGATTTTTCTGGAAAGTTCCCAATGCCTGGTTTGCCAGAGTTATAATTACTGTTTTTCCTACATTTTGGTCTTCCCGAAATAAAGATTTCAATTGATTTGACGGGCGGAGACTTGAATAACAACACGATCATCATGCACCTTAATATGATGACTTCCCTTTTAAAAAAATCATTAATATGACCTGCTTGTCTTTTGATATCACACATTGGGTTGGTTTCTGTACTCCTGCTTGTGTTTTGGCTTATTTCTGTGGATTAACCTGCGCACTCTAAAAGTGTTACTGTCCACTGAAACCGATCAACAGAAAAAAAATATACAACTGGCACAATAAATTTGGACATGCAATGCAAATAAAGTCTATTGTAAATGTGAACATGTGACTGGACCTCTGCCTTTATGTTTGACATATAAAAATGTACTTTTCACTGTTACCATTTATTTACCCTAATAAGTTTACATGTGTAAGTCAATACAAATTCAGAATGAGACAAATCATGTGCCTTTAATTACATAAAGTATGTTTTTGATGAATACACAAACTGTTACAAGGTAGGTAAAATACCATTTGAGGAAGATGTGATGCACATGGCTAAATCAGAAATAATTGAATGTAATTGAAAATTAAAATCTCAAGGGGTTTCTCCTATTCAATAAACTTATAGTAAGTAATTGAAGGCAGAGTAATTTCACTGTGGGCAGCAACTTAAAGACCTTTGAAATGTTTTACTTTAAGATCCATAAATATTTTAGCATGACGATTACACCTTACCCCAGACAGGCTTACAATACTGTCTTAAAATAGATTTGTGAAAAGTAGCAACAAAACTGCATGATTTAGCAAAGAAGATTTGTTCAAAATCAGCAAAAAAGATAATGTGCGTATAATGGTATGACTTATTCTCAAATTACATTCAACAGACTGCAATTAAATGCTAAAAAATCGGTCTCTGACAAATCGTTACAAAGGCCAATAAATATGGGGTAGCCAAAAGCTCGGGAACGAGTACTGCGTCATATTTGACGCTTTGGAAAAACTCCTTTTTCTCCAAAACACTGAAGCCTGATTGAATCGCGCAGTAAAACTGCATGAACCTATGGCCCTACAGGGCCAGCTAAACTGACATCTTCCATGGTTGCAGTGCAAGGACGTCCAAGTTGTAAAACCTGGTGAAGGTGGACGATGATGACCAGCCGGCCGCCGCACATATCTCACCAATGGATACTTCACTGGACCATGCCTCTGGTGGAGTGGGCTCTCACTCGGATGGCGCACTGGAGGCCCATAGAAGTGTAAGCTAGCGCAATTGCATCCCCTATCCAGTGGGACTATCTCTGCTTTGTGATCAGATGTCTTTTTGGTGCGGCCTCCAAGGCATGCGAAAAGCTGCTCTGACTAGCTGAACTGGGCAGAGCGCTTGATATACACCCTTAAGGCCCGAACCGGGCAGAATAAGTGCAACTCTCGCTCGTCCTCAGGAACTGGAAGAGCAGAGGGAGTAATGCCCTTTGCTCTGAACGGAGTGGAGAGCACCTTAGGTATGTAACCACATCTTGGTTTGAAGACGACTTTACAGTCGTTTGGCCCAAACTCTGGACTGCGCACCAGTTGGAGAAGACAGACCACTTAAGGGCATAGAGGTGTTTAGTAGATGGGGCTCTGACCTCAGAGATAGTTTAATACTCTCGGATGGAGGCTCGTAGGCTCCCATCAAGGAGCCAGACATGGAGGGCACACAACTCTGGAAAACCGCCAGCATTTCTAGGCAGTTGATATACCGCTGTTTCTCCATGCTTGACCAGGAGCCGGATGTCGGCCTGCCCTCGCACCGAGCTCCCCAATCCGTGTTGGAGGCATCTGTCGAGACCATCTTCCTTCTAGAGACCAACCCCATGTCTGCGCTGGCCTGGTACAGACGAGGGTCCTTCCAAGGCAATGACACAGCCGTGGTCCACCTTGATACGGAGACGTGGGGGGGCAGAGTCATCCACTGAGCCCCATCAATCCTCTTTTTCAGAAGCCGCCAGTGACATGCTGTCATCAGGGAGATTCTCCTTTGACCCCCCAAACGAGACCAGGCTGCTCACGCTAGAAGGGGGGCGCTGGTCTGACACGAAGAGCAAGAGAGATTCCTCTCTATGGGGGGAAATTCCTCTCTATGGGGGGAGAGTAAGGCAAGCGGGACCGGTCTCGGCGTGAGCTCACTGGCATCCGACTGCTCACTCCTCTGGCTCCGCTGTTTCTTTGTCCAAGGTTTCTGGGAGGAAGATAATAGGAGAGCGTGAGGGTGGTGCCTCTCTCTGAAAAGGAAGCGAACCGTGAGCCGAGAGAGGCGAGGCTTATGTTCTCGCAGTAAGAACGGCTCATCTCTGTGAGCACAGCTTCTGCGTGGGCTTACCCCAGACAGGCAACGCACTCACTGTGCTCGTCAGAAGCGAGCCACAGTCGTGGCGCGACATTTGCTACAACGTCGCAGAAATTTGCTCTTTCAATTTGCTCTTTTAGCTCACCGGATGGCCTCAGGGGAGAAGCACTGGGGCGTCTGATCCGCTGCTGAGGCTCGTCCATGACGAGAAGGCTTCTTCTTCTGTCTTGAGAAGATCTTAGTGCTGAAGGAGACTATGGAGACATTCTGATGACTATGGTGAGATCAGCCTGTTTACATAGACAGGTAGCCCCGCCCATTTTGGCTGGCTGTAGCATCATAGGTTTCATGCAGTTTCACTGTGTGTAACCTTTAAATCATTGGATGAGTCAAAATGCTAAATTACTTTCATTTTATCTGCTTCATAAACAAGGCTACCCTATCCGAAGTGTTACGATTTTTACAATGCACATCGACTTATATTCCATCTCTCTTTTAAAAAGAACAATAAAATGTCAAATTTTTGCAAGACGGTGAAACAACACCAACGTCATTAAACGATAAATATGACATTATATCAAATATGATAAACATTTGATATCGTTGACGAAAAAAGACGAGACTAAAATTTAGTTTAAAAAAACTTGACCAAAATCAATTTGTTTTTGTCGGAAAAAAAGGAGACAAAAAAAATACAGACAGACTGTTTTTAAAACAAGCTGCAACAAGCTTTCATGCTTGTGATAGCCAGATTTCAAGATTTTAAATCCTGTTAAAGTAGAAATGAAGCAGTTAGTGAAGTTTATATTATTTAGTAAACTGATTTCCACTTTAATACAAAAATATATAAAAAACACGATTAATGGAACCATTTTAAAGAAAAAGGGATGTTTTGTTATAGCTTCTGGAGCAGGGGCACCGCCATCTTGCAATACCACAGCGTGTGACATCACAGGGTTGGTTGTCTTGCCTGAGATAAATAGATATAGTGCGAAAAGGAAGAACCCTCCAATGGGCGCTGATGTCAGAGTATGCAGTGGACATTTTTTGGAGGAAGATTGCATTTAGGAAAATACCTTTGAGTCTGGCAATTTAGTCATTCGCCAACAAGGCTTGTCCGACTTCATGCAACTCTGCGCATATCGATCGATGGCTGACTTGAAGCAGTGCATGCTGGTTAGAAATTTTGTCTGACTTGAGATAGCGTGACTGTGACGTATTCCGTCAAAGTACCACGAGAGCAATTTGAGAGCAGCTGGAGGATCAGCCAGTGGAACTTCTCAAGAATGGCTGCACAAGCTCTGATGACAACACAGCTGCTTTACGATTGGCCGGATTCACCGCATGACAACGATCACGTGTGTTTTGTGTTTATTCTCCTTCAGTTCCACTAATGCTCACAAATCTTTTTTATAACAGTAAAATCTTTTTTCATGTAGTCACAATGTTATATTGTGTCATGTTTATCAAAATAAAACTGATAAAAAAACAGACCCCACTTCATTGATAGGCGTATGTTAAACTTTATTCTTGTACAACGGACGCTGTATTAAGCAGTACATAAAGTATTGAATGAAAATGTCTCTGAAAAGTCTGTGTATTTGACAAATGCATTTTTTTTATTTCAGCTGTGGTAAAGTATGGAAACATCAAGTGAGCGGTCCGAATTCACTTCTCTGTTTTCAGCTCCTCCCTGCCTGCACGTGGCAACTCTCGCTAATCGGTTACATCCAGCCGCAGCCGATGTCGAACACACCTATCATGTCTAGCTATGTTTCCCTGTGCCATGTGCTCTTTTGTCTATTATCTGACCCCGCCCATCTTGTTATCTGAATATTGGTTGGTTCAGTTTCCCCATCTGTCGTCCCTCATGGGCTCTATGCACGTCACAATCCCCGCTGCATAGAGCCTATTGGAAAAACCAGCTTTGAAGGAAATCCGGGACAACCTGAGAGAGCGTATAAAAACCTTACGCCAAGCGGAGTACTACAGGAGAGACCGAAGACGGCGGGCAAAGCAGAAGGAGCAGTTCACCAAGAACCCGTTCGCCTACCTGTCTATGCTCCTGGGGGACAAAAGATCGGGTCAACTTCAGGCATCAAGGGAAGAGGTAGAGAAGTACCTCTCAAGCACACACAGCGATCCAGGAAGGGGCACCGAACTTGAGATCGGAGAGACCTTGATGAAACTTGGGGAACCAACTACCAAGTTTGTTGACCAAGAACCCTCATGGAAGGAGGTTAATGACTTTCTCAAAAGGGCAAGCGCTGGCTCAGCACCGGGACCCAATGGGATTCCATACAAAGTTTATAAACAATGTGAGCGGCTGAGAAGGAGACTGTGTGGAGGGGGAATCGTCTTTCAGATGAGTGGCTCATTGCAGCGGGGTGTTTTATCACCAAAGAGGAAAACTCAACAAGCATAAAGCAGTTTCGTACCATCTCCCTTCTGAATCTGGAGGGTAAGATATTATTTGGAATATTAGCGAGCAGACTTACCACCTTTCTGCTGAGCAACAAGTATATTGACACCTCAGTACAGAAGGGGGGAGTCCCAGGAGTTCCAGGGTGTATCGAGCATGCAAGCTGCATCTCAAAGATAATTGAGGATGCAAAACGCAACCATGGAGATCTTGCTGTCCTGTGGCTCGATATATCCAATGCATATGGAACTGTCCCTCACAAGCTGGTGGATCTCACACTACATGCGTACCATGTCCCAGGGAAAGTCCAGCACCTCCTGCAGGAGTATTTCAACCGTTTCAGGATGCGATTCACCTGTGGGAACTTCACCACCAGCTGGCAGCGGTTGGAAAAAGGCATCGTAACTGGATGCACCATCTCGGTCATCTTGTTTGCAGCTGCAATGAACCTCTTGGTCAAGACAACGGAGAAGCCTAGAAGAGGTGCAGTGCTGGCAAGCGGTATTTAGCAGGCTCCGGTTAAGGCATTCATGGATGACCTGACCATAACGGCAAGATCATTCCCAGAAGGTCGGTGGATTCTGGAAGATCTATGCAAGATCATTGCAGGCTCCAGGATGGAGTTTAAGCCAGCAAAGTCAAGGAGCATTGTGCTGAGGAAAGGACACGTGCAGGACCAGTTTCGCTTCAGGATTGGAGAAGACCTCATCCCCACTGTCAGTGAGAGACCATTAACAGCTTGGGAAAATGGTTTAGAGCGGAACTGAATGACCAAGAGAGTGTGAAGGAGATGCTTGGGCAGGCGGAAGCTTGGATGCGAGCCTTGGATAGGAGTCGGCTACCTGAAAGATTCAAACTCTGGGGCTACCAGCATGGTGTGCTCCCAAGACTTCTTTGGCCACTGCTCATGTATGAAGTGCCGTTAACAACAGTTGAAGCCTTGGAAAGGAGGATCAACACCTTCCTTCACAGATGGCTGTCAGTCCCCAAAAGCATTTCTTCAATTGGCCTGTACAGCTCGGGAAGCAAGTTACAGCTGCCATTAACATCTGTGCTTGAAGAGTTTAAGGTGGCCAAAGCTCGGAAGGTGATAATGCTTCTTGACAGTAGTGACCAATTGGTCCGCCAGGCAGATATCACCATCCGCACAGGACAGAAATGGTCAGCAGGCAGGGCTGTGGCAGACGCAGAGGCAAGGCTACGCCACAAAGAGATCGTGGGGACGGTCAACCAAGGCAGGCTGGGCCTAGGAGTTATAACCAGAGCTAGGTGGAGGGATGCTAATGCCAAAGGTCGCCGCAGTCTAGTCCAGGAAGAGCTCCGTATGGTGGAGGAGGAGGATAGGCAAGCGAGGGCAGCAGCCATGAAAAACCAGGGGAGGTGGACATGTTGGGGCGGTGTCCACGGAAGACCATTGGGGTGGAGGGATATGTGGGATAAGAGGATAAAATTCCTTCTGTGCTCCACATGCGATGTCCTACCAACACCAGTGAATCTCCATCGTTGGGGGCTGGTCGAGAGCCCAGACTGCACGCTGTGTGGGAAACCGGTAAGCCTTGAACATGTATTGTCATCATGTCAGGCTAGCCTGGCTGATGGTAAGTTTAGATGGAGGCATGACCAGATACTTTCCACGAGAGAAGGAAGACCCACAACAGCCCGAGGACGACAGCACCCCGTTTGATCAGGTTTGTTAGAGCAGGGGAGAGCTCTAGCGGGACATCAACTGGCGCAGGAATCCTGACATCGGCTACTGACTAGGACATGAGAGTTGATCTCCGGAGACAGCTCAAGTTTCCAGAGGAGATCACTACCTCAACTCTCAGACCAGACATAGTTCTGTGGCCCAGAGCAACAAAACAGGTGGTGCTGCTTGAACTGACTGTGCCATGGGAGGAGAGGATAGAAGAGGCTCATGAGAGAAAGCTTGGGAAGTACCAATCACTCACCCAACAGTGCCAACAGGTGGGATGGCGGGCATGGAAATTGCCATGGAAGTAGGCTGCCAAGGAATTCCTGGGCAGTCACTTTGGAGCGCTCTGTCCAGACTTGGAATAAGAGGTCCCAGCAGGAGACGGCTCGTGGCGAATATCACAAGAAGAGCAAAGACAGCATCGAGATGGCTGTGGCTGAAGCCCTGCGAGCGATGGAACAACCCATAGGGTAGGGAGGGAACATAAAACAGCACTGGCTGTGGAGCCCAAGGGGCCGAGGGGGCTGCCCCAGGATGCTGGGGTTAGCTGTCAAGCCCTCTGGAGGTGTTGTGGGTTAATTGACGAAACACTGTTGAAGGAGGGTACCCACCTGATGACCCGAAAAAAGCACCTTGGGCCCACACCACAAAGCTCAGCGGGTTGGACTAATGCGCGAGTGTTGGCCATCACCTCAAATAGGCAGCTGGGACTTCACCCAGCCATTGAGGTGAGAGCGATGATCCCATCGTATTTCAGACAGACTTGCCTACCTTGTTTGCTGTTCTATTTATTCCCCTTGTGTTCACTGTCCTGTGCCAGATCGTTGTCGCACATCGTCGCATGCTGTTGTTACCCTGTCTGTCTGATGATTTCTGTCGTGTATGTTTCCTGTCTAGTAAAGTCTGTCCTGTGCATTCTTGAGTCCTCACTTCACCATTACTTCAACTCATGACATAACAATCTGGCCAGAAGAGGACGGATGTATGGGCGTCTTATTTCCATCTCCCACCCTGTGCCCCTCTGCTCGTCAGTCGATGGAGCGCTATGGCAAGCTCGTCGACGGTGATTCATCATCATTTCTGTGGGGGGCTCAACCTAAACAACATGGCACTCAAGGACATTTTTTAATAGCGCCCTGAACGAGCCCATTAGCGCTTGGGAGATGGGAAGGCAGGGGTTCTGGTCCTATTGGGGGTTTGTTGGATTTGTTTACAACTGTGGTGAAGGTGAAGGTGGTCTCCTTCCTCTTGTCCTCCCCCGGTTTCCCTTACGAACAGTCAAGTCTCCAGTCCTCTGATGACCGCTTTGGGGAGAGGAGGAGGAGGAAGGAACATGCCTGCCTTATCTGCGCATCTACCCATGTATGTCAAGTCAAGTCAAGTCACATTTATTTATATAGTGCTTTTTACAATAGCCTACAGATTGTTTCAAAGCAGCTTTACAGAGATAACAGGGAAAATAATGAAAAAAAAAAAAGTTTGTTTCCAGAATAAAATAGCATCACAGTCCAGCTTAAGTTCAGCGATTATCATTTATTTAGTTCATATATATATATATATATATATATATATATAGCCGCTTTGGAGTAGCCTAAACCGTGATGTCATCGTCCAGCTCATTTCAGTTCTTATATAATACTGTCAATGGCAGATCAATATTATTGTTGAATATTACAGTTTTTGCCTATTGCTTACACACTTTTTGCAGAATTTTACACACAAGCCAATCAGACATAGCACTTGGAGATTAACAACTCACATCTATGCCAAAATCAAATCAAATCAAAACTGCAATAAAAACTTAACACTCCTTTCTAAAAATGAAATTCTTGCAACAAAACCATACACACATGCACCATTTGAATTACTCTTTCATATCACCAGCCACACACTGATGGGCTTTATATAAAACACTGCACTCTTTGTGTTTCTATTTTTATTGTCATTTTCTCAGACTCAGTCTTCTGTAAAACTCAAAAGTAGAATTTCTGCAGTAATTAAACAAGAGTTTTTACAAAAAACAAACATTCTTACAGAAAAAAAAAATATAATCACAAATCATCAAATTTAGCAACAAAACAAAAGTAAAAAAACAAAACAATTACTGGATAAATTGCTATTGAAAAAAAAAAAAAAACATATACTTGTTTTGTGTGTGTGTGTGTGTGGTGGGGGGCTGGGGGCTTATGGATTCCGCCTTCTTTTCTGATCCGGCCACAAGACCTCGTCAACATCACAGGCAATGTCCTCGCGCGGGCTAGGCATCGGGGAAAATATCGCCTTGTGTGCCGAATCCACACTTGGATTGATTCCATTGCTTGCAGAAGAGTCATGCAGGCATGTGGTTGCTGATCATATACTTTCCACCACCACGCTGAAAATAATTTCTCGATTCCATTAAGAAAGGGACCGTAAGGGGGCAGGTATAAAAGTGTGAAATGGTTATGGTTGTTGAACCAATCTCGGACCAGAGCAGCCCGGTGGAAACTAACATTATCCCAGATGACAACAAACCTGGGCTGCTCTGGTCTGTTCTGCACAACTGCATGTAGAGCATCTAGAAATGCAATGATCTGTCCTGTATTGTAGGGACCTAGAGTGGCATGGTGATGCAGAACTCCTTGAACACTAATTGCAGCACACAAGATGATATTTCCCCCACGCTGCTGCAGGGACATTTACAACAGCCCTTTGTCCAACAACGTTATGGCCCCTACGCCTGGTTTTGGCCAGATTAAAGCCTGCCTAATCCACGTAGATGAACTCATGTGGCAGTTCGGCGGCATCAAAATACAGAACTGTCTGTAACAGAAAATATTGAAAAGTGTTACTGAAAACATATACAGTAACTACAATGTATATTTTCACACAAGTAGGGGCTGGGTTGGGTCAGACAAAAAGACAAAAGACAAAGACAAAAACTACAAGCTACAGGCAGGGCTGGTGGCAGCATAAACCCTCATTCCCACATCACAATATATAGTAAAGTGACACATACCTACACATAATCATGGCCCAGATCCTTGACCCTGACCTCTCAAATGGCACCCTGTACAGCTGCTTCATTCTGAAGTTATGTTTCTGTAGGATGCGACTTAAATGCTGACCCTGTTGAATACATTTCTATTTGCAATTATGCGTTGTTGCAACTCACGAAGTCGGATTGCATTATTTTCTCGCACCATTTCAATGATGGCAAGCTCTTGTTGTTGAGTGAAGAGCCGTTCCCTTCCACCTTGAAGAGGTCGTCCAACCATTCTGTAGAAAATGCCACCACAAGATTTCATTGGTTTGGTTATTTTTCACATACTATACTTTTAAATTGTACACAGTACTGTAACATCACAATGGTATTTCTTTACATATAATTCACAGCACTACCCATTTTTGTATAGTACAGTTAGTGCAGTAATATGAATAATGTGACATACAGTAGGTACAGTCTGGAGTAGAAACTTGAAGATATACCTGTTCTCCAGTCAGAATGTCCTTATTATCGATGCTACTGTGTAGCGACTGAGGTTAGGGTGGACTCTTTACCCAGCCTCCCTCATGGACAGGCCATGATTTATCACATGTCATGGCCTAATGGTAACGGAGTTGGACTGGTGACCCAAAGGTTGCTGGTTCGATTCCAGTGGTGACTGAGGTGTCCTTGAGCAAGGCACCTAACCCCCAATCGCTCCCCGGGCGCCACTCAAGGCTGCCCGCTGCTCCGGGTGTGTGTATCCACGTTTGCAGTGTGTGTGTGTTCACTACTCACTACTCTGCTCCTAATGTGTGTGCACTTACTTGGATGGGTTAAATGCAGAGGTCAAATTCCAAGTATGGGTTACCATACTTGGCCATCACGTGTCACTTTACTTTACTTTACTTTACTTTACTTTACTTTCACTTTACTTTACTTTACATGGTCCACCAGAGTAGCCCTGATGTCATCTGATAAGTCTCTGCACTGGTCCTCGTGTTCTTCCACGTCCGACTCCTCTCTCTCTCTTTGTCCTCCTCTTACTCTGACTCTGACTCTCTCAATGTATGTCTATCCCTCACAGCCTCACTTTCATTCCCGTTAAAAATCAAAGATGGCGCTGCTGTGAATAAGCTCTATAGCGTCAAGTCTGTCGGTTCCTGAATTCCCTGTCATGTCCGAAGATGTTGCCCTTTCTCTCTTTGTCACTGCCCTTTTGTCTGTCTGGCCCACTCACGCAGCATCAGCTCCAAGCCTGGAGGCTGCCTCGGAGCCCGCTAACTGCCTTTCCTGAGGCACCCGTTTCCCCTGTCAGTCCTGCCATAGCCCACAGGGCGTTTTTTGCCTGTCATGATTGCCCGTCATGATTGGCCTGCATTCCGGGGCAACACACACCTCTCAGCTGGCTGTCTCCTGTCCTGTCTGTACTCCTGAGGCCTTCCAAGCATTGTTAATTTTGACAGCAAATTTTGATTTAGTTTGACAAAAATCCCATTTAGTTTTAGTCATCTGAAATGTTTTAGGTTTGGTAGACTAAATCCACAGTAGATTTAGTCATCTAAAATCTAATGGGTTTAGTTAAATTGTAATGCATTAGTGTTTCACTAGAATTTCCAAACCCATTATATACTCCCAGAGAAAAAAATCTATTAATATTAATGAATACCTGTTAATATGAATGATGATTTTAAAGTTTGAACATGCAATACAAACACAGATGTAACTGCTGTGACATAAAACATATCTTAAAATTATATTAAACCACTTCTCCTAAAGTAGAACAGTCTTCTTTTCAATTAAGGATATATGCATTCTTTATAACTTGCATTCATCATTCTTTATTCTTTCAAGCAGACATATTTATTTGAATTAATCCTTATTAAAGAGCAGTGAAGGCTTTTTTTCTTTTGTTCTGATTAATATTAAGGGCACAGACAGCATTAGGTTTATTACACACGGTCACTTTAAGACCGAATGAATGTGCGGATCCAATTGCACTGATGCACATCCAATATTCTCACAACTATACATTGTGTAAAGACATAACCGACTGTGTTTACGTGAATACTCTCCAAAACGTACATAGACATGTTGTGTGTATTTGCCCATTCAGACGCAAAAGAGAGCTCAATTCAGTAGGCTACTCGTGCTCTGCTTTGCCAAATCATGTCCCACCGGGTAGATCAGCACGTTTCAATTCAAATGTGCGCATCTACCACAAATGCAGGCAATCACTTCTGATTGGATCTCTTCCCAAATCTTCCCTACATAACATTTTCCATCTAGTTTTTATTAGTTGGCGAATGTCAATAGATTTTCGACATAGTTTTTGTCTTTCAAAACTTTTTTCATCTTTTTTTATCATCTTGTTTTCATCTGTAAAAAAACGAAATTAACACTGCTTCCCAGAGCCCACTGCCTGCCCAGAGGCCGATCCTGGCCCGCTCTTAAACCCTGGAACTGTTCCACCATGACCCTTGTTCCCTACCTGAAGGCTGGCCAGACCCATGCCCAGACTGGCAGCCGAACTCCCATTGGGACTGTCACCTTCATTTTGTTCTAATTTTTCACCCTGATTCCTGTCCTGCTCGAGTCTGATCTGCCAGTTCGGATGGTCCAACTCGAGTTTCCTGTTCTGCTGGTCCCACTCAAGTTCCCCCTCAAGCTACCGACCCCAGTCAAGCATCCAGACACGCCTGACCCACCCCGGCTTTCAGCCAGGATTTCAGACCTGCCTGATTCTCCCTGGTCCTATACTAGGACTTCTGACCTACCTGAGCCTCCCTGACTTCACCCACCCACCCCTCCTTGGTCCCTTCTAGAGAATATACAATACTATGGGAAGCCAAACACACATAAAGTGGGATGAAACGGGGCTGACCACAGGTGTACTTCAGGTGTTTTTCCCTGCACATACAATAATGAAGATCAGCATGAAGTTATTAAAACAATTTTTGCGTATTACCTTTCATTTTTCATTTTAAATGATTGAACATGGACTTTTTTAAATGCTGTGTGAAGGAAAAATTCTCTCTAACTAGTTTTTTTTTTTTTTTTTTTTTTTTTTTTACATTTTCTTCTGTAATGTCTTAAAATGGGTGCGTGGCAGGCCTTTGTATTTTACCGTATAAACATAAAAAATGACTCATTCTATTCTGATTTTCAATTTCTATATTTTGAGCTCTCGGTTGGACCGTAGCCTACTAGCAGTGCCGCATTAAGACTATAAGGGTCCCCTGGACTTTTTGAACTATTTCCTACATTCACTCATTCTTCTCAATCACAAAGTGCAAGTTATCAGCCTTTTATTTTGCAGGAATAAATACCATTAACAAAACATCCAAACCTATTGGTCTGTCATATAAATAAATATAGGTCTATACAAATATCTCTGCATGAACATATTTGTCCGGCGGAGCCAGGATTTTAAGGGGCCAGGCAAGAACCAGCAACCAGTTGGGGTGGCACAGAAATCTTCATTATTTCAACATAAAAATGAGTTTGACTATATACTGGACTGTTTTAGTGTCTACAACAAAACCGAATACAATTAATTTGTAATTGTAATTGAGATAGTGAATTAGATCATGGAATATTTTACAATGTTTGTAATATTCCTCACCTCCAGGCATATTAATAAAGGGGCTCACACTATTATCTAAAGCTCAGTTCAGTTATAGCTTGGTTCTGAACTTCTGGTTCTTAAACCCCGCAATAGCTTCTCAATTGTTATATCTTATACTGGATAAGACATGGAGATAAGGCACATACTGTGGTTCAAAGATTATTCAACCTTCATTGAATTTTATATGAATTCTTCAACAATTCTGAGTTTGACTGTAGGCTAGGCCTAATGATAATGTCTGTTAAAAACTTGCAACCGAAAAAGAATACACTGCATGTTTAAATTTCTATTAGCCTAGTTGTCAAAATAAATTAATTGCAACAGTTCTGTCACCTAAATTAGACTCAGTACAAAGGGGGAAAATTTTGTTCTCTTTTGAATCCCCATGTGCAAGAATGTGAATAAGGGCGGAAGTCAACAGCACATAAATGCCAGAATGTAAAATTAGTTATTTTATTAATTTAAATATTTTTGTTTAGGCTATAAGGCTATACTTTACAGATTAACACAAAATTAGCGCCTATCTTCTGCTAATGCTCAGTGCTCAAATGTTTTTGTGCATTAAAAATTACGTATCTGCTATGGCTACATTGTGATCTCACATAGCAGAATATTTTATTCCATATTAGAGAGACATGTTCTGCATGTGACGCATCGCTATATAACAAATAAATGCATGCACAGTTTTGACGCAGCTTTAATCGCCTTTTTGGTTATTTCATGACTTAATTGACGACAGAAGTACGACGTTGCATGCTCATAGTTTCTTTTGCGCTTTATAGTGAAGTGATATTCAGTCCGCCGCATTTGCACGTGATATGGAAGAGTGCGCGCCGCGCACTTTTTTTTTTTTTTTATAAAGACATGGCTCCGCGCTAAAATAAACGCTATTTTTGTCAAGACAAATATAGAAACAGCAATTGTAAGCAGCTTTAATTAAGTTCGGATATGCGTCACATAGCATATTGCGCTTTCTCTTTCCGTTTGTTCTGCTTTTTCAAACTCGAGTCCGAACTTCAAACTCATCGACGCCACTTTGTCATCCTATGCCTAAACTTTTGCTTGTTTGATTTCGTTTTAACGGTTTTGGACTGCTGTCTTGAATTGGAAGTGACGCGCGTCTGGTGTGCGATAGTCTATAGGGGTAGACTGAGTACAGTTGAGACACTTTTTGCGTTTTGATTTTTCACACAAAAATAGATACGGAAAAGAAGTGAATTTCCACATGACATGCCACATGACATTTCATTAGCTTGTAGACTAAGATATTATTAATTAATAATAGGCCTACCCATAAGTAGTTTATATTTTCCACAATTAGCTCATAAAAATAAGGTGCTGTTTGTCTCAACTTTGTCTCAACTGTACAGTTGAGACAGTACCATGGTACAGTTGAGACACCCATTTTTAATGATGTAAAGGTAACTAAACCTTCATTGCAAATAATAAATAAAGACAAATAAAGAAAATAACAATTGGGCAACATGTTTATTTATTAATCCATTTAAATTCATTAATTTTATTTAAATTAGCACTGGTTAAAATATATAAAACAGGAACAATATATGTAATATATTCATTAATAATAGGCCTACACAGTTTAAATATCACAAATATCAAATTTTATTTTCATTTGCGTCCTATGCTGGCTAATTACGACGTTTAACATGTTATCATAACACTGAACAACTAAACAGTGTGTTTCCTAATAGAAATCTATCGGGGGTAGGCTACTACACGTGTGTCTCAACCATACCCCTCTGGCCACCTCGCACATTTCTCTAGAGATTTTGCAATGACCTTGCATGACACAATATCATTAAATATGCCAGTTTTTAGGGCACAGAATAACGTTTGTGATGATACCAGTTACGTTTAACAGTCACATAAGGATAATAAGCTATTCATTGTGGAGTGTGCATGGTGAAGTCAAAATCTTATCTTAGAAAAAAACTTTTGCTGATATCTTCGGATCGGAGATGCGCCCGTTGTTCAAATTTCCCACGATCAAAGAGGACACTATACACATGTGCACAACAAAAATCACAACTTGTGCTGCACACGCAAGTTATTTAAGGTGTCTCAACTGTACTCGTGTCTCAACACAATCTACCCCTACAGTGAGTTGATAGACGTGGTGCGCGTCTTTCTCGCGCAGGATTTGAAACGCCTGCACATATAAAACAAAGCGACAAAGCGTAATTTTTAAAGGAATAGTCAACTCTTTATAAAAGGCGGTTAGGCATTTTTTCCGTCATCATCGCGGGGCCCTCCCAGGTAAGCCCGTGCATTAATGCGGCCATGCCCACTACCGCCGGGGGATGGAGCGGGGTGTGGGGGTGCGGATGTATATATACCCAGAACGGGCATATGTTGACAGAAGTTGCTGAGCACGAATTCCAGCTCAAATCGACGCGCCTTAACGGTCATAAAGTGCAAGTCTGCAAGATAAAATGTAAGTAGCTAAACTAAAAATGTCTTATTTGATAGCTGTTTTAGGATAGAACTGTTAAACTACAGACAAAAATATTCAGGCTAGTAAACTTTTTTCTAATTTCGCCATTTTGAGTTGAAAATAGGCCCATGATTCATGTAATAATTAGTCTATGTGAGGGGACAATAAACCTTAACGAAGTCGTTATAGACATAAGATAGCTATAACGAATGTGCAGGCTATGTTGTAAATTAATAATAAAAAAGCCTTCCATAAATTAAGAAAATGATTAATAAAACATATAGACATGGCTAAATATCAATTAACCCTATATGTCTACCTAGCCCACTTTCTTCACTGACACAGACGAAAATTAAAAGACTATAAGTCAAAGCTGCAGCTTTAGGAGGGGAAGAGACAGGGCAAAATAAAGAAAGAGTGACGGAGATGAGGAGAGAGCAGGTGTTGACAAATAAACTACTGTCCACTGACATGGTTTTAAAGCTATTAATTATCCACTTTTTGGCCTTGAAATGCACATATGTAGCCTATAGGCCTATTTCAGAGACATCAAACTTTTCTCGGGGAAGCACCGTATAGCCTAACTAGCTCAAATTTCAGGACCTGTCAGACAGTGGCAACGCGGTGAGGGCAGGGCAAGGACAGAGCAGACACGACATTCTTCTCTTCTTTATAGTTCTTTTGAGAAAGTTTCTATCGCGTTATTTTAATAACAATTGTCAATAGCGTATTTTGTAACATTAGATTGGATATTAAGGCGAGAGCGCGAATCTCTTCGCAGGCGGATTTATTTCACTATAGCACAAAACCCGGGGCGCGCTTTCGAATTTCGCTCTTCTCTCGCTCAGCCTATTCTGGGGTGCGTTACACGTACAACGACAACTCATGCTTAACTAACTGAATAATACATCGTGTGAAGAAATCAAGTAACTAGTCTTGACTGTTTCCCGAAACATATTGTCGCAAATTGGTCGTTCAACCACGTCGGTTAATGATGTCACACAGGTGTTGGAGTAATAACTTATTTTAATGAATATGTTTGAGATCGAATTAATGTAAAATGTTTTGCTATAAATTACGGACATGACACCTGAGGACTATTTCTAATTTTTCTCAGTTATTTTGCTTTTTTTCCCCCAGATTCACGTTCACGCATAGGCGGCTATAGGCTAGGCTACTGCATGTAAAACGGAAATATATTTAAATTGTGCTTTTTTTAAAAGCAAAACTGCCAGGGGCGTAGGCCTATTTACCGGCTCCAGGTCCGTACAGCACCCAATGCCTACCAGACCCGCGAAAACATTTCTTCTTTATGTCATGCCGTTTTGTAAAGCCGGAAAGCTGTTTTTGAAAATGTAATTCTTTGGTGCAGTTTTTTTTTTTTTTTGACTGACAAGTTGTATTTATTGTTTCATGTGCCATTGTAATGATAATACGGCAGGTCTGTAACACACCCTTAAGTGTGCAAAACAGGTTTAATGGCAGGAGGAGCTGTCGGGACGGTTGAAACAAGTCTGTTATAATAACAGGCTATTCAACTATCAAACACTCAAAATGACTCAAGGAAGAAATGTAAGAAAATGAATTGTAAACTGATTTGTCTATGAGATTACGCATATCGCCTATTGGGCAACAGAACAAAAATGGTTAATATGAACCTTTAAATTAGTGTTGTGCCTGAACGCGTTCATTGAACGACAGTTCATGAACTCGTTCATATTTTGGGCGAACGTGAACTGAACGTAGGCTACTGTAGGCTACTGCCTGATGAACGTTACTGTGAACTCGCTCATTCTGGTGTCTGTGAACGGCAGCACTCTCAATTTAACTTCAATCAATAGGGTGCCAGATTTCTAGAGGCTTCCAGGCGAAAACCCGGCTAAAACACACCGTAAACAGGCCTTAATATATGTAGCGGAAAAACACCCAATCTGGCAACACCAGCCACCACTGTCGCAACACCGCATGCGTAATCAAAACAAAAAGCAGCAAGGAGGCGTTGTATGATCATTTAAACGAGTTTTCATGACAAGGTTGGTCGGAAAAATCGTACATTTCTGTGCAAACTTTGGCCGCCGATAAAATAATTGCTGTCTGTGGTTCTATGGGCTGTGGCAATAATTTTGAAAAATAATAGCTCGCAGCAACATATGGAAAAAAAGGAACTATGAACTAGTTCAAAATTTTTAAGTATGAACTATGAACTAAAATGTGTGAACTGAACTTTGAACTAGTTCATGTAGAAAGTGAACTTTCCCAACAGTGCTTGTCAGGTAGCCTATTGTTCATAAAAACAAGCATTAGATAAATAGTTGCCATTTAAACTGTTATGTTTCATCCGTCCCACTCCCACCCCTGTGTTTCAATCAGCACAACTACTATTTTTACTTAAATCATTATTTGTACCAAATAACACATGATACTAAGAGAACACATATTTGAGATGTTGATCACAAAAAGAAAAAAAATCTACCGGCATGCTAAACATGGTTATGTGTTTGATTTGGCTACTGTAGTAAAGCCAATTTTTAGTGTTCGTTTTGGGTTAGTTCTGGTGACAGATATTTGGCCACAATCGTTCTAAAAATACAAAAGTAATGGTGCCATACAGTCAGTAACGATCAATATAGATCCGCAGTCTTTACTCAAAAAAATCCCTATGAGGACTGTAGTATAATTTGTTAGAACGATTATATGAAATTCTTGTTTATGAAGCTTATTTTTTGTAATACTATAATAATTAGTACAATTAAATAACAGCGTATCTAAAAAGTAATGAGACAACAACAAAAAGCAAACCTTTCTGAAACGTCGTTTAACAGCCGTTCTTGAACAGGTTCTGCTCGATCATCTTCACTAACATTCTCTGGGTCCGATTGGTTTTATTGACGCCATTGTTTATAATACACCAAAGCACAAACTACCGGTAAAGGTATGGGGCGTGACGTTTCCGGAAAACATGCACTGGGCGGTTAGCGAATCACAACACACTGGGCCAGCTAACCAATCTGAGCCCATTGCGTAGTTTTGAGGGACTGGCTTCACAGAACCCGGAAACCATCCGACCGTTTTTACAAGGAGGGACCATAGTATTTTTACATAAATGGACACAGCGACCCCATTGATTTCAACGGAGAAAACTGAAGCCCGATTAGAGCACTCACTTCCTGATGGCTGAGCGACTGTGCAGGCTCAAACTGAGCTTGACGACAGTCTGACAGTTGTAAATCTTCTAGTAGCTGTGCCAAGACAAATCTGAATCACCTAATTCCTCAAACACGTTGTTGAAATATTTTTTCCTGTTACTTTTAGGGACTCTCTATCTATGGGCTTCTCCCTTGACTTTATGCCTCTATGTCGCTACGATTGCCTCATAGACAGTAAAAGATTGCCTGCGAGCTTCACCTCCTGTCTATACGTAATTTCTCAAAAATGTGACACAGAGTCGCGTGGTTATGACGCAATTAGCCTAATTTTACAAAAACGGCTTCTACGGGGCCATAACGTAAGATACAAAGTAATTGAGCCTTTTATACATTGTCGTGTTTCTTTAGAAATAAATAATGGACAAATGAAGTCATTGGACGCCTCATATGTAAAGTTATTTGCTGTCAAAGTGACGCCAAAATGAATGGGAGTCAATGGAATGCTAACAGCAGGTGAAGTTCTGCTACAATGGCGGCTCCTGTGAAGCTTCAGTTTCCGGCTGATGGATTACCCCCTTGGGAAGGACAGAGCAGTGTAGAATAAAGGTAAAATATATGAAAAATAAAGCAATTTTTAAAAAACGAAGCACGAACACGTTACAGTGCACCCCACAAACACAATCAAGCCTTTGAAAAAATGCGTTTTACCACCCCTTTAAAAATCTCTATAACAGGTCATATGAGATTAAACCTACTTACTACTCTCTTCTTCGCTTGTCTCTGCACTCAGATTTCAGTTTTTATATAACAGCTGAAAAACAACAAATATATAAAAAATATATATATATATATACACACACACACACATATAATGCAGGCAAATTATGATGAATGATTTGTTTTCGTTTTAAGAATGAAAGTAGGCTTAGGCTTCGGTTTTTAAAATATTAGACACTGAATTATAGATGATGCCCCCGACCTACTCCACATTCACCCAAAAAAGGCTGGTCTTCTATGAATTTGACCCGTCAGATTCCGTGACCCTATATATTTATTAATATTTGATCAATATGATTTATAAAATAGAAAGGTGAGATGGTTACACATCAATTGAGTCACTTTATTGAACATTACAGTCAGTTATAAAGAGATTAAGAACGGCCACATTTTTCGGTAGCTATGAATTTGACCCGTCATATTCTGTGATCTCAGAATAGGCCTATGCATTTGTAAGGAAAAACTGTAGGATCTCCAACATTATTGGGTAATTATAGTTAATAGTAATAAGAATAAAGGTAAGCATATGTGTATCAGACAATGAGAATATTTAATACAAAACGAAACCATCATTAACACTCCAGCATCAGACAACAACAGTGCTGCATAATGTTCACACCAAACGGGTGTCGACTCCTGGGGGCTGTTCCATAAATGAAGCTTAGAAAAGTGGGGATTAAACGCCAAAACCGGACTTGAATGAGCCTAACAAGTTGGGGCTAAAGTGGTTCCATAAAAGGTAATTGAAGTTCACGCAATCTCACTAATTTGATCCAGGTTTATCTAGTCTAGATAATTGCGTGTGCACGCGTTTCTGAAGCAGCCCTAGGGTTCGATCGTGGATCAAATCGATCCACCATCAAACAGCGTATATTTTGTGCTGTTTTATGCGTTTGTGACATGTTTTTTTTCCCCACTCAGTGCAAAAATTACATTTTACAGTTATATTCTCCATCTGTAAATGTTAGAAAGTCGTGCAAATGTATCCATTTTGCTGCTAATCTTCATATTGAACGAGCGCTGCTGCGCGCCAAATAGGAGCGCAATAATTCTGACTAAAATAATCATTTTGCTTGGAAAATTAATATGCGATATTTTATAACACTAGAAATATCTTCTAATTATAATAATTTCTCTTTAGGATGTTGGATAAGTTGCAGTGAACTTCTAGCTCATTACACTCATATATTTTATACTTCTAATAAAAAAAGAAATTGAACAGAAGTAGCCTAATTCAGGGAAGATTTTTTTTAAGAAACTAAATATATAAAGATACAAAATATAGTTTTGGGTATAGGACCTATGCTACTTTATAAAGATGATACTTATTTAGAATGCTGAGAATTACAGCTTTTTATGCAATATTTTTTTTGAGAAAGCAAGAATCCCCAGTTTTAAATGAGTGGTTAGATTTAGTTTGTAAAGTACATTATGGAGAGGATAACATTAAATTAAGAACAAATGTATACATTTTGAAAAGATATGTGCAACTCTAAAATCAAAGAATATTCCATAAAATAATGGAATATATATATTGGCCTACATTAACTACATTTTTATGTAACCTTCCCTTTTATTTCTAGTTATTTGTTATTTTATTTATTTACTTATTTAATATTGAATATTTGATATTTAAATAATATTACTTGAATAACTAATAGGAATTATGTGTCATTCATTATAAGAGTTTGATATATGTGAATGTTATATTTTTATTAATATTTATTTATTGTTTTATTTATATGTATGTGTTGGTATTATCACAAAAGAAAAAAAAGTAGAAGGAAAAATAAGGAATATTTATTGGGGGAAAATATGATGTCTTTAAAGGAACTGTCCATTTGTATAATTGTGTTAATTGTGTTTGAATTGAAAGACATAATAAAGTACACATATATATATATATATATATATATATATATATATATATATATATATATATATATATATATATATATATATATATATATATATATATATATATATAAGAGACAGAAAGAATTCTCTGATAACCGAGGCACTCCTTAATTAAAATGTCTTTATTACAAAAAGATGCAGCGATTGAGTGGGCGGGACGGGGCGGGGACGTGATCGGCTCGGAATGCATTTTCATTTCGCACATTGAATTTTGCTACATTAATTGCGGGACATTTAATGAAAATGTAATCGCAAGTGTCTTAACTGTGAGTGTAAATGCAATTAAGAAAAATAACAAATGATCATTAAATTAAATCATTAATGATCATTTTGCTACAGTTTTTGCTTGAACATGTTAAACAGATCTAATAATTTCTTTAATACATTTTAATTTTGCAACTTATAAAGCGTTAAAATATGTATTCAATTTACATATTAAAACTAGTGTAGGAAATGGCAAATGTAAATTATATAATTGATTTTTCATTTTAATTTTACACCAACGTTGCACAAATGTAATGGAAAATGTAAATTAAAATACAGAAATGCTTGCCATTTTACATATTGCATTGTCATTTTGCATATTACATTTCAAATTGAATATTGCTACTCATATGATTCCATACGTTACGTCAGATGGTGGGGGAAGGGTGCATTGTTTTAATTGAGTAAACTTACTCAATTTCTTATGTGTATGTTTAAGAACAGTTCCGGGCAAAAATGAACCTAGGGCTAAATAACACATTATCATGAAAACGCATCCCAGCGAAAGCGGGTCTGCTATGATTTGCTTGCTGGGGATGTGGACTACACAAAAATCATATGGCTGTAGTCTTAAAGGACAGTTCAGGCCAAACATTACCCTAGGGCTAAATAATACATGGGTAGCCTACCGAGTCGACCGTTCTCTGGGATGCGTTTTCATGCTAATCGAATGTACACAGTTTTTTAGTTTAACCACAGATTAGCTTCGAATAAGTAAAAATAAAAATTGCTAGTTAATACCACTAACAAGGCTCAAAATAGCCCCACAATAACACGGTAGTAGACCCACGGTAGGGCCTCTACCTGCAAACCGAAGCATTGAGAACTTTGTAAGTGTACAGACAGTTTAATAAGAAGATACTTTATAAAGACAACACACTTCGCGTATACAAGCAGGATCCATCTTTGGAAAACAGTCTCGACCAGCCGAACCACGAACGCCGTGCTACGTCCTTGTTAGTGGTAGCCTATTATTAGCGATTTTTATTTTTACTTATTCGATGCCCCATACACTAGCATTATAAGATAATCTGTAGTTAAACTAAAACTAACGTTAAAACTGGGTACATGTATATTAATGCTTCTATTACGAATTATGTAACCCACTATATAGCCTACTGTATGTTTTGCATATGGGTCTTCTCACATTTAACAGTAGGCTACATTTTTTTTTCTTTAGAGTAATCAACTATGGCTCAGCTCAACTGGCATAATAATAACACATGGGAATCTCATAACAAGATGATGCTGGAGCCTCTAAGCACAAATGATCCTGAGGTAAGTGTGTGATATATATAGCCTATAGGATATACCCAACCCTAAACCGAAACCGATTTTTTTTTCTTTTTTTAATATTTATTGATTTCTTATTTTAAATTAGCCTATTATTATTATTATTCGACTTTTTAATGAAATAATCAATAATCAACAATTTTACTGAATCTGAATTTAAAAAATACAAGCCAATAAAATAACCACAATTTGGTTTAAAGTAACACAAAAATTTGACAGAAAATAGGCCCATGTTAAAATAATACTAAATATCAATGTATTAAAATCAATATATTATTCTTTATTCAGTTCTATGCAACAGCATCAGATTTAATAGATTTGTTTTTGACAAATTATAAAAAATAAAGTATAGACTTAGAAAGATATTATCAGAGAATGTAAAGTTGCAAAGTTACAAAACATGCGGCACGAGAATGGAACCTGATCGCTGTACACAGAGAGGAGAGGAGGGGCATCCTATATATATATATATATATATACGAATCCGAGACTTAGGGGGCTTTCACACTGGCAGTTTAGTTCGGAACGGGGCACGGTTCGCAAGAAAAATCGCTAATGTGAACGCTGTCATGGGACCCGGGTGCGCACTACCGAACCCGAGACTACCTGGAGGAGGTGGTCTGAGTTCGGTTGCTCCCGAACCGTGCTGCGATTCGCGTGTATGTGAAAGCAACACGGATTCGGGTGCGCACTTGTTCAGGAAGTAAAGTATCCTGCGCATGCGTTTTAGCCGATTATGATGTATTTAGTTAAATAAAACACACGTAAGGGATGAAGATTTACCCTGGATACGAGCAAGAGTGAGTCTGCAGTGTATTCGCGCATAGTGCGTGCAATCAGGGCAACAAATTAATGGAAATCCACTGTCTCCTCAAAAGAGTACATTTGCAAGCAGACAGCTTATGCGAAACACACACACAGTTAACCTGCGTTGTTTACTCAGCTATGAATAATAGCACCAAATTAACCCTTTCATGCATAGTGGTCACTACAGTGGACAGCTATTTAAAAAGCATTTTCTTGAATTTGCAAGGGTTTTGATGGCAAAGTTGCACATCAAACTCTTCAGCGGACCCTGGTGCATCATCCTATACATTGCAACCAAGTTGTAAGCCATTGTGTTTTGACTTTTCCCCCCTCCAAACCAAGATGGCCAATGGTCAGTCAGACATGCCAAGTTGCTCCGGAATATCCACCCATTCCTTCTATCCTAGGAGACTCTTGTAGGTAAAAAAAATATTGCAGCATCAAGCAATATCTAATGAGTCATATCACAGTAAAAGTTTCCAAGTTTTGATTTTAGATTGGGAGAAAAATCTGATTAATCACCTGTCCACTATAGTGGACCTCATGCATCAATGGCTATATTTCAGCTACAATTCATACTTCATACAATATTCATACTGTGAATATTGTTTTTGAAAATACTTCATCTGCAGTGACTTTTTTTTACTGTAAATAAATGTATTTGTATAATTAGAATGTACTTTTCATTGACATCGAAAAAAGTTATGTAATTACATAATTTATTTGACTTGTAATGCATTACTTTACTCATTTCATCAAAAAAGTAATCTAATTACGTAATGCATTACTTCTTAGATCAAAACGTTGTGTTTACGTAATGAATGCTGCTTGTAATGCATTTATTTACTCGTAACATCAAAAAGTAATCTGATTTCGTAATGCACGTTATTGTAATGCGTTTCTTTACTAGTAACATCAAAAAGTAATCTGATTACGTAATGCATGTTACTTGTAATGCATTACTTGTTAGATCAAAAAGTAATCTGATTTCGTAATGCATGTTATTGTAATGCTTTTCTTTTCTAGTAACAACAAAAAGTAATCTGATTACGTAATGCACATTACTTGTAATTAATTACTTGTTAGATCAAAAAGTAATCTGATTAGGTAAAGCATGTTACTTGTAATACATTACTTTACTCAAAACATTAAAACAAATCTGATTATGTAATGCATGTTACTTGTAACACATTACTTTACTTGTAACATCAAAAAAGTAATCTGAATGCGTTATGTCTGCCCCGACACTGCTAATTTCAGATGAGATTGAAAAAAACATATCGCTAGGTTTTCTCAGAAGAGGGCTATGCTAGAAATGTGTCCATCTTGAACATAATCAGAATTATCAGCTAATAAGGGTAAATTGACATACTCTGGCACACTGGAGGAAGCATCTGAGTGGTTTCCACAGTTGTACATTGACAGGCTGTAGAAAATTCTGATGGAATCACGTCTTCATGATCTGATATCAAAGATACACGAAGTGCAACTTGTATGAAGGTCAATTGCCTTTGCAATATTTTGGATTTATATTTTTTTTATATATTTTATAGTTTTCACATGATTTGATATAATTGTATTGATTAGTTTGTTAAATACACATACTTTATATGTTTGATTATTGTATTATGTTTAATACAGTATCTCTTCAGTTTAAACCATAAATGCATGCTGTCCACTCAAGTGGACATCTGAAAATCTCTTTGAAAAATTTGTAAAAAAAAAAAAAAAATCTAATCAAATCTTGTTTTTCATGCCCTAAGAGCAATAAAAACACATAGGAAAAAAATCCTGACTGAGGTTATCATAATTCATGCATGAAAGGGTTAATAAAAAACACAATATATTGACCCGCGTCGTGTTTTATATCATGCGGCGTGCACGTTTGCAATGACGTAAGATATGCACGCAAACGCACCAGAGTTCGATAGAATCAAGTTGAGTGTGAAACAAGACCAATGCTGCGGGGGCCGCCGGGAACAATCGTGCCCGGGCTCGGACCGCAGCAAACGAGCCCAGTGTAAAAGCCCCCCCAGTCTCTCTCCTGGTTTGGAACTCTCTGAGTTCTTAGACTGCTCCACTTACACCTTAACGAGCTGGAACACAAATCAGGTGGCACTCCCAAACCTTTAAGTGGATAGTGGGAGGAGCAACTGGGAAGGACAAACAGAGAGAATACAGAGACAAGCACACTACATCTTTTACACCAGCAAAAGAAAACACATACGTCCCTATGGATGTAACAATATAGAAACAGCCTCAAGACTATATTATTTTGAAAGCATGCAGTGTACCATAAGTGATATTGTGAAATGTGTCTCCTAGACTAGGATATGCCCTGTGACTGACAGCTGTAGCACATCTGTGCTTGACTCAATTAAAATGACTTGTGTCATTGTTTATCTGTTTACAGCATTGATGTTTTATTAACAAAGTTCGGGAGGAACACGTTCAAATTACCTAACCGATCAACCAAAGATAAGGGCTTTATATATACATAGGTGACTCACCTATGTTCCTCGACGGTTTTCCGCATTGGACCAGCCCAATAGCCGCTATGTCAGAGATTGAATTCTTCCCGTCCGATGACGAGTCCCTCTACTCCCAGAATACTCCACTGCACTCTGGCAATCCAAGGAGCACCCACACTTCCCCACACTCCTCCATTGCATGGTCGCTAGCCCATCCGTTCCGATCTCCACACCCCAAGACGCTTAGACCTGCCATCACCTCCATCGGAGAGACACCCACCATCTTCCTCTGCGTCTTCATACACCCTGGCCCATCCAGCACACCTGCAATTGTGAAATGGACAGTTCTTAAATTAAGGCAAGCACTGATCAGCACTGATGTCCATTTCTTAAGACGTATGAATAAACCGAATTATACGAATTGTATGTCAACCTGCAGTCAGCTTGCACTCTTAATAAACCCTCTTCACCCTCCAAGGCCACCAGAAAAGCGACCAAAGACCATAAGGGCCAAAAGCAGCTCCCCTACCAAACACAGTCTTCTTCCCAGGCAAGACTGGACCCTCTCAGAACGTCAGGCCGTGGCGGCAGGCCTTCAGCGAGCCTGGGCCGGGCCCCACTCTCTTCCTCCCTCTGCTCAGCAACACACCACGCCTTTTCCCGACACCGCACCCCGTACGGAATCACCCACCCCTACCAACGAAATGTCCTCTCCCTAGCGTGAGGCTGCCTAGAGTTGCAGACCCAGACAACACATCCTTCTACACACCCCCGCTACCGCTAACCTTTTTCCCCACCAGTGGCCTACAGCAGACCTTAGCGTGAGGCTGCCTCCGCTAGCGGCGCAGGCCCATTCGCTATATTTTCCACCCCAGTCTTCCTTTTCCTTCCCTGTCGCTACCCAAGCCCCAGGGGCCGTCCCAAGCGTGAGGCTGCCTCCGCTTTCAACTTCGGCCCCGGAGTTTCTCCCTCCCAACACTCTTACTCAGGCGAACTCACGATTTTCTCTGTTTTCAGCAACACAGATGACCATACAACCAAATGCCATAACTTCGGAACTGCCCCCTGTCACCAGCAACATCAGCGAGCGCAGATTTTATCAGAACTTCAGACAGCTGTCTCCAAAAGCGGATTCCAACCCTCGCTTTTCAGATTTAATCTTCCCATAAATTACCCCTTGAGACCACTGCTCGATTCCTCTCTCAACTCCATTTTCAAGCCTTTTCCCCCAGAACCCTCCAATCTTACCTAAGATTGGTCTTGGTCTTGATTAGCTGTTGAAGGTCATTATGCATGCTAAAAACTTACAAGCAGGTGTGTTGAGGCAAGTTGGAACTAAACTCTGCAGGACAGTGGCCCTCCAGGACTGAGTTTGGACACCCCTGCATTAAAGGCTATTTAAGTGGAATCCAATTTTTCCATAAACTTATTTTCGGCTCACCCTCCTTCTCAATAACCAACTCACATACATCCCTGCTTATCAAAGGTGTCCAAAAAACCCATCCTACCCGTCCAGATGTTGGACTACCTTTAGCATTAGACATACTCATTAAATTGCATCTCCACCCTCCGCCTAGGCTACCATTCCATTATTCCAGCTCGCACACTGGACACTATGTTCATCTTGGCCTTTATCAGTTTTCTCAGATGTTCTGAACTCGCCATTACCTCTAATTTTAACCCTAAAATTCACCCCACCATTTCAGATTTATCAATATTGGACAACGAAACCATCTCTTACTTTATCAAACAAAGTAAGCCAGATCAGACGAAAAAAGGTAATTTCATTTACATTTTTAATCTCCCGTCACCCATCCAACTGTACCAAGCCCTGCTATCCTACCACAGATTAAAACCCCTTATGATCAGCTTTTCACAGACGAAATCGAATCACCCCGTTACACGTTTTTGGTTTCAAAAGCATCTCAAATTGGTCTTGATCCAATCCGGCATCTCTGAAGAGCACTTTTCAAGCCACTCTTTTCATATAGGTGCCGCAACCACAGCTGCCCAAAAAGGCCTCTCCCTGCAACAGATTCAAGCACTTGGTCGCTGGTTGTTCAAAAACTACATTAGATCTAACTTCCACATCAATAAAGCACACCAAACCATCATCAGCTAATCTACTCACCCCCACCCGCCTTTCACCCTTCTCTTCAACTATCTTAGCACTTCAACTCACACCGAAGCCTGCTCCATCCATCCCAAGTTCTTCGTCCAACAATTCTCACCTTAACAACAGTATTAACCCTCAACCCCGCAGAAGCCCAGCCTACCTCCTAAGTTTTATCGCCAAAAGGGCTAAGTCCGCTCCATGCCGTTAGGACGCCGTGAGTGGTTTCCCATTTCAAATGACTAATGTTCTATTCTCGCTCAACTACTGGCAGTGCTTGCCTGTCCGATCGCTGCTAGTATTGAACTCCCGTCGGATGCAGTTTAGAGCCCTCCAAGTAGAAACAGCCTAGCTCCACACCCGCTTGACTGTCGGCGATGCTTACCCGTCCGATCGCCCCGAGTATTGAGCTTAAGCAATTTTCACCCATCTTCCAGCTTAAAAGCTTTTCCGATCACTTTTGGGGGGTCAGTACCTGCTGTCTGTTGTTCCATTTTGCATCTCTTTGGGGGAATACTCTGAGTTTGGGCTAAAATCCGGGCTCAGAGCTTTTCCTTACGGACAGCACGCCAAATATGCATACATTTCTTTCTTTCTTGTGAACTCGTGAAATTATGTTTTATTAACAAAGTTCGGGAGGAACACGTTCAAATTATCTAACCAATCAACAAGAGATAAGGGATATATATATACACATAGATGACTCACCTATGTTCCTCGAACGGGTTTCCGCATCCCAGATACAGGGGGAGTGCTCTGGGTTCGGGCCAAAGTCCAAGATCAGAGCCCTCCCCTCGGACAGCACTCCAAATATGCATACGTTTATTTCCTTCAGATTATATGTAAGTGTGAACTTGTGAAATTTCTGTTTGCACTAGGTATTTCACATAATAAAGAAGGAGAAGCGGCGGCAGACGTATGGATTAGAGCTCATTGCCTCTGAGAACTTCACTAGTCGAGCTGTTTTGGAGGCTCTTGGTTCCTGCATGAACAATAAGTACTCTAAGTATCCTGGCCAGAGGTGACTATTGTGCAATGACATTTCATGTACTGTTAAATTACTATTTTTATGTTGTTGTAATGACAATAAGATTAATATGTGTTAAATGTCAAATTTTGTTTAATGTTATAAGATATTATGGAGGCACAGAGCATGTTGATGAATTGGAGAGTTTGTGTCAGGCAAGAGCTCTCAAAGTCTACGGCCTCGACCCGGATAAATGGGGAGTGAATGTTCAACCGTACTCTGGTAGGCTTGTTTCTAGTTACATGTAACGGGTTTATGTAATTAAATTACAAAATAAATATTACTGTAATCCATTACAGTTACTAAAAAGAACTGTGTAATTAAATTACAGTTACTCATGAAAATGTGGACAATTATTAAATGGGTTACATCTGAATATTCCTGTAAAAAGTTACTATATGTTAAATAATATTCATTTGTTGCTTTCTTATTGATGTGCACAATGCCTCCAGCCATTTAAAGACCGTTTAGTAAAGCGATGCTATTCTGATGCTTTTGATAGGCTTTCTTGTTTGAATTTGCAGTTGAAAACATTCGTTAGAAATTTAGAAAAGTAATAAAATATAAGAAGTTACATTACTTTAATAAAGTAATTACTTACACTACTTATTAGGGGTGTGAAGAGACATGAGATTGGGTTCACAAGAATGAGACGAGACAAGATTTTTGCACTGAATTTTTAAGAAATTCTCAATGACAAAATTCATAAATGGAAAAATAGTCTGCAGGTGCATTTTGAAATCTTTTAACTAATCATCTTGTAATGAATGTAATTTCAGTTCTAATTTCTGAGTATGAATTATCATATACATTGAAAGAAAACACCTGAAATGTAACAGGTTTTTCCACAAACTCAACTAAAGGAGAAAACAAACTGGCTTCTCTCCTGTATGATTTAACATGAGTCTCTTCAGACCTTACTGTAGGCCTACATGAGCTTCCAGAACTTCTGATTGAAGCTGTGTGTGACCTCCTAATTGAACTTCTTTCCACAAATGTAACAAAAAAATAAAAAGTATAAAGAACAAAAAAAAAAATAAAAAATGTCTTAGTCTTATTAAGTGCAAACAATAAGTACAACCATAATCAAAGTACTCTCTCAATATTCAAAGTGGAAACAGAGACCACACCAGAGCTAAGAGGTGGTTACAACTACACAGCCCAGCCTAGGATAGATTTGATATTGGGAGACAGGTTATTGAATGTAGCCTAATTTGCGTGCATCAGGGAGCTTGCGTTTTAATTTCACTTAGAATTCGTGATTGTGCATTCTCCTTGTATAGTACGGCCGTCATCCGACGATTTACGAACTGTTGTGCAACGAATCATCAGCCATGATTTTGTCATTAATCTCGCCTTACTCTCGTCACGCTATCAATGAACTGTGATTTCTGCTGCACTGTGTGCGACTCTGCAGCTCGTGCTGAAGTGACCGTGGCACGAGATCTCGTCTCACACCCCTACTACTTTTTACATTTTCAATTGGGTAACTTGTAATCTGTAATATATTTAATTTCCAAAGTTACCTTCCCAACACTGTATATGAAACATTAAATCAATTGCACATTGTTCAAAATATTGTTCATTTTTTTCCTCAGGGTCACCTGCAAACTTTATTGTATACACAGCCATAGTGGAACCTCATGGGCGGATCATGGGCCTTGATCCTTCTGATGGCGGACATATCTCCCATGGCTTCACGATTGACAAGAAGAAAATCTCAGCCACATCTATTTTCTTTGAATCAATGCCTTATAAGGTAACCTTGTGATTATAATCAACTTTGTAGTGAACTCTTTAGTTGGCTAAGTGATAAGTTCAACATTTACTAAGACATTATTAAAATCAAAAAATGTATCTGTTAATATTGTTTAATGGAAGAGAACTAACAATAAACATTTGTATTTTTATTAATTGACGGTAACAAATATGAATAAATACTCTTACTGTATTTGTAATTGCACATTTTAGTTAATGGATTAACTAACATTAACTATTGGGACCTTATTGTAAATTGTTTTTCCCCAGGTAAATCCAGAAACTGGATATATTGATTATGACAGACTTGAGGAAAATGCTCGCCTCTTCCACCCAAGGCTAATCATTGCAGGTCAGCATAATTAACTTCTTAGGGAAATCTAAGGAATTTCTGAACTATAAGATGTAAAGTATTCATAATTTTAGATGTTGGACAAAAAATAGTCTATTTAACCTTACTTGAAAACGCTCCAGTTACGTTACCTTGGTTCCATGAGATAACGGGAACGAGCATTGTGTGAGAGATTTTCTCTCTCTCGCTGTGGGAAACTCAGTTTACGGCTCCTCAGTGAGGAGGGTCCCTGGCAGGCTACTAGAGTCAAGGACTTAGAATGTCCAGAAAAGGCAGACTCGGGTTCGGTGACCGGAGTCCGAGGGTATTTTAGAAAATCCCCTTGAGGGTGGGGCTTGGTCTAAGCTGACACGACGCGTGCCTGAAGAACTGGGACATCCAAGTTGTAGAACCTGATAAAGATGGACGACGAGGACCAGCCGGCCGCACAGGCACAGATGTCAGCCATGGATATTCCGCTAGATCATGCACAAAAGGAGGCCATAATTTTCCTCTGGGGGAGTGGGCCCTCACACCAATGGGGCACTGGAAGTCCAGGGACTTGTAGGCAGGGTCCGAAATTAACTTTTTGGCTCACCTGCCATGGGGACTGGTAGATGAAAAAATCCACCAGCCAAGCATATTTTTTACTGGCCAAAATAATAAACAGCCTTTTTGTGTCACACATAGGGAGAGCGGGGTTGGTTGGCACACTTTTCACTCTCTGTCATATTTCTCAGTCATGCTATATCTTAAAATAGTCTAACCAGTAACAAATGAAAGGTTAAGATCTCAGCTCAACAGATACATTTAATGTTCACAAATGATTCCTAAACATTTTTTATTCATCATTAAAGTGATGTTGTGCACTTGTGCCAACCAGCCCCAGTATGGGGGTTAGTTGGCACATGCAATGGGTTGGTTGGCACAGATGCTATAGTTACAAAGAATGAGGTCACAAATATAAAGAACCATTTACAGATGCAGAATAACATTCAACAGAATTTCTGCCCATTTTTAACCAAAGCAAAAACAAATACAGTTTGTATAGTATACAGGTGCTGGTCATATAATTAGAATATCATCAAAAAGTTGATTTATTTCAGTAATTCCATTCAAAAAGTGAAATTTGGATATTATATTCATTGATTACACACAGACTGATATATTTCAAGTGTTCATTCCTTTTAATTTTGATGATTATAACTGACAACTAATGAAAACCCCAAAATCCGTATCTCAGAAAATTTGTTTCTACCCGCATTTGGCGCTTGGCGGGTGTTAATTTCGGACCCTGCTTGTAGGCTAGTGCTAACGCGTCCACTAACCAATGGGACAGTCTCCGCTTCGTAACCGGCAGCAGTAGCGTTGTTAACCACCACGCAACCCACGCAAATGCTTAGGGCCCCCTGCTGACCGAGCAATTAAATCAGTTGATGACCGCTGTTACAGCAGCGCATTTGACCTCATTTATTACATATTCCATAATCGTAACCAAATTTATAATGCTGCAAAAATTTTTCGCTGATGTGCAAATTGATGCAAATAAGCCTGAATTAAATCTGCTCATCATTTAAGGAATCATGTCTCTTCTTGGATTAATCAATGCTCTCAATGCTTGTCACAACTGTGCAGTTTTTTTTTCCAACAACAACAACAACAACAACGTTTAATTTAGGTTTCATTTAAATATACCTAATACTAGCAAAAAATATAGGCCTATATTTAGATTGTAAAATACACACTGTTGTCTATGGAAGAACACGTAAGTTCTTCGTGGACTCCTGGGAAGAACGGGGCTGGCAACGCCACGGCTGTAGGAACCAGTCATCGTGGCGGCTGTGGACGGGCTCTTCCGGAGCCGATCAGTCCAAGCCTAGCTCAGTTACACCCTTGGTAAGGACACGGATGAGCTCCAAGTCCTGCTGAGGTCTCACTGAGTCCGTCTCTTTAAGCGCTGGGTGGGCGGAGTCATCACCATAGTTCACCCAGTCCTCAGCATCAGATGCCGCCAGAGGTATTTAATCATCACAATCCTCCCTGGAGCCGCCTATTAAAACCATGCTGTTGCGCCAGAAGAGGGAGCACGCTGTGGGGAGAGCCACGCGGGCGCTGTGCCGACATGAGAATTTGCTTTTTTTTCGCAGCGTGCGCCATGAAAATGCTCACAGCGCATAAAATCTCTTACGCAATGCAAGTGAACCTTAACGAAAGGGAACTCATTTTTTCTTTGAGAGTTGAGATATTTTTGGGAGTTGGGATATTTTTTAGATATATTATTTTTTTGTGTAATTCCTTGTTATTTTTATACATCTCTTTGTTAAACTAAATAATGTGAAAAAAACAATACATTATGCAAAAGTAATTGCACAAAAAAAACTACAGAAACATTTATGAACATTCCCTCTTTTTCTGCTATTAGTCAGATAAACAATTAGCTCTACCCAAATTCACAAAATTGGTTGAACCAGTGTTGCTGGTTAGGACAATGGATTTTAAAATTGAAAGAAATGACAAACATCTCCTTTAACATTTCTGTGTATCATTGTTAAGGAACCAGCTGCTATTCCCGTAACCTGGACTACAGTCGGCTGAGGAAGATTGCAGATGAGAATGGAGCGTATCTTCTGGCAGACATGGCTCACATCAGTGGTCTAGTAGCAGCAGGAGTCGTTCCATCTCCGTTTGAATACAGTGATGTTGTTACCACCACGACCCATAAGACCCTGAGGGGCTGCAGGGCAGGAGTCATTTTCTTTAGGAAGGGTGAGTTCAGTGTGATCTGACCTGTCACACTAAATCTAGGCCAGTGGTATTCAAATGGTGGATATTTGGTTCCATCCGGTTTGCGGGACATAATTGCGCCATTTTACAATTTCCACAGTTTAAAGTGTGCAGCACGTCAAAACAGCAGAGCGGTTCCACAAGCGCTCAGGGTCATTTACGGTAATGATCTTTAAATACATTTACGGTGTTATATCCTTAAATATTTGGTAACACTTTAGAATACTGTTCCTTCATTAATGAATAACTACACAGAAACAAATGAGTAATGCAATATTAACATTCTAGTAACTACTATTAACTAACAATAAACTCTGATTAATGAATAAGTAATAGCGCTCAGTCGAATGTGGTAGTTCACTATTAGCTAGTCTCAGCCTCAGACGTCACCAAAACCCCTCTTGGAAGAAGAAAGCCTTGTGTTTACAACTGTGACAATGAGTGCTTAGGATCAACTAAACACTGGATTTTCAAAAGTATGTAAGGTTCGCGCTCCATTAATGCAGTACACTTGCACAAGGTTCTCGAATAAATAATTTATTAGATGCACGCTGATCTGTTATTGTAGGGACATTGAAATTATATTGGCATGCACCTAAACATTATGCGGAACAAAACAAACTGTGATTGATTGCATTACATGTCAGTCAAATGTCCTCTTGGGTGGTCCTTGGCCAACAAATGTTGCGATAGAGTCCAGACCTTCTGCCTTCAGTCTGAAGGTCTGGCTATGAGAGACTAACTATTAGCTAATCAGTAACTACTATTTTTCATACCTCACTGAAGACTACTAAGAACTATATACAGGTTCATAATTAATATTAATAATGCATAATGTATAAGGTAATGGTAACCCATTAGTAATGAATCAAGTGCTACTCCTTCTAAAGGAGCTACTAATAATTTGGATCAGTATTCTAAAGGGAAAAGCTTTATAACTACCTAATATTGACTAAAGTCATTGTAAGCTTTTGAGGTTTTCGTAAGGTTTTGGATAGTAAAAAATAGTAGTTACTGATTAGCTAATAGTGAACTACCACATTCAACTGAGCGCTAAATAATTTGTTAATCAGAGTTTTTTGTTAGTTAATAGTAGTTACTAGAATGTTAATAGTGCGTTACTCATTTGTTCCTTTGTAGTTATTCATTAATGAAGGAACCGTATTCTAAAGTGTTACCAAATATTGTTATCTAGAGCCAAACTCGCTTCATTCAAGCCTTCGGATGAGATGTTAAAACGAGGTCCTGACTCTCTGTGGTCATTAAAAATCCCATGGCACTTCTCGTAAAGAGTAGGGGTGTAACCCCGGTGTCCTGGCCACATTCCCTCCAATGGCCCTTGCCAATCATGGCCTCCTAATAATCCCCTTTCCATTGAATTGGCTCTATCACTCTCTCTCCTCTCCACCTATAGCTGGTGTGTGGTGAGCGCACAGGCGCTGTTGTACTGTGGCTGCCGTCGCATCATCCATGTGGATGCTGCACACTGGTGGTGGTTGAGGAGAGCTCCCGATATGATTGTAAAGCGCTTTGAGTGTACAGTGGTACATATGAAAGCGCTATATAAATGCCTCATTCATTCATTCAAGCACTTTGCGCTCTGTGTGCGTTGCTTCTCTCCCACTAAAGAAGTAAAGTGCCACATAAAGAGCTGCAGATGACGCGGTTATTTTAACAACAGTAGCAGATAGCCTACACATTGAGCAGAAAAAAATAGATACATTTGCTAAAACCCTGCAGAAAACAAGAATGCAGAAAATACAATTATTTTGATCTTTCATAAAGATGACTCAGAATGGTTAACTAAACAGGTTTGTTAACCATGTGTTAACGCATGTAAATTGCATTACTTATAATGCGTTACCCCAACATTGATCATGATACACTCTTGAATTTCAGGAGTTCGTAGTGTTGATGTAAAGACAGGCAAGGAGACTCTGTATAACCTGGGGAGTCTGATTAGCCAGGCTGTGTTTCCTGGACTGCAGGGTGGCCCTCACAACCATGCCATTGCAGGTAAGAACTGACGTCCTCCATGTCTTTAATATAAAAGTTAGAGAAGTTTGCATTTACACTAGAAATGTTTATGATTAATCGAAGATCTATTAATTGACATTTGATTAGCATGCCTAAATTTAATTTAGTTAAGTAACCATCCAATCAGATGTGGAAAACACTATACATACAGTCATCTGATGCTAGAGTGCACAAGTCTCATCCTCTCCTTACGTACCCGTAACAAATCCTTCCCTCGTGGATCAAAATGACCCAAAGCTCTAAAATGATACTTTTTTTTTCAGAAAGCATATATCATTTCATTTTTTAATGCAGGTTTTTTTTTTACAGATTTTTGTTTATTTTTTATTGTATTTACCTCCAAATTAATATATTTTATCAATAATTTTAATATAAATAAGCACATTCTTCATATTCTTTCACTTAAATACAAAATAACTATCCATTACATGCAAAAACTTGTTAAAACAGCTCAAAAACTATCACATTGTGTGTCTCTGCCGACCGAAATCTAACATGATATTTCATGACTCTTGCCACTAGGTGGCCTTATAGTATATAGATGGCCTTTATGTAGCAAATTAACTGTCAGTTTCTCTTCAGTTTTTTTCATCAGTATGCAATTAGGTATATATTTAGACATTATAAAATAATTTTTTGGTAATGTTAGGGAATTTACAGTTAAAGACTCAAGGACCAGATATGATTAATTAAGACCCGGAGTCAGAAGTGCAGTCAATTTAAGACAAGAGTCAGAATTATTTGGGTTCCTCGTCTTCGAGTCGCGGCGGTGGGGGAACCAGGGCTGGCGGATTAATGTGAGAATGAAACAGGGGTTTTAATTTAGAGACATAAAAGACGGGATGAATTCTCCTGTACGCAGGAGGAAGTTTGAGTTGGACTGCCACCGGACTAAGGACTTTGGTGACAGTGACCGGGCCGATGAATTTGGGAGCTAACTTGTTAGAAACGGAGCAGAGCAGAATGTTCTTGGTTAAAAGCCACATCTCTTGACCAACGACGTACACGGGAGGCTTAATGGGCTTTTTTTGCGCACAAAAAGTATTCTCATCGCTTGATAAACTTAAGATTGAGCCACTGTAGTCACTTGGACTATTTTAACGATGTCTTTAATAACTTCTCTGGGCTGGCAAGTTTCAATCCCTTAAGAAGCCTATGGAGGAGTGATCCAGCTCTCAGATTTAATCAAAAATATCTTAATTCGTGTTCCGAAGATGAACGAAAGTCTTACGGGGTTGGAACAACATGAGGGTGAGTAAATACTGACAGAATTTTCATTTTTGGGTGAACTATCCCTTTAAATAAAATAGTCCAGATCTGGCCTCTCTCAATCTACACTGTCGTCGCCCCTCCTTTTATGCTTCCGCTCCTCCGTGAGAGACATAAGACCGGTGCGTTGCGCAGGTGTCGCTCATCAATAATCATAGCACCGGCCTTGCGCCGTTCTTCCAAGGCCCTTGACCTCGTCCTGCTCACCACACAGAATAATATAGAAGACAATAAAAAAATAGTAAATTAAATAGTGACTAGTACCTACCTGAAACGAGTACTCGTCATAAAAATGGGAATTAAGAAAATATAGATGAATATTTAGATTTTAGGAAATTTACTTTATAATATAAAATATAATATAGCTATGAACTAAAATGCTAAAACTATAATATAAATCATATCAACTCATGTCTCAACTTTCACAGCTAAGTTAACTAGCGAAATTGCTAGCTATTTTAGTCTGACTGACTCCTGTGGCCAACTAAGGTTACTAATTATATAATGATCAAATACAACCAGAAACAAATGTTCAGTCTTGCTTGTGAAAGGTAATTCCCCGAGACCTGTTTTCAATTGTGCGGCGATTTGTACAGCCCCAAGCAGCTCACGATGCAGGCATTTTTCTCAATTCCCGTTATGATAGTTATGGGAAAGTTGCCCTCCGAAATATGGCGGCGCCGTTGACGTACGATCCAGCGTCTATGCGTCAAACCATAGACTGTAAAAACTGACGTCATCGGGAAGGAACGCCATTCCAGAGCAGAAGCACATTTTCAGATTTTGATTAACAGATTTTGACAAACAATTTTTTTTTCTGTGTATTAACTTGAACAGATTAGTTGTCCACCACAAGACTAGTAATGTGTGCTAACAAAGTACATAAGGTCAATTTTGATTTCATGACGACTAATAGGCCTATTACTGGCATCCTTGATTTTAATTTGTGTTTTTTTTTTCTACCAAACGTGCTTTGGTCAAATTAAACAGTAAATATTTATTAATTATATATTAAATTGTTTATTGATACCGATAATTACATTTTATAATTATTGATTATTAATATTTCTAAAAATTCTTAATCTGATTTCAGATTTGTTTTATTTGTTTGTTTGATGTGATGTGCAGGGGTTGCTGTTGCTTTGAAGCAGGCTCTGACTCCAGAGTTCAAGATCTATCAATTGCAAGTTCTCGCAAATTGCAGGGCTTTAGCAGCCACCCTAATGGAAAAGGGCTACAAAGTTGTTACAGGTAAGTTTCCTAAGGATTTAAATATAAATTATAGCTAAATGAAACCATTGGCTGATAGTGATATTGGATACAGAAGGGAAACTGTTCACTTTATCTTTTGTTTTTAAATTTAGGTGGCTCAGATAATCATCTCATCTTGGTTGATTTACGTTCAAATGGAACTGATGGAGGAAGGGCAGAAAAAGTGCTGGAGGCTTGTGCCATTTCCTGCAACAAGACCTTCTGCTCAGGTGCCTTAAAATACTCCATTAATACTACTTTATCATATCTCTTATAAATGAACATATCTCTTTATAATAAACATATCTCTTTGCTACTTGTTTCTCTTGATTTCTATGTTTATGTACCACTATCTCAATTTATTTTATTGTTTATATGTCATGTTCTATGTCATGTTTATTTGTACATTATTGTAAAGCGACCTTGAGTATTCTGAAAGGCGCTATATAAAATAAACGTATTATTATTATATTACTTTGGTAACAGTTTACAATAAAGGTTTATTATTTAACTACCTTAGTTAACGTGAACTAAGAACAATACTTCTAAAGCATTTATTAATGTTAGTTCATATTAATTTCAACATTCACTAATACATTAATAAAATCAAAAGTTGTATTTGCTAACATTAGTTAATGCACCGTGAACTAACATGGACAAACAATGAACAGCTGTATTTTTATTAACTAACATTAACAAAGATTAATAAATATTGTAACAAATGTATTGCTCATAGTTAGTTCATGTTTGTTAATACTGTACATTAACTAATGTTAACTAATGAACCTTATTGTAAAGTGTTACCAATACTTTTATTACTTTAATAATCCTTTTACAGTGAATGTGATATTTTTGGATGTTTTACCACAAGAATCTAATCAGTTTTTCCTCTCCCAAACTCCATTTTGAAGGTGATAAAAGTCCCTTGTGCCCAAGCGGCCTTCGTTTAGGATCTCCTGCTCTTACATCTCGTGGATTATTGGAGGACGATTTCCGTAAGGTTGCTGAGTTTATTCACCAGGGTGAGTTTGTTTTAAGCAATAATATAATATTAAAGGATATGGAACAAACTTTTAACCTACTTCAGACATTGATTGTGTATCTGTTCTTAGGCATTGAGTTGACATTGGAGATCCAAAGAAACATGAATCCTAAAGCAACTCTGAAGGAGTATAAAGAGGAACTGGCACAAAATGAGAAGTACCAATTAAAAATAAATGAAATCCGAAAGGAAGTCGAAGACTTTTCTGGAAAGTTCCCAATGCCTGGGTTGCCGGAGTTATAATTACTGTCTTTCTGACATTTTGGTCTTCCCAAAATAAAGATTTCATTTGATTGGATGGGCAGAGGCTTGAATAACATGGTTTCTGTACTCTTGCTTGTGTTTTCTCTTATTTTCTGTGAATTAACCTGCGTAATCTACGAAAAGTTTCCTCTAAAACCGATCAACAGAGAAAAAATATTCAACTGGCACAATAGATTTGGACATGCAATGCAAATAAAGCCTATTGTAAAGCCTGTGAACATGTGACTGGACCTCTGCCTTGATGATTAAGTATAAAATGTACTTTTCACTGTTACTATTTACCCTAATAAGTTTACATGTGTAAGTCATTACAAATTCTGAATGAGACAAATCATGTGCCTTTAATTACATAATAAAGAAAAGTATAGGCTAGTTTTGCTAAATACACAAACTGTTACAAGGTAGGTATAATACCATTTGATAAAGATGTGATGCACATGGATTAATCAGAAATAATTTAATGAGATTGAAGGCAGAGCAATTTCACAGTGGGCAGCAACTTAAAGCACACAGATGACACTCAATTTACTCGACTTTAACATCCATAAATATTTTAGCATGAAGATTACACCTTACCCCGGAACAGCTTACAATACTGTCTTAAAATAGATTTGTGAAAAGTAGCAACAAAACTGCGTGATTTAGACCGTTACAGCAAACAAGATTTGTTCAAAATCAGCAAAAAGAAATAACCTTCTTAGAAGATAATGTGCGTATAATGGTATGGCTTATTCTCAATATACATTCAACAGACTGCAATTAAATGCTGAAAATCATTACAAAGGCCAATAATTACTGGGTAGCCAAAATAACTTAATATTAAGACACACTTGTGATGAAACAGCGGTGGCAGTAAAGGACTGTATTTTCTGGACTACAACTGCGTTCATGCAGTAGTGGGGATAACAGTTACAGACAACGTCTTGGCAACAACCACCATTATCGTTCATTTCACAACACTACAACAGACATTAGAATGAAGTGCCAGTTCACCCTCAGTTACTCATGCTGACGTTGCTTGCACACAACTTAGACAACAATTTATATCCATTTTAAATACATCTAGAAAGGCTGAAGAGTAACACGTGAGATACAATGGAAATGCCCTCATATTTTACCATTGTTACATTTTTGTGTTCTTCAAACATGCAGAAGATTGTGTAACAGTTCTCCACGATGTGACATTTTACATGCAGTACATTCATTCACCTTATCACACAATTATGTTAAACACAAAGGGCAGTTGGCTCAATTTTTGTTTGTTTAACAATGTCTGTAACCTTTGTTCATCTTTGTATTTAAAAAAAAAAATCCCCTCAGATTTTATGTCCACTAGAGAGGGCAGAAAAAAGGAGCAAATTTGCATGTCTTTCTTATATTAATAATCAATTGACGCATTAAATTTCTCACGCTCAGAATGCAAGAATCAAAAAGCTAATAAAGGACCAATCCATGAATTAGCATCAAATAATTTTTCTACTAATTTAAATGCATATAATGCTATGTTAGTGCATTTTATAGAGGCTGTTGGTCAATGGTAAACAGCAGCAGCATACTGAGAAGAACATGTATTGTAAAATACACTTCTGATGCCACTTAAGTTAGTTCCATTAAAATTATGCTTGCGATTTTCATGCTTGCAACAGTCTCATTGCTTATGAAGGCAAAAAACATTAATGATTAAACAGGCTACCAGGACCAGATTAATTATATCGTGATTAGAGACTCTCCTGCTGTTGTTCCTGTGTAGCTATAGCTGTTAATGAAAACAAGCCTGTAACTACACATTTAAATTAGCTGTTTCATACGGCCTCTTTCAAAACATGCCTACTTTTGCTTGGACGACGGTGAAATCTTGCTGAATCTTGATTTTATTACAGAGCTTCTGTAAGGTCTTCAGACCACATGAGGAACCTATTTTCTCAATTTTACGGAAAACGGTTTAGCAATAGATTTAAATATGCAATCTTTACACTAAACAAATAGACCACATTCTGTAACAACGGACTGCTTCCTGGAATGCCACGAGAATATTCACACACATACACACAAAAAAAAGAAAGGAAAAAAAAGAAAAGTAATTACTTTCAAATAATACATTTGGTCTCCCTTAACCGGGTTTAATGGTGAACAGATAATAGACACATTCAGATTTTGTACAAATAGCTGGTGGTATAATTAAAACAAAAAGACTGCTTGACCCACTTCGAGGACCCCTGAACGTAATGTTGCTTGATGAGCTCACTCAGGTACTGGACGATTTTACTCTCCTCAACAGTGTAGCCGAGCTGCAACAAGAAATTAGTCCTGCGTGATTTTACCGAGCCCTGGTTGTTGATGTCCATAGGAAGATGAATGTGATGGCAGAATGTGTAAAGGAAGGCCTTGGCTGTAAGCTGAGTTAACATACCCTGAACATGGAGAAAGTAGGTGCTGCCACGCTTGATCTGAGTCCTGTGGTCCGCCAAATGGCTAATTAGTGTTCCTTGGTATGGTGGACACCGGAGGGTCTTGTTGTCACAATCCAAAATGCTTATGTAACGGCTGTATCGATTCAGAGAGTGGAGGATGCTGGATCCAGCCGGGGAGGCAGCTCTGGAAAAAAAAAGAAGGAAATGTCAAAACTCTGTACTCTGCACTTTTGGTCACTGATTTAAAGCATTACAAGCAAAACAAATATATTTTGACCACTATGATACAGAGTTATTGATTGACTACAGGTCAAATTTTCTCAACACACCTCTGCAATCCAATAAGTTTCCACCTCTGCAAGTCGGTAAGCTGAAATGGTGTCGAAAGCCATGGTTGGACGGTTTCCCCATACTTGCCGAGATTGGGTACGAAAACGAACAAAGCATTGACCAGCTTCCTCACCATGCCCTCATCCACCCCCAAAATAACAAGCGTTCGGCCACTTAGAAGGCAGAAAATGGCTTGGTGAGCAAATGGATATTGCCTGATGAATCGAAGCGCGCTGTGACCAGCTTTCTTCTTCTGCTTTAGTGTCAACGCACTGCCATAAGTGAATGGAGACACTGTTCGGTCAGAACTGGTGGAGGCGCTCATGTAGCTCGTACTATCAGATGCATCTTCGATATTAATTTTTGCCACATCCTCTGAGAGAACGCAAGTGTTAAGTTCAGAAAAAGTCAGTCCCATGTTGGGGCTCTCTGCGAGGGTGGACTCTTCCAGAATGTAGTTTACCTGTAAGGCAGTATCTCCCTGAAAAAGAGACAGGGGTTCTTGGTTTACCACAGTGTCGCCACAACACTCCTGAGCGAGCTCAGGTAAAGGTTCCTCAAAAACAAAACTGTCCTGTCCAATACAGCAGGATGCATCCATCGGGACTAGATTCCCGTCGGATGACCTACGTGGGACAGCAACAGAATGGGACGCATTTTCAAATGAGGATGCAATGGATACCTTGCACTTTCTTTCAAGGCCATCAAAGTAATTTGCCTGTAGACTGGAAGGACTAACACCTCCAAGAGCCTCAATGCTCTTGTCGCTACTGAAACTCCCTTTGGTCTCCGTGTCGGCGGCTTCAGAGGTTTCCTGTGTGATGTCAGATGTACTGGATTCAGGAGGCCCTTCCATAGACTCCACACCTGGCTTAATGTGATCTACATCTATGCAGGTGGTGTAGGATTCGAGACTCAGCGGCTCACCAGATAAGTGCAGAACGGGGATTGTTGGGATGTTGGAAGAGAAATTGAAGTTCTTTGAGGTTCCTTCGTCCTCCCAGTCACATTCAGCTTCGAAGAGAAAACTAGTAACTCTCTGTTTGCTCAGAAGAGCCCTGTCGATCTGGCTGGTGTAAATAGAGCACAGATCTCCTCGGAACGACTTCTCGATTACATTTAGTTGCTCTAGAGTTTGGTGATAAAAGTTGGAATCACAGAGCTCTTCCAACGTTTTCAAGCGTTTATCAAAGCACTTTGCAGATTTGGCCTTGATGAGCTGAGGCGTGTAAGAGGACTTTCTACCATCGCTTTCAGATTCTACAGTCTTCTCTGCAACTTCAGAATGATTACTATTTAGTGTATCATCTGATAGACTTCTCTCAGCCTGTTTTTCTGTCTCGCATTCTACAAAATCCTTATCTCTCTTTTTCCTGGAAGGATAAGATGTGATTTGCCTCAGTAGATCTTTGTGTTCATAGATAGACTTCTCCATATTTGCTAATTCATTTGCCTTCTCAATAGCTTGTGTGGAATAACAGCCATTGTTCATTTTCTGCAGCTCTGCCTCTTTGTGCAGCACCGATCTGGTGTACTCCAAGTCTTTCAGTTTCTTTTCCAGTTCATTTGCAAAAGCTTTCCTGTTTCCTGATTTGACAATTTCTGAAGCCTTGGAAAACTCGGATGACAGCTCTTGAAACTGCTGCATGATCTTCCTTTCGTCTGCGGAAATGTAGGCCATGCAAAAGGGCCGTACGAATCCACGAGCCTCCAAGTCATACAGTGTCAGATGATGGACGTAGGCAAAAGCCCCTTCCTTGGAATCACCTAAGACAACTTTTGAGTCCTCCACAAAATTTAGCTTTGGGTAGTTACTGCCAGGAGGATGTCCGGCAAAAGATGCCTGGTAGTCCACAGACATGATGCGTAGTGAGAAGTAGTTAAGGTCAAATGTCCCGCACACTTTGGGGTCATTGGGAATGGTGAGTAAAGGCTGTGGACCAACCTGTTCTGAAAATTCAGAGATGAGTATGAAATCTTTCGAGAATTTCGCATAGGATGTCTTCGTCCATGGATTTGCATTGGCAGTATGAGTAAACAAAGGCACAGAAAACTCCTCTGGAAGTGACAATGGATCCGAGAATGACTCCCCAAAGTCATCTTCTTTGGTAAAAGCCACCAAATCTGGTGAGCCAATCATGTTCTCTGAGTATATAAAGAGACATCAGCAGAAATATCCTTCAATGCTAAGTATCTCCATCAATGAATACATAATATTTAACAAAGACATCGTTTTGAAAACACAAATCATAAATATGTTGTGCACTGTGGACTGTCTCCCTCTCTGCAGCGGGGCTGGTTAGTCCACTGATCCAGATCACGATCTGCTATGCATAAGCTTAAAGACGATGCTGTCCAGCCTGACAGACCTTTGACGTCACCTGCCATAAATCTGAAACATCTGTCAACGGCCACCGCTTATATAAACCTATTTATAATCGGCCATCTATATAGTATATCAAAGCGAAAACACCACTGTTACAGTGCAAGCCAGCTGCTCAATAAACTGACATCCTCTGAAAGCAGCCATATTTAAACGATCGTAACCTAGTTCCCACGTGACTGTCATGATGAGGAAGTGGATGTGTTTCAAAACCTAGTGAGCTGCCTAGCTAGACAGCATTTTGAAGGTTCCCAGCGACTCGAAAAGCGCTTATAGTGCTCAATATGCCGCCTAGGTACTAACTAGGTTTTTGACACACAGACAGGGCATTTGTTATGACGCGCTTTGTGGTTGTTCGAGGCGAGACATTTGATTATTCGTGTCGTATGACAAGACTCGTTCTTAAATCTCTGGAAATTATTTAATTTTATTTATTTATTTATTTAGTTAGTTAGTTAGCTAGTTAGTTAGTTAGTTAGTTTATGACATTTCGTTGGGGAAATACATATCTATGGGGGAAATACACAATACAGCCATACGGCATTCTAACACATTGCTTTACGGTATTTTTACGACAATTCTCGTCAGGCGCCGGAATTGGAAGTTTTGGGAGTTGATTCATCTGCTGTGTTCACACATTATACTTGTACAGATGTGTTTTCAAAACTTTGAGTTTACACTGATATATCTTATCTCAGTTATTTTATAATTGTCAGTTTTTTTTTACTTTGCTAGTTAGCAAGCAAGCTGCTGTTAATGTGGTGTAATGTCGAGTGTACAGTGATCATGCGCTGCTAGATCAGAGTTATGAACGTTTTGCATAGATCTCTAAGAGTGACAATTCACAGTCAACTTTATAGGCAAATATCTGTAAACATGATAAGACGCACTCAGATTAAGAAAGTGCTTTGTGTTGCCGAGAAAAACGACGCTGCTAAGGGCATTGCAGAAATTATGTCAAATGGGAGATCGAGAAGAGTGAGTGCAGACTGTTGTACAAGTTATCTTGATCTGTAATGTCAAATCTGATTGTGTAATCATCAAAAGAGTTGTTACTTTTATTTGTTAGGATGGTCGTCATTGTTAATGAATCTGGTTTTCTTTACAGAGAGAAGGCTACTCTGTCTACAACAAAATATATGAGTATGAATACAACCTGTTTGGCCAAGTAAGTACTTTTTTTGGTTTATCACAGAAAAAAAAAAAGATTGTAAAACATATAGTCTTTATGTGCTGATCATGATGTTTATTTCTTCACAGAATGTAACTGTAAACATGACATCAGTATCAGGGCATCTCTTGGGTCTCGAATTCAAAGCTCCTTTTCAGAAATGGTAATATATATATATATAAAATATAATATAATAATAACTAACCTAATAACTAACTATAGTTTATTCAAACTTTATTATGTGGTATGTTTCACAGGCATAGTTGTAATCCAGTCCTGTTGTTTGATGCTGAGGTGGAAAAGTACTGCCCTGAAAACTTTATACCGATCAAGGTACTAATTTCCATTCCTTCCATTTAGAATATGAGCTTGTATTTTATATTGAAAAAACTATGTATTTACATTATCCAGAGGACTTTGGAGAAAGAAGTAAGACAGTGTCAAGCGCTGGTCATTTGGACTGATTGTGACCGGGAAGGAGAGAATATCGGATTTGAGATCATTAATGTCTGTAAAGCAGGTAAGTTTAGTGTATCATGTACTGGTGCTGTATATTTCTTACAACTTTTTAAAGTCGGCATGAAACAGCAGTTGTGATAGTCTTTTCTTCCTTATTGTGACGTGCATCCAAATAAGAAAAAATGTAGGGCGGGACTCATCGGATGGTTGTGGTTTGCTATTACTGTGATGTCATGTGAGTGACTGGTTGTCCTGCCCTCACGACAGTAAACATGTCATCTGTGAAGAGATTTATTATTTGATTAAAGATTACGAGGTTACAGGAATATAAAAAAAATAATAATAATTTTGTACACAGAATCATGGATAAATCATAATAAATACTGCTATATTCTATTAAAAGTAAGAATAAACAATTTTGATTTCACAGTGACTTTAACTTCCTGTGATATCTTTCAATTTAGTGAAGCCAAACATTCAGGTCTTCCGTGCACGGTTCTCTGAGATCACCCCAAACTCCATAAGAAGAGCCTGTGAGACCCTCACTGAGCCGAATATCAACATCAGTGATGCTGTGGATGTGAGACAGGAGCTTGATCTCCGCATCGGTAGGCATTTTAAAATATCAGAGAACATTATCACAAGCTACTTTCTTTAAGATGTAATCTAATGTGTTTATCTTATGTACATTATGTTCCTTCAGGGGCATCGTTCACCAGGTTCCAGACATTGCGCTTGCAGAAGATATTCCCAGAATCTCTCTCCGATCAGCTCATCAGTTATGGCAGCTGTCAGTTCCCAACCCTTGGCTTTGTAGTAGAGCGGTTTAAAGCAATTCAAGCCTTCGTCCCTGAAACTTTCTTTAAAATCAAAGGTACTCTGATTTTTTTATTTTTACAGTTCACATTTAATATTGATGAACGAAATGCATCAAGTGCTTTCTCACATACACTTAATTGTCTGTTAGTTGTCCATGAGCCTAACGAAGAGGAATCAGTAGAATTCAGCTGGAAAAGACATCGTCTTTTCAATCACACAGCGTGCCTTGTGCTGTATCAGATGTGCATGGAGGTCTGTGCTTCTGTTTAATTTCTTAAAAGATTTTTAAATGCATAGCAACAATATAGCTTTTGTTCTTTTTTTTTTCTTCATTGAAATTATGCATTACACATTATGTAAGATGTGTGTGTCATTATTCTGTCATGATAAGTTTTCTGTGCTTGGCTTTAATCTTTTCTTTAGGATCCCTTGGCGAAAGTGATATCTGTAACAAGTAAACCAAAAAGCAAATGGCGACCTTTACCCCTTGACACTGTGGTGAGTAATTGAGAACATGTCTCTTGAAAGATTTTTCTGGAAATATGGACAAAAGTAATGGCCGTTCAAAAGTTTACAGATAACAGAAATACAGTAAAAACAAATATTGTGAATTATTTACAATTTAAAATAAATTTTTACAATTTTAATCTATATTAAAATGTAATTTATTTCTGTGATGTTAAAGCTGAATTTTCAGCATCATCACCCCAGTCCTTCAGTGTCACATGATCCTTCAGAAATCATTCTGATATGATGATTTGCTGCTCAAGAAACATTTATTATTATAATCAATTTGGTTATTTTTGTGGAAAACGTGATGCATTTTTCAGGATACTTTAATGAATAGAGAGTTCAAAAGAACAGCATTTATTTGGAATATATATCTTTTTGTAACATTATAAATTTACTGTCACTTTTTATAAATGTATTGCTTCCTTTATGCATCTAAGTATTTATTTCCTTTAAAATAATCTTACTAACCCTAAGCTTTTGAACGATCGTGTACTTTTTGTTATACAGCTACAGACAAGTTGATGAATATTAACAAATTTGACTTTTACAACAATGTACACAATTGTCATCAGCTACTAAAGTTTTTTTCAAAGTGCACTTTGTTGAGTGACTTGTGCCCAAAATGATCCACATATGAGTAGTGCTGTTGCATGAGTTAAGTTCAATTAATAACTGAATCATGGAGATAAAAAATGTAGCATGTATGATAATGCCTGCTTATTTTTTTGGTTAGGAACTTGAAAAACTGTCTTCAAGAAAATTGAGGATAAGTGCCAAAGAAACCATGAAAACTGCAGAAAAGCTGTACACTCAAGGGTATGTTATTGGTTATTTCATCCATCCATATATCTGTGGTCTACTGCAGTGTTTTCCACCTACCAGAATGTTTTCCATGTCTCCCTATTCAACAGCACACTAAAAAGCTGATGAGTTGAAACGGGTGTTTTAATTAGTGAGACATCTAAAACATTCTGTTTGGTGGGTCCCGAGGACTGAGTTTGAGAAACACTGGTCTACAGCATGTCTGTCGTGCCCCTTCACAAATCAGCCTGTTTGTTTCCTTCCAGGTTTATCAGTTATCCTCGCACTGAGACCAACATGTTTCCTCAGAACCTGAACCTTACCCTGCTGGTTGAGCAACAGACACAAGATAATGAATGGGGAAATTTTGCTCAGCGCATTTTGGAAAGCGGTGGGCCCACACCTCGAAATGGAAACAAATCAGATCAGGCCCATCCCCCCATTCACCCCACCAAATACACCAACAGTTTACAGGTGAGCAACCTAGGCCCGACGCCTGGATGGGGCAATTTGTACCCCCTCCACCCCCAAACGCGATTGATTTTTAACCCTTTGACGCGTACGATTACACCAGTGCTTCACGTCAACAACTGCTAAATTCAAATGTGTTTCATGTGTTTTGCTGAGCCAGAGACGGACACGCTCAGTGCTTTTCATGTCACAACTTTTCAGTGTTTTCAAACACATAATGCTTATTTTTGGTTTCAGACATTTAAATACTCATAAGTACTACCAAAAAAATATATATATTTATAGTTTGTTAAATACACACTGATGTTTTTGGAAGCCGCAATAACAATCCATTTAAATATAATTTGATGACATGTTTTATTAATATAAGATACACATTGTTTTGCATTTGTTTACATTGTTTACTCTATTCTTCTACCAGTTCGCTGGCAACTTTTATGTATTTCAGGAGAATTGGATATGTGATGTAAAATCCGACTGATCCGATTCTCTGAATGGCAGCGCAAACTAACATGGCGTCACCCATCGTGCGTTATATATCAGCTAACATGATCATTATAAAGGTTTATGAATATTTTGAATACAAAAGGGATAAATAAAATAAAAGCAATACATCTGTCATACAGATAGCCCCCTCCCCTCGGTACGTGATGCCCTCCCTCAAGAATTATGAATTCCCCCTTTCATGTGTCCTGGCGCCGGCTCTAGTGCAACCTCTCTGTTAGAACCATCATGCAGCTGCAAGTAGCTAGAAATGTACACAATGGCAATGTTTAAATATTTTTCTTTTTTTGAAGGGTAATGAAAAGCGGCTATATGAGTTCATTGTACGTCACTTCCTGGCCTGTTGCTCCAAAGATGCTCAGGGTCAAGAGGTGACGGTTGAAATTGAAATAGCTGAAGAGAGATTCTCTGCTAGTGGATTGACGATCATTGCACGCAATTATCTGGAAGTGTACCCTTATGACAAGTGGTACAATAAGGTGATTACTACTCAAAGCATAACACATTTTATAGCTGAACATATTGAGTTTTTATTTTTTATTTTATGCGGTTTTTTTTGCACAGGTAATTCCATTATATAGGGCTGACACCGCGTTCCAGCCCACAGCGATTGAGATGGTGGAAGGACAGACCAGTCCACCACAGCTTCTGACAGAGGCTGATTTGATATCGCTCATGGAGAAGCATGGCATTGGTACTGAAACATATCGGTCAAGTTTTATACCTTAAATATTTAACATCATTGTTGAAAAAGCGTGGCACTCAGCTTGAGTTGCTGTTGCAGGTACCGATGCAACACATGCTGAACACATTGAGACCATAAAGAGTCGCATGTACGTGGGGCTGACGGCTGACCAGAGGTTCCTTCCTGGAGAACTCGGCATGGGTCTTGTTGAAGGTAACGAAATTAGCATATTAGTGGATTCATGCAAAACTAAATTAAACCTTTAAAATAGCATAATAGAGGCAGTTCAATCTCTGTGATTGGTTTGAAATTAAGTGTTGCATTGTTTCAGGGTATAACTCTATGGGGTATGAAATGTCTAAACCAGACCTGAGAGCGGAGCTTGAGGCGGATCTTAAACTTGTGTCAGAGGGCCAGAAGGACAAAGCTTCTGTCCTCAGTTATCATATGGCAAAATACAAGGCTGTTTTTATTGAATCCGTGAGGAAGGCAAAGAAGTGAGTCTGAATATAGCATCACTTATTTCAATTTCAGTTACACTGCAAATTACATTTCTACATACAAATTTGTATTGTTTGTAATTGTTGTCATATTGCGTGCAGATTGGATGAAGCCTTGTCCAATTATCTGGGCCCGGCTCAGGAGATTACCGAAGAGGAACAAGGAGAGATGGAGATGCCATTACCAGTGCGAAAGTGTCCTCAGTGTAACTGTGACATGGTGCTACAGAGGAAGAAAGACAGCACAGGGTGAGAACATCATGGGTTAATCTAACAGTTTGGGTTTTCAGGTTGAATCTGAAATGGAAATGTTGTTTGTTTACTCCTTTTCTGATCTTCCTTTTTATATCACTCTGTTCAGGATGTTTCTTTCATGTATGGGATATCCAGCTTGTAAAGCAGCCGTGTGGTTTCCAGACACAGTTCTGGAGGTCAGCAGAGACGAGAGCATCTGTTCAACGTGCCGTCCACATCCGGTCCATATGTAAGGAATGTGGTTCTTATGCTGCTTTGTAATCATTTTAATATTGCAGAGCAGTTACACTACCTTCAAAAGTTTGGGGTCAGTAAAATAAATAAATAAATAAATAAATAAAATAAATGTTTTTATCCATGCCATGAATTGACATGCCATGAATTGACAACAAACAATATATTTATAAATAAACATTACCCTTCATTAATAAATGCTGTAAAATGTTTTGTTGCTTGTTAGTTCATGATTCATACGGCATTAACTAATCTTAAGAAAATTAACCTTATTTTAAAGTGTTAATGTTTGTGTGTGTGGAAATTTGTGCTAATAAACCATGGAAAACAAGACCAGTACCATGTATTAAGAATGTTAATAATGTTTATTTTTTTAATACTGACTCTTGTTTTATCCATAACATCTTTGACAGGCTGAAGTTTAAATTCAAGAGAGGAAGTTTGCCACCTATGATGCCCCTTGAATTTGTAGGCTGCATTGGAGGATGTGATGAGACTCTCAGAGAGGTCTTGAACTTAAAATATCTTAGAGGAGGAGGAGATTCTGGCTCTGGGTCAAATCAGCATCATGTACCTCGAACCAACTCAGCACCTCTGTCCTGGGTGGAGAACGTGAGACCTCCTGCACCCAGACCCCGAGCCGACAGCAACCGTCCCCCAGCCAGTCTGCCACCTCCTCGGGCAGCACAACCACCAGCTTCAGCCCAGGGCGGTGCCATTGTGTGTAACTGTGGTCAGGATGCCATTCTTCTCACTGTACGCAAAGAGGGTCCCAACCAAGGCCGTCAGTTTTACAAGTGTAACACAGGGGATTGTAAATTCTTCCTGTGGGCTGACCAGCCGACTGAGCAGGGAGCGCCCGAAGGAAACAGAGGACCCCTGAGTCAGAACTTTCAACCTTCCAGGCCCTCAAATGGCTTTGGGAACATGCCTCAGCAGAGGCAAAACAACAGAGGATCTGCAGGTGATGAAGGTGAAACCATGTGTAACTGTAATGAGCCTGCAGTTACCAGGACTGTCATGAAAGATGGGCCAAACAAGGGCCGAATGTTCCACACCTGTGGGAAACCACGTGATCAGCAGTGTGGATTCTTCCTGTGGGCAAATGAAAATGTGGCTCCAGGTATAACACCAGTCTATCAGGCTTTTAAACTGAAAATACTGTATATACATAGGCAAACATAGACTGTCATTCGAAAGTTTGGGGTCAGTGAGATTTTTTTTAAAGGAAATTAATATTTTTATTCTCCAAAGACATAAAATTAATCAAAAGTAGCAGTTACTAAACATTTCTATTTAAAAAAAAAATTCTTTCTATCCATAAAAAAACTCCTGAAAAAAATGTATGACAGTTTCCACAATAATGTTAAGCAGCACAACTGTTTTCAACATTGATAATGATAATAAGACGATCTGTTCCTTGAGTAGCAAATCATCAAAGATTTCTAAAGGATCATGTGACACTGAAAACTGTAATGATTGTGAAAATTCAGCTTTGCATCACAGGAATAAATTACATTTTAAAATAGACGCTAATAGAAAACAGTTATTTTAAATGGTAATATTTCACAATATTACTGTTTAACTATTTTTGATCAAATAACTGAAATAAGAGACTTTCAAAAACATTAAACAATCTTATGAACGCCAAACTTTTGAACAGTGTTTTACTTAAGCATCCCAGCTGTGACATTTTTTTAAGGCATTTTATCATTTGCTTGGTTTCTCTCTCTCGGATTGCCTTTGATTGTTTTGTATTGTGCTACTTTTCATTTGGGAATAATTTCTTCAATATTGTCTTTTGTTGTTCATAATTAATGTACCTTTCCTCTCACTTTTTCAGCCACAGGTTTTTCTGGAGGAAATGGTGGTAAACATCCTGGGAATAAAAAGGCCAGCACTGCCTCAAACAATCCTCCCACAGCCAAAAGACCAAGAACCTGTGGAATATGTCATGAGCCGGGTCATACCCGGGTCACCTGTCCTCAGGGCCAGTAAAAAAAAAAAAGTTCCTCCAATTTTTGTAAAATACATATGTAAATGAAATGAATGTTGTCTGATGTATAATTAATGTTTTTTTTTATGTGTACATAATAAATTGTTTTGTGTAAAATAAAGTTGTTTTAAAGTAAAACATAATTTGTTTGTGCTCAGTCATGTATTTTTATTAAAATGTTTACATGACCTACAATATGTTACACAGTCATTTATATTTTTTATATTTATATATATATTCATGTATAAAGGGCAAATTTATGCTATAAAAATGTATATTACAAATGTGTAAAATTTTAAAAAAAATTCTACTCACTATAGTTCTGTACTGTTAGATGTATTTTATGCTCATTTTAATATTTTTTATTATATAGTTCATGCTTTTAATAATTTAAATATATATATTTTTTTATTCAAATGCATTAATTGATTTTCACTTTTCACTGTTTGTCTTTAAACTTTTCCACTGACCCCCAAGCACAGGGGGTCCCAGGCAGGGTCGCCGTCAGCAATTTTGGGCCCTATGAAAGAATATGAGGTTGGGCGCACTACCGGAACCATTCCGTTAATAAAATTGATCTCTGGGGCCCCAAAAGTTCGTGGGCCCTTAGAATCGTCCTAACTTTCACCCCCAACTGAGGACTCCAGTGTGAAAACCAAATGCATACATGTAATGTAAATGCAGTATGGACTCTAGTAAAATATACTACACCAGACCTCCAAAAACGAGAAAAAATACCACAAATGACCTGAACAACTGGGAATGTTGTGATGGGCCCTAGATGTAATATGAGGGTCCCTCCCTATATTTCTCCCACGTCCTGTAAATGGCACTGCAAATGATTCAGAAACTGCAGTATGAGTCAACATTTAATAACTGCAAGAGGGTGTAGTTTACCACGCATTTGGCGGGTTTAAGTAACAGTTGTTCTTTTATAGAAACAGAAATAACTTTTTAAGTGAGTGGCCAGTAACACTGAGCAGTTATCGTGGGCTGTACCATGTGAGCGGGGGGCGGGGGAGTGAGTGTTTGTTCCACCAGCCGCTGCCGAACTGAAATAGGCTGCGACTGCTGCCATATCCTGAATTAGACATGGCCGCGACCGGAGTTCTCCCCTTTATTAGGGGAGTAGACCTGAGTGGGAATGACTTTAAGGTGAGAGTTCTGATTCAATACGTACTATAGGTACGGGATATTGTTAATAAATCATTCAGTCAAACGAGGAAAGCGATGTAGGTTAGTTAGCATGTCAAAACAGGTTAAGACTGTGAGCTAGCAGTGCTAACTGTGCTAGCTTAGAAGAACACTGGGCGTTAGCTCGCGACTTGTCAAAATTTGTTGCGGTCAATCAAGTGGTGTGACAGGCAGGGGAAATAACTAGAAGTTTGTTTAAAGTTCAGCTGTGCTGGTTGACAGTAATACTTCTAGCCTCAAGAAATGAACTGTGCTGCGGTTGACAGTCTTTCAATTGGTCGTTAATAGCTTCTTTTAGACTAGATAGAGCATATATCATCAATATGAATATAAAAGGAAGATTTTGTTATTTAAATCACGTGTAAGTTAAATACAGTAGTCTTTTACATGGGTTGCTTAAGCAGTAGTATTACCCTGCCTCTCAAGTGTGTGAGTTTACTTGAGTAAATTTGTGATGATGCTTTGTCTTATATAAAGCCACTTCAGTCAGATCTGCTCATATCGAGATGATTGTGTGAGCAGCTTACTGTTTTCTATCTCAAAGTGGGGTCTTGGGGGCCCCCAGGGGCCTCAAGAGAGTGCTAGGGGGTCTATGCAACTGTTTAGAGAAAAGTATAAGACAAATAAAATATAGATTAAAATAAGTAAAGGATTTAATAAAATAAATACATCTTATAATTAGGGGTGCACGATATATTCGGCCACCATATTGGTATCGGCCAATATATGTTCATTTTTAATGTTATTATCAGCCGATAAGTAAATTTGGATGATATATTAAAGCCGATATATAATGGACTATTTTCTTAAGCTGAGACACTGCTGAGGCATCCTTCAGATGCACTGTTAGCCATGATGGTTTTGGATTGCTTGAAAAATGAGTGGAATCACTTCAAAAACTAAAATATAGTTAAGTGCAACAGGTGCAGCGCAAGTCTGTCATATAGGATTAGAATATGTAAAATTATAATGAGAACATTATAATTGTGTGCTGCTTGGGACATGGCATTTAATGGTGAGACTCTTTTAATCAGTCTCTCAAAAATGCTAAAAAAAATATTGGATATATATTTGTCGGCCAATATATCGGTTAGGATATCGGCTTTCAAATATAAAGAATTATCGGTTATTATATCAGCCAACATATCTGTGCATCCCTACTAACAATACAATAACTGTAACTTAATGGAAACTAAATATTTCCAAATAATATTTTGATTATTAAAATGATTTTATTTCACAGTACACATTGGGTCTTTATACAAGAAACTATATAGATGCCTTTAGAATGGGTCTCTCGCATAAGGATGATTGTATTTGAGGCTCTGTGGTCTCTAAAAAATTGATAAACCCGGTTCTGGCTCATGCTTATGTTGTTGCCAGATCAAACCCACCCCATAATCTCCCACAAGTTTTTTTCTGTCCTGAAAGGACTTCATTGTACCAGGTTTATTTTGTTTTAGATCAAATTGAGGAATCAGACTGATTGGGAAATGACATCAGTGTAGCAGATCCATCAAAAACTACCAACTCACTAATGCAGAAATTGACTCGTGATGGTCTGATTTAAGACTGTGTATCTCTTGTGTTGAACACAGGGGGGTTATTTTCCTGAGCATGTCAAGTCTATGAGTAGCTTGCGATGGCTGAAGCTGAACAGAACGGGGCTTTGCTATCTTCCAGAGGAACTGGCCTCCCTACAGAAACTGGTGATTGTGTATTGCACAGCTGAGTCACAATTTCATATTTTGCAACTAGGCTTAGTCAACTTACTAATATTCATTCTCTGGTCTTTTTTTCTTTTTTTTCCCTTTTTTTTTTTCCCTTTTATGTGAAATCAGGAACATTTGTCCGTGAGTCACAACAGCCTCACAACACTGCATGGAGAATTGTCAAGTCTTCCCAACCTGAGGGTAAATATGATCGACCATATTGCGAAATACTTGACATGTTCTCTACTAGCGTTTCACATAAGTATATAAATATTTTTGTAACTGTTTACATACACTACCGTTCAAAAGTTTGGTGTCAGATTGTTTTTTGAAATAAATTTTAAATATACATTTTTTAAATTTTAAAAATTGAAATATAAAAATAAATGTATGCAGCAAGGATGCATTAACTTAATTAAAAGTGACGGTAAATGCATTTAAGTCACAAAAGATTTATATTTCATGTAAATACTGTTCTTTTAAACTTTCTATTCATCAAATAATTCTGAAAAAAACTATCACAGTTTCCAAATATTAATCAGCACAAATGTTTTTAACACTGATTATAATAATAAATGTTTCTTGAGCATCAAATCATATTAGACTGATTTCTGAAAAAATCTTGTGACACTGGAGTACTGATGCTGACAATTCAACTTTACCATCATAGGGATAAATCACATTTTAAAATGTGTTCAAATAGAAAAGTTATTTTGAATTGTAATAAAATTTCACAGTATTACTGTTATACTGTATTTTTGGTTAAATAAATGCTGCCTTGGTGTGCACATTCTTTTAAAAATGTCTAAAGAAATTTTTACTGACTCTTTTTTAACTTTTGAACACAATTTCAATTTTATTGTAAATATTTACATTGCTCAGACTAGCCTTTAATCTGCTCTTGTTGTTTTGCTGTAGGCGGTTGTGGCCAGAGGAAACAGCCTAAAGAACTCTGGTGTTCCTGATGATATTTTTCAGCTGGATGATCTTTCTGTGCTGGTATGTAGAGAATTACTTTGTGTTTATTTCTCAGTTAAGTTATATGTCTCAGTTAAGTGCAAAATTACAGGCATGATTTAAATTTATGTAAGCAGGGCTGTGTTTTGATTAGTTAAACTATGCAAATTTGTCATCATTTGTGTGCTGCAATGATGGTGTGTATGTATTGTTCCCTCTTCTATTCAGGATCTGAGCTACAACCAACTATCTGAAATCCCTCGGGACTTGGAGAACTCCAGAAACATGTTGGTCTTAAACCTCAGTCACAATAGGTACGGTCTGTGTCTGTCTGTTTTAACACAAGTTCTTGGAAGTGAAGAATAATTATCTATCATGAAAATGGACTTTAAACATTTTAGGATTTTATACTGTGATCTGTTACTGTGGTATTTTGGAAGATGTCTTGCGTGATGATTTGGGGATGTACAAGGGTTAATTCACCCAAAAATGAAAATTATCCCATGCTATAAGCCAGTGACCATAGTTTATAAAGTTATAAATATGGATATTTTTCTTACAAAAATACGTCGCTTTGCTTGAGAAGGCCTTATGGATTACTTTTATGATGGATGGATGGATGAGCTTTTTTTGGGCTTCAAAATCTAAGTTGCTATTCACTGCCATTATAAAGCTTGGAAGAGCCAGAATATTTTTAATATAACTCCAATTGTGTTTGGCTGAAAGAAGAAAGTCAAATACACCTAGGATGGCTTGAGGGTGAGTAAATTATGGGATCATTTTCATTTTTGGGTCAACTAGCACTTTAAGGATGCATTTAGACTAGACTGGACTTGTGCTAGATGTGCTACTGATGGAATGGAAAAGAACACATGGATCTTGGGATATGTTTGTAAAAGTTGAACTATTTTTAGTTTGAGCTAAGCTTGAGCATTTTCCACAATGATATTTGAAGGCCCCATGTCTTTTCCAGTTGTTTGTGATTTTAGTGGATGGGGATTTAAAAAATATGTTTTACTCAATTTCTACCCAATAAAATATTTTAGAATTTGGCATGAGTATAAAAATGTGCATTTATTCTAAAAATGCTTCTTGAGTAATTAGATTTAATTAATTTACATGACTTTTCTAGAGATAAAATCACAATTTAAAGAATTAGGCTACCTCTTATTATATTCATATTTTTCAAGAGCCCCAATTTGAGAACCACTAATCTATATGTCTGTTTAATACATATGTACATGGACTCGCAATTTAAAAAAAAATAGTGCAGATCGAACTCGCTTTATGTTGTACCCCCATCCCTCCCTAAATTATTCAGGGATCAAAGTGCACATCCTTTTTTTGTTGTCACAATGGTTTTGACCGTGAATTTCTGTGAACATAAATGTTAGACTGAAACAGTTCTCTGATGTTTGTTTTCTCACAGCATTGATAACATACCGAATCAGCTGTTCATCAACCTCACTGACCTGCTGTACCTGGACCTCAGTAACAATAATTTGGACAGTCTGCCTCCTCAGATGAGACGCTTGGTCCATTTGCAGACCCTGATACTCAATAACAATTTGCTTCTGCACGCACAGCTGAGGTAAGACAGGTAGTTTTTATGGTTTCATTTCCATCTATGCCATAAAGAAGGATGCATTCATTTCAGATGACATCATTGGGTTATCAACATTGCCTCTGATAAACTCTGACTCCAATCTGTGTCACTTGTATGCCTTTGCTGTAACAGGCAGTTACCTGCTATGGTAGCTCTTCAGACCCTCCATTTAAGGAACACACAGCGTACTCAAAATAATATGCCCACGAGTCTGGAGGGCCTCACTAATCTAGCAGGTAGAGATCTAGCGGTGTTACTGCTCTCTCTGTAAAAATAATCATCAGTGTCTCTAATTGCTGTTGTTCCTTGTATAATGAATCTTTTGTGCATTTTTGTGTAGATGTGGACCTGTCCTGCAATGATCTGACTCGGGTACCAGAATGCTTGTACTCGCTGGCTAATCTCAAACGGCTAAATCTGAGCAGCAATCAGATATCTGAACTGTCACTGTGTATAGATCAGTGGACCAAACTCGAGACGCTCAACCTTTCTAGGAATCAGCTCACATCTCTGCCGGTAAGTCCCTCTTTGCCAAATGAATCAAAACAGAGGAACTTATCAGTTATCAGAAGTTGTTTGGCTTTAAAAGTGCTTTTAAAAGTACTTCATCACATTAATAATGTTGTCATTCAGATTATATTTTATATATTTGAAATTTGCTTGCCACTAATCTTGTTTCTTCTTTTTTCCTATTTGGTGTGATGTGCAGTCTGCCATTTGCAAGCTGTCCAAGCTGAAAAAGCTGTATGTGAACTCGAATAAAATAGATTTTGATGGACTTCCATCTGGTGTGGGAAAATTGTCCAACCTGGTTGAATTTATGGCCGCAAATAATAATTTGGAGCTTGTTCCAGAGGGGCTGTGCAGGTGAGAACTGACACAGTTTATTAGTGGTTAGATATAATTATAAAACTAATGTATATCCTATTGATAATGGTAATATGTGGCTTTTTGATATTGCTCAGGTGTGGAAAATTGAAGAAGCTGGTCTTGAACAAGAACCGGCTTGTGACATTACCAGAGGCCATCCATTTCCTTACTGACCTGGAGGTAAGAACTCTTTAATGAAGAAAAATTTAGAAACATATCCTGAAAAATGAAGTTTTTACAAAAATAATTAAGCAGCACAAATGTTTTCAACATTGATAATGATAAGAAGTGTTTCTTGAGCAGCAAAGCAGATTAGAATGATTTCTGAAGGATCATGTGACACTGAAGTAATGATGCCAAAAATTCAGCTTTGTTATCACAGAAATAAATAACATGGATATTAAAATAAAAAAAATATTTATATAAATTTGCTGAATATGACTGTTTACTGTGTAACTTTATTTTTTTTATCAAGTTTGTGCAGCCCTAAGATACTTCTCTCAAATCCATAAAAAAAATCTTACCAGGCCCAAAGTTTTGAACACTAGTGTATGTTTTTATGTACTTATTCAAAAGACTAAAGCAACAAATACTCATGCATATGTTAAACCAGTTAATAAAGGCTGATTAAAGTTGTCTTCTGTGACGTTGATGTTTTAGGTTTTGGATGTTCGAGAGAATCCAAATCTAGTCATGCCCCCTAAACCAGTAGACAGGACAGCTGAGTGGTACAACATAGACTTTTCGTTGCAGAACCAGCTGCGACTTGCTGGTGCGTCTCCAGCCACTGTGGCAGCAGCTGGAGGAGGTACAATATGCTTTTTTTCTCTAAGAGTTATGTTATTGAAATTATGACCTATTCCAAACTAACCCTTACTGGCTGAAGATGCTGAGTTTGAAGTAACAAAACTGAAAATATGACTGTAATACAGCTCAAAGTGCAACGTGATCTTTGTGTGTTATACAGGAAATAGTCCTAGAGATCATATGGCCAGGAAGATGAGGCTAAGGAGACGCAAAGACTCGGCCCAGGATGATCAGGCTAAACAAGTGCTGAAGGGAATGTCAGACGTTGCTCAGGAGAAGAATAAATCCATTGAGGTGAGGGAACAGCAGAGCTATAATGATGGAGCCATTGTATTGGTACATGTCCAAACCTATCTGGTCTTCACATGCCTCTTGGTCTTTTAGGAGAATGGAGACATGAAATACTCTGACCTGAAAACCAAACGCTGGGACAAGAACCTAGAGAAACCTCAGCTAGATTACTCAGAGTTCTTCTTGGAGGATGTGGGGCAGATCCCTGGTGTTACGATTTGGCAGATAGAAAACTTTGTACCCATGCAGGTGGATGAGGCCTTCCATGGGAAGTTCTATGAAGCAGACTGTTACATTATTCTTAAGGTCAGCCCTGTAAAATTCTAATGATCATCATGTTTATTAAAGTACTATAGTTTAAATATTGTTTCTTTAATTTGTAAGATCTTCTGCTCCCACTCTGCATCCACTCTTTCAATTAATGTATTGTAATGCACTTTTACAGACGTTCTTAGATGACAACGGAGCCCTGAACTGGCATATCTATTACTGGATCGGGCAAGAAGCTACGCTTGATAAGAAAGCCGGCTCTGCTATCCATGCTGTCAATCTCCGTAATTATTTGGGTGCTGAGTGCAGGACAATCAGAGAGGAGATGGGAGATGAGAGTGAAGAATTCACTGCGGTCAGTAAAGCAAATGCCATTCCCTGTGCAAAATGATGTAATGCTGCATTATCAGCATATGCTTAGCTATATTTTTTTGCACTGTGTTTTAGGTGTTCGACAATGAGATTTCTTACATTGAGGGTGGAACTTCTAGTGGATTTTTCACCGTAGAGGACACGCAATACCCGACCAGGTGCCCCGCCAAAAACAACACCCAGGACTGCCTCTATACCTCACCCCTGATCTGACTCACACTAATCCTGTTTGTTTTGTGGTTTGGGCAGGTTGTACAGGGTTTATGGGAAAAAGAACATCAGATTAGAATCTGTGCCTCTGAAAGCGTCCTCACTGGACCCACGGTGAGTTTTGTGTGGCATTTGCTCTATGTATGTTGATAAGAGTGACTGATCTGATAGTTGTTTTTCTTTCTGTTTAAAGATTTGTCTTTTTGTTGGACACTGGTCTTGAATTATTTATTTGGAGAGGAGCAAATGCAACACTTGGTGGTACTACAAAAGCAAGGTAATATATGCAAACAATTAAGCTGTTTTTTCCCCTTGTCTGTTTGTTCAGATTTGTAATAGTCCCCATGCTATTTACAGGTTATTTGCTGAAAAGATTAACAAAAATGAGCGAAAAAGCAAAGCAGAGATTTCGACTTTGATGCAGAATCATGAACCTCCGGAATTCTGGGAAAAGCTTGGGGGACAGCCGGAAGAAATCAAGAAACATGTCCCAGATGACTTCACTCCTGTCCGACCTAAGCTCTATAAGGTCAGGGAATGGTCTATGGTTTGTTGTGCATTCCTTTCTAAAGCCACCACGGTCTAAAATATTTTGTACTTTCTTGTTCTGTTAGGTTGGCTTGGGCTTGGGATACCTTGAACTTCCTCAGATCAACTACAAACTGTCTGTGGAGCACAAGGACAAGCTCAAACTAGATGTGGTTCCAGAGCACAGACTGGTAATGTAATTTCCATAATAATTGTAGCAGCAAAAAATTCAAGGAAAATGTTTATTACCATTCAAAATTTGGGGTCCTTAATCATGCCTGAATACACTAACTGGTGGAATATTTTCTCGTTATAGGTACAAGGTCTTTTGGACACTAAAGGTGTCTACATCTTAGATTGCTGGTCAGATGTCTTCATTTGGATTGGTCGTAAGTCCCCACGTCTTGTGAGGGCAGCTGCTTTGAAACTGGGCCAAGAGGTGTGCAGTATGCTTCATCGGCCAAAACACGCCGTGGTCATCCGTAATCTGGAGGGCACGGAGGGACAGGTAAAATTGACAAAATAAGAGATTAAAAAACGTTTTGCCTTTATTTAAAGATACTCTATTAAATGAAACATCACTCTCTGTTCTAATTCCATGTTGCGCTCAACAGGTCTTTAAATCCAAGTTCAAGAATTGGGATGACGTGTTGAAGGTGGATTATACCAGGAACGCAGAGAGTGTGAAACAAAATGTGGGCTTGTCTGGAAAGGTGAAGAAGGATGCAGAGCAGAAAGACCAAATGAAAGCTGATCTAACGGCTCTGTTCCTGCCTAGACAGCCAGCCATGCCTCTCACAGAGGTGAGACCTGAACTAACAGCTCATTAATGCCAACTTTTCAGTTTTAGAATGTCCTGAGTAGTTCTGTCAAAATTCTATAAAATTCATTGTGCCTTTGTGGGTTTGTTGTAAACCTGATAGGCGGAGCAGATGATGGAGGAGTGGAATGAGGATTTGGACGGCATGGAGGGCTTCGTTCTAGAGGGGAAGAAGTTTGCCCGTTTACCAGAGGAGGAGTTTGGTCACTTTAACACTCAGGATTGCTACGTATTTCTATGCAGGTTGGTCAGAGGGCTTCACTAAAATTAACTGCAAAAATTGCAGCCAGGTTGTGATGTAGGGCTGGGTATTGTTAGGAATTTCACAATTTGATTTGATTCGATTTCGATTCGATATTGATTTATTAGCTTTGATATCAATTCAATAATAAGTAAATACACAAGTAATTAAGTACCTGAGTATATTTTTAAATAATGTGTGCAGTATTACCAATGTTTAAGAACAAATTGACCCCAGCATGATTCCTGTCATGGTTTATTTAGCAGAACAAACTGTACAATATTGTACGTGTTGAATACAAACCACAACTGTAACAAACAGGTGCTTTATTAACACACCTCTAAAGTGCATGTAACTGTAAGTAGTAGAAAGTATATTTCTTTCTTCCTATACATTCAAGTTATAAAAGAAATGTAAACAGAAGCACAAAATGTGCATACTCATAAAAAAAAAGTGCTTCGTGAGGCACACGCGCGAACATTTGCACACACACGCAAGGACTCTCGCTCTCTCCCTCTCTGCTGTGCGCGCGCTACGCGGTTTGGAGCTCGCGAGCTCTAGATTCCGGGAGATTTGAACTAATTTGCGGACATCAGGGAGCCGCTATCAATATGCGGGAGACTCCCGGAGACTTATTGTTGTTCTTATTATCATTTATGGGGGCTTAGGAACACTTTGGGGTAGCTTCAGCCCCCCTAAAATAGGCCTAACAACGTCCCTGGTTGGTGGTGCAGGCTTGAACGGAGTGCAGCTGCTGTCCGTCACCTTGCTGTTTTGGTAAAGCGCGTCTTGTACAACGCTGAACGCTCTCACTAGAGTTTTGCCCACAGCGCCGCCAGTGGGGTGAATCGATATTGAATTGAGAAACAAATAATTGCAATGCATTGATGAATCGATATTTTTACCCAGCCCTATTGTGATGTCACTTAATTCTCAGTTGGACAGAGTTCTGATAAACTTGGTGAAATCTTCAGACAAAAAAGACACACCCTTTCTATTAAGTTTCATCCTCAGTGCTCCGTATACATTTAGGGACTGTTCGTTATTTATTTAAGGGGCCACCGGAGGAGTTTTGAGATCTGTAGTCAAAAAAGACTTGACCCTCCCTTCGCCTAGGGGTGTCACGATTCTCCAAATCCTCGATTCGATTACATTTTCGATTCTAAGGTCACGGTTCGATTCGATTCTCGATTTTTACTTTTTTATTTTTTAAGCACAGGTTGCTGTTGCTCCTAAAAAGCTGACATCAGTTCATCGCAATCTCACACATCTCTGTTATTATCAATGAAGCTGACTGCACAATGAATCTTTCATAATATATAGCCTACACTTTGTTTGTTATAATTAGAGGATTTGCCAGCTTACAGAATTCAGCACTGAACAAAAAGTCCGTTTTGAGCGGTGAGGGGAGTCTATCTTAAATGCTTCTGATTGGCCATTGCGTTCAAGAAATCAACACATATGTCTGTGATTGGCTAAATCGCTCAACGCTGCAAACATGTTATAAATAGAAACTCTGGCCTGTAAATCGTTTCTATTTTGTTTTAGTTGTTCTTGTTGCTTTTCTGCAACAGATAAATAAAAATGTATTAGTTTTTATATGTTTTATTCATAGATATTTCCAGTTTGCGGGAGTCTCGCGAATCGTTTTATTCTCCCGCACACACAGAGTGAGTGCATTACCGCCCGCGCTCGCACTCGGCCATCAAATCTAGTCCCGCGCCGCACTCTATTGCGTTGGGAGTGCACGTCTATAGATCAAGAGCCCGGCCCGAGGATAGTGAAATATCGGCCCGGGTCAGGCCAAGTTCGGGCTCGGGCATAGAATCTAAGTTTGAGGACTCACATCCTTTCTCAACACGTGTGTGTTTTTTCCACGCCGTGATGAGTCGTTCATGAACGATCCGTTCATTGCCTCGGTCACGCGACAAATGAACAAAAGACTCGGAAGGTCAAGTAATTATTAATGTTCCCTGTAGATTATTTTTGACTGCATTATAATGATTTCTTAATTCAGAATATGATCAAGATTGCGTAGGTGGATGTGTTCGGGGAATTTGCCTGTTAAAAGTATAACATTTAAAGCCCCTGAAATGACTAGAAAAAAGATTAGTTAATTTTGATGAACGAGATTGAACAATAGAGTCAGTAAAACGATCCGAACTTTCCATCATTGGCGCGACATGGGGGCGTGGCAGCATCGACGATTCCATTTTTTATTTCGATTTTTGAGATTGTGAATTAATTTCGATCGATTTCGATTTAAAATCGAAATCGTGACACCCTTACCTTCGCCAGTAATAAATTTTTCTATGACCCTCCAAAATGATTGTGAAAAAAGGCATGACCCTCCCTCGATAATTTATTGATTAGGCTACTGGTTTGCGCTTGGCAAAGATGTTCAGATAGCCATTGTTTTTTTTACAACCATGACAAACGACTAAACTCCTGCTTTCTCATCTTACTAAGGCTGTAACGATAGACCAAACCTACAATTCGCTTCGTATCATGATTTTTTATTTTAGATGTAAAAAAAAAAAAAAATCATGTTTTCGGTGCTGATGCAGTGGTGACGCGTTCATGTAACAAGGGTGGTGCTCCCAATAAAGTATCTTAAAGCTGCCACAAAGAACCGGCAAAAGTAATGATTATGAATTTGTCAAATATAGCAAGGAGAGATTTTAATTGTTTATTAATAAACAAGGTTTTTCTGTGTAAGTGTGTCGGCTGCAAAGATGAAGTTGACGATGCTGACTCGCGATCTTCACTGTAACGCGCCAGAGAGAAATTCAGATTTCATACGGATTACATAAGCAGAGAGCAGTCTGTTTTTCGTTTTTAAATGTTCTGTTTAAAAGTAGACATCAAGCTTTCTATATTTCTCAAGTCTGTGAGGCAAGTACATTATACGCTGAGTTTCGGTTCATTTATGAGACGAGAGTCCAGTTCACGCGCCGGCGACTCCATGTCATGATGATCTATTTTCTACTATATTTACTTCTTATTTATTAAATCCAGGCAATTGGTTGATGAAACCTTAATTAAAATTAAGATACAATTAATAAAAAACGAAATTTACTTTAAAGAAAGGCTTTGTGCTTTCTGAAGTCTCTGTGAAAGTTTTAAAGTCGCTTTCAGAGCGGTCATGTCCATAACGGAGAACTGTCACGTCCGTAACATTGTTTTTTTCCTCATAAATGCGAACACGAAAAATAAAATAAAAAATTATATTTTATGTTTTGTGGATGCCGACCCTTCTTCATCCGGTTATTAGCCTACTTTTGTTTTGTGCAGTGTAATTCATAGAATTATTAAAAAATATTTTGCCACCTAAAAGTTGTGTATTTGTGTATTTGTCACATGTGTATTTCGCTCATATTACATATAAAACGCATGTGTAGACTGATATTTTTCTAATGTCTTGAATCCTTTATTAAGGGGGTATGGATATATAAACAGACGTTTCAGTATTAAATGCATTTTCTGATTATTTATATTTCAAGTTTTGACTGCAAATGTCACGTCCATAACGCTGGAATTGCCCAATTTTAAAGAATTTATCCTCAACTAGTTTTTTGGTGTAGGTCTGGTCTGCGTATTTTATTATGTTAACTTCAAATAAATCTAATAGTAGCCTAATTTAAAAATGTGGTAGCTCTACGTCTAACACATCACACTCCACTGTTATGGTGGCAATTTCAGTAGATGTACTCACTAACATTGTTGTGGAAACCCAATAAGAATGGAAACTAAAATATGGTATATCGTACAGCGCACATTCTATCAGCTGCAGTTCTGGCGCCTCAGTCCCAATACATTCAACGTACATTCATATCACATGTTAATGCCGCAGTAGAGTTACATTCACAGGAAACTGCACTTATTCGCAATCACAAAAGTTCATTATTTGCTCGTGCTTTAAAGCTATGCCGGGTAAACATTTAATTGGCGTTCTGTACATGATGCACTTTATCTGAGCGCGTACTGAAGTGCGCGCGCACTGTCAGACAGCGCCAAACTGGATTTTTGTTGTGTCAGACCCATCTGATAGCGATGGGGGACCGAGACCGAGAGAGCTACATAAAGCTACATGGAAAAAATATGCACCAAACAAGCCACTTTGAAATGTTGCTGTTTTCATGAATACGAAAGTTGGGTGACCCTCCCCCTAGACTAAAAAAAGTTGAATGACCCTCCCTTCAACAAAGAATAAAAAGACATGACCCTCCCCTATTTTCCTCCGGTGGCCCTTTCCATAAATACCGAACGGTCCCTTACTGATTTTTTTCCTAACTAATAATAACTGTTATATTTATAACTAAATTAACTATTACTGTCTTAGATACTTATAACTTTCATTGTAATGATGTGATATTTGTGTCCGTCTCAGGTACTGGGTGCCAGTGGAGTATGAGGATGATCAGGAGAAAAAAAAAGAGAAAGGAGAAGAGGGAGATGATGAGGACAAACAGCCTGAGGAAGACTTCCAGTGTGTGGTTTACTTCTGGCAGGGCCGTGAGGCCTCCAACATGGGCTGGTTGACCTTCACTTTCAGCCTGCAGAAGAAGTTTGAGAGCTTGTTCCCAGGCAAACTGGAGGTATTGCATGCTAACATGGTTAATTAAATGGATCAATTATGAAATTGATCTCATATTTCATCTTCATTGTGTTGTAGTGACTCTTATTGCCTTGACCTCATATCGTCGCTGTCGGGTGGAAACCTTGTATCTCCAAAAACGCTACTTTTCAGGAAATGGAAAAAACACTGTATTTTTAAAATAATTAAACACAGGTTATAAAGTTTACTGTAGCTATGTGGGGGCTTAGTTTTTTTTATGACTGAAGCCTCAGTTACTAGCTCTAAAATGACGCTTTGATATTAGCAACGGGGGCTTGGGATGAGATCCGTAAGAAATTAGTCCTACACACAAGAGTGTTTTAAGGACAAAAATGTCTTGAGTTACAATATTTGAGAAAGTTTTTGAGGTGTGGTAACTAGTTCAAGAGGAATAATTGACTCCGGGCCGTTGAATTATTGAAAAATAATGCACACCCGAGTAACGGAAACTTTGCTTTGCGTCGTGATCGCATTATCACCTCGGTGTGCATTATTTTTTGAATAATTCAACGGCCTGTCGTCAATTATTCCTTACACACACACACAAACGGTGTTCATTCATGATCATCAATGTGGGGTGGGGTAATGATGTTTGACCGACAGTTTGAGGATCCAATGAAGTTACGGGGTTTAGTCACAAGGTCTTTTTAATACTTTTCATTGGTTAATTATTTCCAAAACCCAGAGACAGCTGTAAAGGGTGACCAATAGTAATGATTTATGAAAAAAAAATTCAAATGACGAATTATGGAGACACAAGGTTTCCGCCCAGCAGTGATGAAATGTATCTTTGTAATTTTTTCAATAAGTCATGACATGACTGGACTTTTATTCTAAGGAGACGTCATATCTTGTGGGCATTTCAGGTTGTGAGGATGACCCAGCAACAGGAGAATCTCAAGTTCTTGTCACACTTCAAGAGAAAGTTCATCATCCACAAAGGCAAGAGGAAGCTAAAAGTGGACAGTGTGCAGCCAAGCTTATACCACATCAGGACAAATGGAAGTGCACTATGCACCAGGTAACGTATATAATGTATGTACAGGAAGTATCTTTTCATCAGCTATTTCTAAACTCAAAGAAATGAACATGTGAGGTGTTTCTGTTGTGTTTTAGGACTATTCAAATAGCCACAGATTCCAGTAACCTCAACTCTGAATTCTGCTTCATACTGAAGGTAAACTGGCATTTGATGTACCTGTTCATGTATTATAAATCATTAATTAATAGTAAAGGAATCAAGATTAATATTTGCAGTGGTTTATTAATGGTTAATAACTCAAATATTACTTAGGTGCCATTTGAAAGTACAGACAACCAGGGAATAGTTTACACATGGGTAGGCCGAGCAGCAGACCCTGATGAAGCTAAACTGGCAGAGGACATCATGAACACCATGTTTGATGACACTTACAGCAAACAGGTTCATTCCAGCTATGAAAATCAAAAACATGCTCACTACATCATCTTGACTATTTTTTTAAAAAAAAAAATCTTTTTCTTCAGGTGATAAATGAAGGAGAAGAGCCAGAAAATTTCTTCTGGGTTGGCATTGGCTCACAGAAGCCATACGATGAAGATGCAGAGTACATGAAATACGCTAGACTGTTTAGGTGAGCATTTTGTTTCAGAAAGTTATTTAAATACAAGTTTTTTGTTGTTGTTTTTTTTTCCGTTTTTTTGATGATGATGATAAATATTTCTTTAGCAGCAAATCATCATATTAGAATGATTTCTGAAGGATCATGTGACACTGAAGTCTGGAGTAATGATGCTGAAAATTCAGCTTTACATCACAGGAATAAATCACATTAAGATATATTAAAATAGAAAACTTACATTAAATTGTAATATTTCTAAATTATACTGTTTTTACAGTATTTATCAAATTAATGCAACCTTGCTGAGCATAAGAGACTTCTTTCAAACACATTAAAAACTCTCATCGACCCCAAACTTTTGAATGGTAGTGTATGTATGATATTTTAAATTAAATAAATGCAGCTTTGGTGCGCATACTGACCCTAAACTTTTCAACAGTTATATTTATTTATTTATTTAATTAATGTCCCTCTCTTCATTTACCATGTTTTTGAGTTAATAATAGATTTTATCTCTGATCTCAGGTGCTCAAATGAAAAGGGTTACTTTGCTGTATCAGAGAAGTGCTCAGACTTCTGTCAAGATGACCTGGCTGATGATGACATCATGCTTTTGGACAATGGGAAAGAGGTAGAGCTTCATGCTTGCAGCCGAACAGATTTTAGAATTTGTATCGTATGTTAATGTAAAACATCTTGTATAATATTTCATGCAGTTTTGTTTTTATTTTTTTATTATATTTATGCAACTCTTGTATTTTTGTAACTCTGTTTTTGCCATTAAGATAGCCTCAGATGCTGACACTGCATTTAAAAAACACATTACTGCTACTACTACAACTATTTTGTTGAGTTGTTTGTTTGCTTGTTTCACAGGTTTACATGTGGGTCGGCACACAGACAAGCCAGGTGGAGATTAAACTGAGCTTGAAGGCTTGTCAGGTCAGTGACATATTGTTTTATTGTACACTTAGTTTATTGTACACCAGGACTTCCCATGCCTGCTTAACATTTGTGTCGCCCTTCAATCAGGTCTATATTCAACACATGAGGTCCAAGGATGCAGAGCACCCGAGAAAACTGCGCCTGGTGCGCAAAGGCAACGAGCCTCACTGTTTTACCCGTTGTTTCCACGCATGGAGCGCCTTCAAGACTGCACCTGCCTAAATCAGCCTCTCACGATGTGTCTGAATACAGAGTGAGCATTAGGGTTCAGAAAACCACACCACTCACAACAGCCCTTCCATTATCAATGTGCACTGCATCACTCTCTTTAAAAAGCTCACACATATATATATATTTGCTAATTGATGCAATATGAATGAGTTTTATATTTATATGTAGATTTAAAGTCACAGGAAGAGTCTAAATGATACAGCACATAGGTAAGCTTTAAGAGATCAAATGCTGTATTCCTTAAGGGATGGTTTTTAGAAGAACATATCTGTTGAGGGAGAGTCTAAAGTTTTTTAACCATCTAGCTGCACAAGTATTGTGAATTGTCTGTTTACATTTTCTAAATTCTGCTGCGGTTATTTTAAAGACGACTCTTTATATCATTTGTTTGGGCTACACTTTTCTTGTTTTATTCAGTAGATGCATATCACATATACTGCCAAGACTTTTAGTTATTGAAAGCACAACACCCATGTCTGTTTCAGATCTCACCCTAACGCAATGCTGATTTGGTGCCTCACACCGGATTTTTTTATTTTTTATTGTTTGCCTTTGAATGTTTCATTCCATCAGCTTGACCTGTTTTACTGCTTCACTTTTGGGATGTAGACTCTGATGCCAATGCTGATGGAATAATGAATTGCACAGTTTATGTGGAATGTTATTTCATTTATACGTGTCAGAATGAGAATTTATGCTTTTATGCCCTTAAACTGCCCAGTACATCCATACTAATGCAGCGGTTAACTGGGTTAAACCCAGTGATTTTAATTAACAAAGCGTTCTGTAATTGCTATGACTGGCAATCTAGTGGTTTAGTCTTACTACGGTTTGGTCTTCACATATCGAGGCTGTTTTAGCTATTTGGCTGACACCGTTTCATCCGTCACAGATTGTGCTTTTAAAAAAAAAAAGGAAAATAAAAGAGAAAAAGTTATGGTCCTGTGTATGGACTACTTTTTTCTAATTTTGAATGTTTGTTGAACTTGGACAGGGAAATTAGTTTAGCCAAGGAAATGAATATTCTTATTTTAATTATGCTTATCAGATTTGTTATGGCTGTCATAAAAGGGATTGGTAAAGGTAAAATAATTTTTTGCAATCGATGGTGAGTTGCCCTGTTTTGTTTCTTGTCACCGCAGCTTTGTTGTCTGCATATATAAATGTATTTCTATGTGTACAAATATTTTCTGCCACTGATTTCACCTGCAAATGCTCTATTTATGTATTTTGTATCGAATAAAGTTTCATCGCACATCTGTATGTCTCTTGTTAAGTATTTATCATCGCATGCATACATGGTCATTTTCATTAATACTGAAAGTTGAATGAATATTAAGTCAATATCTATTTAAAAAAATCTTTCATGATTTTTCTCATTGTTTATGAGCAGAAATTCGCCCAACAGCTTACGTTAAATTGATGTTATAGTAAATGTGTAATGCATTATATTATTATTATTATATTAATGATTTTTTTAAATATAATTAAATCATATTGATATAACATTATACAACAATCATATTATTTTAATATTATTAAATTACATTTTATTATAATTTAAAGCATATTAATATAATTAGAATATTACTTTTTAACTTAATTCACGCACGGAATGCAGTATAAAAGACCGGTGTGTCATAATAAAAGCTCTTCCTGTCTATGGCGAGTGGATCAGTCCCCACAATGCACTGCGCTGAACGATTACGCACTCTGGAGCGCGCTTCACCCGGCCTCACTGCCCGTGCCCGTACTGTCGTTTACAACAAGCCCTCCAAATCCATACGGATTATACCGAGAAAACTACAGCACACACAGCCAGTGCCTTCTAACAGTATGGAATCCACCCTTAAGAAAGACACGGAGAGCACATGTGTGCTGTGCTGCCAGGACATCGACTTGTTCGCGGTGGGGAAGTGCGATCACCCGGTGTGTTACCGCTGCTCCACCAAGATGCGGGTGCTGTGCGAGCAGAAGTACTGCGCCGTCTGCCGGGAACAGCTCGACAAGGTGCCGCCTCGCCCTCTCCTCTCCTCTCCTCCAGCAGTGAGACCACAGGCCTCGGTTAACGTTACTGCTGCTGTACACACACCTCATACACGCGGAAACACGGCCTCACCACTCCCATCACACTAGCTAGCATGTCGATTCATAATGGCAGCGGTTGTGTTTGTCAGGTCGAGATGACCTGAAAAGGTTTAATTCCGTTTTGTCATCTCTTAGAAGTGAATAAGATGTATGTGTTTGAGTAATTGTTATAGTATCTGTTTTCGCTTGTTGTTAAACTTGGAAGCTTGATTTCAGTTTAGATGTTAGCTGGTTTAGCATTGCGGTGGTGATTTATTGCCTGACGTTTCCCGTGACAACTAACGTTAGTTGACTTTTTTTGCTTCGTCCCTCACAGTGTAGTTTACTTCACATTTATGAAGACATTAGGGACAAAGTTCATTTGTTTAGTTTTTTTTAATACACATGATTTTGGGACAGCTCAGCTGAATTGTGCTGTTATGTAACCAGCTACACTGATAACTCCCGTTAGAAACTACTAGACGTGTAGTTTCTCTGACAGGCTGTCAAAATGTGACGTCATGTTGACTGTGAGTTACTCGCGTGTGAATAAATCAAGAGTGCACGCGGCTCTAAAGTGCCTGTTAAGCACAAGTTACATTAATTCAGCAAGTTTGACATGTGATATACGAATCTGTTTTTAGTCTGCTTTTGCTTGATTGACAACGTTGTTCATGCTGTTTAAGGAAGACTTTCATTCATAAAAAAAATCAGATTTTTCTCTCTCTCCTGTAATTAACAATGTGATTTATTATTTTTCTTAATATCCCAGGTTGTCTTCATAAAGAAACCTGAACCATTTGCCGCTCTGAAAATTCATCAATATCAGTGTGAGAAGAAATATGACATCTATTTTGGAGATGGGAAGATCTATGCTCAGTTCAGGTGTTCATTTTACCCTTTTTTTTTTTTTTTAACAGCAGAGATACTAAATTGTCTCAAATAGCCATTAGGCTTTTAACAATATTCATTGTATATTATATTCACTCAGAACTTAGATAAACTGTCATTTCAACCAAAAATTAATTGTTGCCAAGTATATTCAAAATGTTTACTAAATTAAATAAAAATAATCAAGCCATGTTCGCCACTTAGTTTCTCTGAAGAATTTTCTTATATGCACCACTGTTTGTGTATTGTATTATAACAATAATTTAACAGCACAAAGTAATAAACTGCAATGTTTACCTTCATATATTTACTAAAACTTCTTAATGTATAAAAAAATGGCACATTTGTTGCACTTTATTTTAAGGTGTCTGTGTTACATTGTAATTATACATTTAACGGTGCTCTAAGCGATGTCACGCGTTTTTTAGGCCAAACATTTTTTTGTCACATACAGCAAACATCTCCTCACTATCCGCAAGCTGCCTGTCCCCTGAACACACTGTAAAAAACACCCCAGGCTCCACAGACGGCAACAAAAACAAACTGGGCTAACCCTCACCACGAAACATAACAAACTGTTCCAGCCAATAACCGACGAGAAGGATTTGGGGGGTTAGTGCGCGGATGAGGAGGAGGGAGGGTCTAGCTAGCCTCCGTTTTGTTTGACAATACTTTAAACGTCAACAAGAAGTGACGTCACCTGACGTCGCTAGAGCACTGTTAAGTACGGACTAATATTAATGAACTACATACACTTACTGTAGAGTTGGGAAGAGGGTTTGGTTTAGAGTTAGTTGCATGTAATTATGCATAATTTATAGTTATTACTACAGTAATTATGTGTAATGTGTAACAAGGACACTGTAAAATAAAGTGTTATCAAGACATTTTTGAGATTTTAAGTTGAATCAGAGTTGTGAATCAACACAATGGAACAGTGTTAATCAGTGAATCAATTACAAGCTCTGATGCAATCTTTAGGCAATTTACTTGTACCAAATAAAAAGTCCATTTAGGTCTCCACAATATATACATTTTATATTGCCAGCAAAACCATCGCCCAGCCCTATTTTCTACCTTAATATCAACAACATTTGATGATACTTGTTACTTAAAAGCGTTTTTTTATCTTTTACAACAAATGCAGGAAGATTTTGTTACATGAATGTCCACATTGTCCAGAACCAAAAGTGTTCTCCAAATTTGAAGAATTAGAGCAACATATGCGGAAACAACATGAGCTCTTCTGCTGCAAGTTATGTGCTAAGCATCTGAAGGTAGCGTATTAGATCTTAATTTGTTATTGAATTATTATTTTTTTGCAAGCTCCTCGTTCGTACAATGAATGTTTTGCCGAACTGTATACAGATATTCTCGTACGAGCGGAAGTGGTACAATCGAAAAGACCTGGCTCGCCATCGAACGCAAGGGGACCCGGATGACACCTCGCATCGTGGACATCCGCTTTGTAAATTCTGTGATGATCGATACCTGGACAATGATGAGCTACTGAAGCACCTGCGACGAGATCATTACTTCTGCCATTTCTGTGATGCAGATGGAGCTCAGGAGTATTACAGGTAGAAGACCCGTTCCTGTTCACTATTTTTTACTTATATTAACATTTATTTCCAGAAGTAACTCATTTACATGCACCCGAATAATGGCTCATTTGGACGGAAAAGCCTTCATGAAAACACTTCAGTCGATCCAAATTAAATTTTTGATCGAATTCAAAGGGGTCATGTAGACCTAAAATTATACAATCAACAGTAATTTTTAAAATCTTAAAATTAAGCTTGTAAACATTTGAATGATTCATTTCTCATACCTTGCGCGCATGTGCAGTGCCGTTACGTGTATGTTTGCATGTTTCATGCCATGCAAACGTGTGTATGTTTTACTTCTCATCATTACAATCATTACAATGGATGAGACTGAACTAAATATTTGTTGAAATGAGATTCATTCCGTAAACATACCTAGTGTCAGCTAAACTACAGAATCATCATATCGTAATTTAAATATTATTTTCCTACAGTGACTACCAGTACCTCAGCGAGCACTTCAGAGAGAGCCATTATCTCTGCGAGGAAGGGCGCTGCAGTTCAGAGCAGTTCACTCACGCTTTCCGCACAGAGATTGACTATAAGGCTCACAAAGCTGCTGCCCACAGCAAAAGCCGGGCAGAGGCACGGCAGAATCGCCAAATCGACATTCAGTTCAGCTATGCACCCAGACAGCAACGAAGAAATGACGGTAAAGCAGAATTTGCTCTTTTTGTGAGTTGGATATGATTATTCAGGTGCCGCATGCGTTCTTATATGTCCTTAAACTCATTTGAATGGCTTTTTTTAGGTCTGGTAGTTGGTGGCGATGACTATGAGGAAGCGGATCGCTTCAACAGACCGGGAAGACCAGGAAGAGGACGAGGCCCAGGAGGACAGCAGAACGTCAGGAGCTGGAGATATATTCGGTAGGTCCTCATCAGCGTTCCATTCTAAACATATAAGAGCGCTTATGGAAGATTAAGAGAGTTGTTGACTGCAGAGAGGAAGAGGACCGAGAGATGGCCGCTGCTTTGCGAGCTTCAATGGCCAGCCGACAAGAAGAGAGAAGCCATGCGCAAGACAGAAGCAGTCAGAAGCCACGCAAAGAAGAAAAGATGGAGCCAGATGAAATGAGAAACAACAGAGGCACAGTGAAGCCGACGACTGAAATGCAAGGTATGAGAATTGAATATGGTCAATTGTTGTATTGTGTTTTATTTTCAAAAGTGGATGAAACTGCATGTTTACCTATATTTCAGCTCGATCAGTGAAGAGTAATGCCTCTTTGGCTGGTCAGGACTTCCCAGTTTTAGGGGCAGCTGCACCTCCAGCCCCAATTCAGAGGTATGTTTATCCTGTTTTTTTTTGTCACATTTATGTATTTTTCCATGTAGGAATGGTAATTTGCATTTTTTATCAGTAGTGATTGCTTGCGCGTTTATTTTTGTCCAGATCTATTAATTTATTCAAATTGACATTCATTGAAATTAATACACTACTTTCTGTGATGTTTTAAATGCCCGAGTTAAAATTTATGTTAATTTTTGGGTGAAATTATCCCTTCAATTTGAATAGATCAGTAATTAACAATGTCATGTCTCCCTATTGTTGCAGCACGATCAAACAAACTTCTGTCTCCCTGAAGGAAGATGATTTTCCAAGTTTGTCTGGCTCATTAGTTTCCTCTCCAATGACACCTGCATACACAAATCAACCCAAGAAACATTCATCCTTCCAGGAGGAGGACTTCCCTGCACTGGTCTCCAAGATCAAACCACTGAAGCCCCAGTCGAGCACAGCGTCAGCCTGGTCTCAAGCTGGAAGCAAACCTGTGGTGGTTCCCAATAAACCTGTGGTTCTGCCCACCAAAACAGCCCATGTGGTCTCTTCATCCATACTGTCCGCTAGTGACCCGCCCCCCAGTGGAAGTGTGCCACAGCCTCTCTCTGCCGCCTCTTCTCGCCGCAAAAAGAAGCTCACCCCTGCTGAAACCCACAAAGCTCCACCTAAAGTGAAATGTCCATCCTCGTCTGATGATGAGGACCCCCAGAGCGGTAGAACAGCCCAGGAGATCCGGACGGTACCAACTATGCTTGACATTTCCACTTTGCTGACAGTGAAAGGTGGCTCATCTCAGCCCAGCCCCAACCCCAAAGCCAGTAAGAAGAAGAAGCCAGCGACGACTTCATCTCTGAGCTCTCCCTCGCAGACACCGGAGTCCGTGTCCAAAATGGCTCACAAAGAGAACGTTCCTGAGATGAAGCCACCAGATACCAGTCTCGCCAAAGCTACAGCGGCGCCTAAAACAAACTCCTTTATAAATGGACTCACGGAGAAGCCAGCAGAAGCACTGTCCTGTACATCATTTCCTGAAAATATTTCTTCCCCTCTCAAGCAGCCAGTAACTGATCAAGCCCCTCCATCCAAAGATGAGGATTTCCCAGCTCTTGTTTCCAAAAAGCCTCCACCTGGTAAGAGGGTTTCTTTCTTAAAAGAGGCAATGCACCAAATGACATCGCTTTTATGGAGGGCTGCATGATATATCGAAATAAAATCGATATCTCGATATGGCTTAGTGCAGTTGGCAAATCTCACAGGCTGTGATTTGCTACTGGTTTGAATGAAGCACATAATTTACGACAACCCATCAAAATAAAAGCTTGATGAATTAAAGCACTGTTTTGTTTTGATACCATCTGAAAATGAAGAAATTAAGACTTAAATATAAGTATTGTAATTCTATAGTTATTACTCTTTTTTTTTTTTTTTTTTTTTTTTTTTTTTTTTACAGCACAATAGTATTACAATTTGATATATTGTTAATAATAGTCACAATTTAAAAAAAATATGAGTGTATATGTAATATATATGTATATGTAATATATGTATTTATTTTTATTTTTGTATTTTTTTTTTTTAAATCTTTATGGTTTGAGTTGGTTCATCCAACTATCAACACCAAATTTTATTTATTTGTTGTTATAAAAAATTATGATATTTTTATTTTTTGGGGGGCATTTTTGCCTTTATTTGATAGGAGGGGATTTGGGAAGGTCCACGAGCCGGGACTCAAAATTGTCGCCCGCAGCGCAACTGCGCTTCATGTCGGAGCGCTGCCCACGAGGCTGCTGTGTTAATTTTTACAGCAAATTTTGTTATTTTTAGTTTTAGTCATATTTTTGTCGACTTACAGTAGATTTAGTCGACTAAAATCTAATGGATTTAGTAAAATTGTAAGGCATTCATTTAGAATTTCTCTAAAATTTCCAATCCCATTATATACTCCCGGAGAAAACATTTATTAACCTGTTAATATAAATGATTTTAAAGTTTGAACATGCAAAACAGACAGATTTTACTGCTGTGACATAAAAAAATCTTAAAATTATATAAAACCAAATCTCCTAAAGTAGAACACGGTCTTCTTTTCAATGAATGATATTTGCTTTCTTAATGCATGCATCATTCTTTATTCTTTCAAGCAGACATAATCATTTGTATAAATTAAATATAATTAATCCTTATTAAAGTACGCACTGCACTATTATGCACTGATCACATTCGATATTATCACAACTGTTTATGTTCGGTAAAGACTTAACCGACTGTTTTACATGAGTATTCTCCAAAACGGACATAGACATAATGTTGTATGCATTTGTCCATTCTCAGTACTCAGTATCACGCTCTGTATAGCTTTCTATGTGCATGGCTGCACGCTTCGGGTGTGTGCGCACTGAAAACCGTACCGAATAGAGTTCTCTTTTGCGTCGTCACTCGTATTCAGATCTATCCATATGTCTGCTCTTCTTTTTCCCAGACATGCATCAAGCGGATGCCAACTCATGTTCCGCCTGCGCATCTACCACAAACGCAGGACATCAGCTCTGACTGGATCTCTTCCCAAATCATCCCTTCCGAACATTTTCGTCATAGTTTTTGTTATTCAAAACTGTTTTGTTAGTTATCGTCTCGTTTTCGTCTGTAAAAAAAAATGTCATTGACGAATGACAAATTATTCGAAATTAACACTGCGAGGCCACAACGAATGTTTCAAGTTTTCCCAAAACATTTAGGTCTTAAAGTCTTCAGAGCAAAAAGTCATTTTTCTCTCTCTCTCTTTTTTTATTTTCTATGCTGATGCACTACCTTACAAAATCACCCCAATCGTTCTTGAATGATTAATTCTTTCCAAATTGCTATTCAAGCCATCTGGCGAAACTTCTTGTCTTTTTTCGTATCACAATATACAGGTCCTTCTCAAAAAATTAGCATTTTGTGATAAAGTTCATTATTTTCCATAATGTAATGATAAAAATTAAACTTTCATATATTTTAGATTCATTGCACACCAACTGAAACATTTCAGGTCTTTTATTGTTTTAATACTGATGATTTTGGCATACAGCTCATGAAAACCCCAAATTCCTGTCTAAAAAAATTTGCATATTTCATCCGACCAATAAAAGAAGTGTTTTTAATACAAAAAAAAAGTCAACCTTCAAATAATTATGTTCAGTTATGCACTCAATAGTCAATACTTGGTCGGGAATCCTTTTGCAGAAATGACTGCTTCAATGCGGCGTGGCATGGAGGCAATCAGCCTGTGGCACTGCTGAGGTGTTATGGAGGCCCAGGATGCTTCGATAGCGGCCTTAAGCTCATCCAGAGTGTTGGGTCTTGCGTCTCTCAACTTTCTCTTCACAATATCCCACAGATTCTCTATGGGGTTCCGGTCAGGAGAGTTGGCAGGCCAATTGAGCACAGTAATACCATGGTCAGTAAACCATTTACCAGTGGTTTTGGCACTGTGAGCAGGTGCCAGGTCGTGCTGAAAAATGAAATCTTCATCTCCATAAAGCTTTTCAGCAGATGGAAGCATGAAGTGCTCCAAAATCTCCTGATAGCTAGCTGCATTGACCCTGCCCTTGATAAAACACAGTGGACCAGCACCAGCAGCTGACATGGCACCCCAGACCATCACTGACTGTGGGTACTTGACACTGGACTTCAGGCATTTTGGCATTTCCTTCTCCCCAGTCTTCCTCCAGACTCTGGCACCTTGATTTCCGAATGACATGCAAAACTGAGCAAGTCTAGTGCTGCTTCTCTGTAGCCCAGGTCAGGCGCTTCTGCCGCTGTTTCTGGTTCAAAAGTGGCTTGACCTGGGGAATGCGGCACCTGTAGCCCATTTCCTGCACACGCCTGTGCACGGTGGCTCTGGATGTTTCTACTCCAGACTCAGTCCACTGCTTCCGCAGGTCCCCCAAGGTCTGGAATCGGTCCTTCTCCACAATCTTCCTCAGGGTCCGGTCACCTCTTCTCGTTGTGCAGCGTTTTTTGCCACACTTTTTACTTCCCACAGACTTCCCACTGAGGTGCCTTGATACAGCACTCTGGGAACAGCCTATTTGTTCAGAAATTTCTTTCTGTGTCTTACCCTCTTGCTTGAGGGTGTCAATGATGGCCTTCTGGACAGCAGTCAGGTCGGCAGTCTTACCCATGATTGCGGTTTTGAGTAATGAAACAGGCTGGGAGTTTTTAAAAGCCTCAGGAATCTTTTGCAGGTGTTTAGAGTTAATTAGTTGATTCAGATGATTAGGTTAATAGCTCGTTTAGAGAACCTTTTCATGATATGCTAATTTTTTGAGACAGGAATTTGGGGTTTTCATGAGCTGTATGCCAAAATCATCAGTATTAAAACAATAAAAGACCTGAAATATTTCAGTTGGTGTGCAATGAATCTAAAATATATGAAAGTTTAATTTTTATCATTACATTATGGAAAATAATGAACTTTATCACAATTTTTTGAGAAGGACCTGTATATATATATGGCAGAAAAACAAAATATTGCATTGTCAGTTTTTTGCAGCCCTACTCATAAGTGCTTGCTTGTGTTTCGTAGGCTTTAAAAGTGCATTTCCGCTGAAGAGCACTCAGAGTGCACTGCCGCCTCCTCCTCCTGGCCTTGGGTCTGTTGTCAGCAAACCTCCCCCAGGATTCACTGGCATCCCACTCAACAGTAATGTGGTGGAGTCATCAGTGTCGGATGTTAACAGGTTAGAGAACGTGATGTGTACACTTATAAGTGTGTGTGATGTGAAGGGGAAGTGGTGTTTCTTGTCACATAAAAGATCACATTATTATGTCACATTATTTTGAGTACATAAAAGTTTTTTTTTCCATAGTCTTTGTTTCAAAACCAAAATATGAGATAATGTCGATATAATGCCCCAATATATAATGCAGATTTTGTTTAATGTAAGAAACCAAGTGGCATGCTAGAGTTTTTCTCAGCACTAAATTCACTTTTCTGAGGTTTTTTTGCAAGTACATTTAATCAAGTGGTGTCAAGGTGATTTGTAGTGGATTTATGGAGTCAGTTCCCCTTATGTGTAGTTTATCTCATAAACTATTAACTTGATCCACTAACCTTTGAAAACCAGAAAATGTCTAAATACTCTTAGGTTTACTGTTTAACAGGATTTTTATTGTATTGCATTTTTTGGCTCACGATATACACAAAATTGCTTAGATTAAACATTTGTTGTACATATATTTTTCCCTACACTACTGTTCAAATGTTTGGGTTTAATAAAAATTTTTTTTTTTCTAATTGATTAAAAAGTTTAAATTACATTGTTCCTTTGAACTTTCTATTGATCAAATAATTTTAATAGGTGTTGGTAAAGATGAAAAAATTCACCTTTGCCATCGCAGGAATAAATTACATTTACATACACAGATATTATAATAGAAACCAGTTATTTTATATTGTAATAATATTTCACAGTATTACTATTTCACAGAATTTTTTGATCAAATAAATGCAGCCTGGTTGAGCATAAAATACTTTTTATTTTTCCAGAAACATTTTTTTTTATTTAAATCATACCGATCCTAAACTTTTGAATGGTAGTGTATATTTCACTATAAAATCACTTCACAACAGAGAATTCTGTTTGATGTATTTATCGTGATTTAATGCAAAAATAGGTTGCATTAAACTAAGAGTTTGATGTAAACTAAGTGTTTTACCTCACTCAGGCTTTGTTTTCTTTCAGACCGACACCTGCTATTGGATCCTACCTCATACCTGAAAATTTCCAGCAAAGAAACATGGACCTTATTCAGTCTATTAAGAATTTCCTTCAAAATGATGAAACCAAGTTCAATGAGTTCAAAAATTATTCAGGCCAGTTTAGACAGGTAACTTTCAAACCAAGATTTCAATTACTCTTCTTCTTTTTTCCAGTGTTATATTGATATAAAATACTTTTGGATTATTAGTCCTGCAATGTCTAAAACTATTTAAGCAGCATGATGTATTTTATAATTATTATGCAGCTTCTGTAAGCTCATTAATTGATACTTTTGAATGTATTTGAAACATGCATTTTTGGTAAAGTTTCTTTGAAACTGTTTGTATTGTTAAAAGTGTTACACAAATAAACATGAATTGAATATATTATTTTCAAGTTTTATTTGTCACATCCTGTAGGACCATTTGAAAGGTGTTTAAAAACCTTTGATACACTCTTCCTTTCACATTCTCTGAAAAAATGTCAACATAAAACCTCTTTATTAAAATCAGTTTACACACTATATTTTACCTTGATCTCTTACATTTGTCTTTTATTGGATGTTAATAAAGTCTCTTTTCTCTTGATCAGGGTATAATCCCTGCTGTCCAGTACTACAAAAGCTGCCAGGAGCTACTGGGAGAGAATTTCAACAGGGTTTTCAACGAGCTGCTGGTTCTCCTACCAGACACTCGCAAGCAACAGGAGCTTCTCACTGCCCACGGAGACTTTAAGGCTCTCGAGAAACCGCAGCAAGGCTTGAAGCCTAAAAAAAACAAAAAGAAAGCCTGGCAGACATGCACCAGCAGCAACAGCCTGGAGTTGGACTGCCAAGTGTGTCCCACCTGTAAGCAGGTGCTGGCTCTGAAAGACTTCAACACCCATAATACCCAGCACATTGGTGATGATGACTTCCCCTCTTTACAGGCCATAAGCAAGATTATCAGCTAGCTGCCAACAGGCACATGTCCACGGCTGTCTGTGACACACGACCTGGAGCTGCACCAGGATATTGGCAAGATGCGTGAAAAGATGAGGGGTTGTCGGAGCTGCAGTGATAATGTTTACTGGGATTGTTCAGGTTCAGAAAGTTTTGACAACACCTTTTTTTTAAAGAGGAAAGATCAACCCTAAAACGTGCAAGTGGAACTGTAACTGTTTTGAAGAGAAACGGGTTTAATCTACTTGAAGGCTTGAGTTCTAACGTTAATTCCAGTTCATCTTGACAACTTCTTTTGATCAGGTTTTTCCAGTGCTGTTAGCATGGTCATTTGTTTTTTGTTTTTTTACTGTAAGGTTGGCTGCCTTTGAAAAATAACCTATTTATTTCACAATGCTCCTGAAATATATTAATTTCTGTTTACAAACTCTACAGCACATAAAAATGAATGGTTAATATATAGTTTTCTTACAGTAAGCTACTGTAATCTGTCAACTGACCTTTGACAAATTACACTTTTGAATGTTTGGTTGTGCTTAAATACTTTGCAATTAAACAATCAAGCAGGGGAACACAATGCACCGCTCAGCACTCCTTAGGGCTCATGTGATTGTCTTTTCTCTTTTACCCAATTACATCAGTGTGAGAAAGTTTCACCTGCCTTCAAATATAACACCAGACGGACATTCTGAAAGGTTGGCGGATAGGATCAGATTACAGAATGTTTTGGCTAAATGGATAATTCTTTAATTTGTTTGCTTAGTTTTTGTTAATTACCATTGTGTTTGTGCCTCTTAAATGTTTTTTCTCCCTCTCATAGAAGACTGTTGAGACTTCAGTACGCTCACCGTTTCTAATCACTCTTACATGAACTGCTAATTGTGGCAATACCCTGTCGTCAACAATATGCGATGTGTCAGGACATATCTGCAGAATAAATGCTGGTCGACATTAACCTTAAGACTCATTTATTAAGGCTCCAGTCTCTACCTCATCTGTTCATTGTGTGCAACATACTTAAAACTATTTACTACAAGTGATATTTAGAGGAAGAGTTTATGCAAAATTACAGTTCTGTCATTTTAAGAAGCACTTTAGTAAGTGTTACACAAAAGGAGATTTTACATTCTTAAAAATAAAGGTTCTTTATTGGCAATCGTGGTTCCATGTAGAAACTTTACCATCCATGGATCCTCCACTGCACAAAAGGTGCTTAGTGGAAAAGGGTTCTTTAGATTAAAATGTTCTTCACGCTAAGAAAAAAAAAAAAAGGTTATTTTAAGAACTGATCACTGAAAGTTTGGAGTCCATGGAGCTTGTTGTCGGAAAAAGGTTTCTTGACCACCAAATCTTTTTACTTAAAACTTTGTTCTTTTAAGAAACCTTTCACAGAAAGGTTTTTTGGGAAAACTAAAAATGGTTCTTCTATGGCACCACTGCAAACCCCCCCTTTTGGAACCTTTATTTTTAAGAATGTATGACATCGGCTGCGAAAAAACAGCCTGTATGTAACTTTATTTCTAAAGGATGTTCACACCCAGGATAAGCGGCAGATGTCAAAACTGCAGCATGTGCAATAAACAGTATATCAACTGCTGGTGTGCACATTAATATAGTTATAATTATCTTTACAGTTATCGTTCTTGATCTGAACGGGCCTTAAGAGTGTTGGCAGAATATCAGGGACTGACAAACTCCGTGACCGTTCACTTTTAGTTTTCCATACAGTAAAACAAATGAAAGGGAACCTTTCTGCCAAACATCATTTTTTGTGTTCCATTGTAGAAGAAAAGTCATGCAAGTTTGAACAACATGAGATTGAGTAAATGACAGAACTTTAATTTATAGTTGGATCTTAAGGTGTTTCTTGTTTCCACAGCTTCTGAAGTTCCCTTTCGATATGGTTCACTCGCATTGTGTTAGTTCAAGAGTTAGACTCAATGTCTCTGGCTGCCTCTGAGTGCGAAGAGTAGGCGAACTCCGGCAGCTTCCTCTGTCATTCCGCTGTTCCTGCTCCACAGGCGACCACTCCAGCTCTAGTTGAACGGCCTAGTCCCACCCCATGCGTGGCACACAGGCCAACACATCTCAAGGTGACCCACGGCTGCGTCAAAGCCTTGGTCCCTTGGAAATCACCCGGCTTTTACCAAAACAGGGTTATGCTGGGCTCGGTTTTCAGGAGGAAAGTCGCCGTGACTGGGGTACCCTGTGCGACGGCAGAATAGCCTTCGGCTCATGGGTGATCCCTATGTCAAGTTGGCACATCAACAACCTGGAAATGATTGCGGGGATTTTGGCCTTCAAGAAGTTCCAGCAGGAATTCAGAGGTCATCATAAACTGGTCCGCTCGATCAACAGGATGGTGGCTGCCTTTATAAACCACCAAGGAGCTCTCAGGTTTCGCCCTCTGCACATAATGGCGAACCATCTCCTGCTATGAGGACAGAGGAACCTCCGCTCAGTGAGGGCGGTCAATGTGATGGGCTCCTCCAACGAAGGTTGCTTTCATGCAGCGGACCGGCACCGGGGAATGGAGATGGGAATTGGGCCCCCAGGCAGTCAACACGATATGACACACCTTCGGTCAGGCAAATGTGGATCTCTTTGTGACGAAAGAGAATTTTCATTGCCAGATATACTTCTCAAAGGAAATGGACACGCTGGCTCAGAAATGGCCTCGTCTGCCCCTTTATGCCTTCCATCCTGTAGCCCTACTTCCGCAGGTCCCCAACAATTTGGTACCCCCAACCGGAGTTGTAGAACCTGTATTCAGGTCCTTCTAAAAAAATTAGCATATTGTGATAAAGTTAATTATTTTCCATAATGTAATGATAAAAATTTTACTTTCATATATTTTAGATTCATTGCACACCAACTGAAATATTTCAGGTCTTTTATTGTTTTCATACTGATGATTTTAGCATACAGCTCATGAAAACCCCAAATTCCTATCTCAAAAAATTAGCATATCATGAAAAGGTTCTCTAAACGAGCTATTAACCTAATCATCTGAATCAACTAATTAACTCTAAACACCTGCAAAAGATTCCTGAGGCTTTTAAAAACTCCCAGCCTGGGAGTTGTTCAGAAAGAAATTTCTGAACAAATAGGCTGTTCCCAGAGTGCTGTATCAAGGCACCTCAGTGGGAAGTCTGTGGGAAGGAAAAAGTGTGGCAAAAAACGCTGCACAACGAGAAGAGGTGACCGGACCCTGAGGAAGATTGTGGAGAAGGACCGATTCCAGACCTTGGGGGACCTGCTGAAGCAGTGGACTGAGTCTGGAGTAGAAACATCCAGAACCACCGTGCACAGGCGTGTGGAGGAAATGGGCTACAGGTGCCGCATTCCCCAGGTCAAGCCACTTTTGAACCAGAAACAGCGGCAGAATCGCCTGACCTGGACTACAGAGAAGCAGCACTGGACTGTTGCTCAGTGGTCCAAAGTACTTTTTTCGGATGAAAGCAAATTTTGCATGTCATCAAGGTGCCAGAGTCTGGAGGAAGACTGGGGAGAAGGAAATGCCAAAATGCCTGAAGTCCAGTGTCAAGTACCCACAGTCAGTGATGGTCTGGGGTGCCATGTCAGCTGCTGGTGTTGGTCCACTGTGTTTTATCAAGGGCAGGGTCAATGCAGCTAGCTATCAGGAGATTTTGGAGCACTTCATGCTTCCATCTGATTTCATTTTTCAGCACGACATGGCACCTGCTCACAGTGCCAAAACCACTGGTAAATGGTTTACTGACCATGGTATTACTGTGCTCAATTGGCCTGCCAACTCTCCTGACCTGAACGCCATAGAGAATCTGTGGGATATTGTGAAGAGAAAGTTGAGAGACGCAAGACCCAACACTCTGGATGAGCTTAAAGCCGCTATCGAAGCATCCTGGGCCTCCATAACACCTCAGCAGTGCCACAGGCTGATTGCCTCCATGCCACGCCGCATTGAAGCAGTCATTTCTGCAAAAGGATTCCCGACCAAGTATTGAGTGCATAACTGAACATAATTATTTGAAGGTTGACTTTTTTTTTGTATTAAAAACACTTCTTTTATTGGTCGGATGAAATATGCTAATTTTTTGAGATAGGAATTTTGGGTTTTCATGAGCTGTATGCCAAAATCATCAGTTTTAAAACAATAAAAGACCTGAAATATTTCAGTTGGTGTGCAATGAATCTCAAATATATGAAAGTTTAATTTTTATCATTACATTATGGAAAATAATTAACTTTATCACAATATGCCAATTTTTTTGAGAAGGACCTGTTTTTGGCCCCTCGACCAGAACCGTCAGGCCTTCCCCAGGAAGTGATGAGAGCGATCTCGGAAGCGAGGGCTCCTTCCACAAAGCGCGTTTTCTCAAGCTGGTGCTTACTTCGGAAAATAGACCCAGCCAAGTGCAAAACTTTGTCTGTTCTCACGTTTCTGCAGTAGATGCTGGATGGTGGGCGCGCCCCCTCCATACTCAAAGTACACATGGCGGCCATTGCGGTAAATCACACCCCGGAGGGCAACTAATCAAATTGGGAAAAACAACCTGGTTGTTAGGTTTCTAACTAGAGTTATGCTAGCCGCTCCTCAGTCGAAAGATTCTGACGATTGGGCACTTATGCATGGCTTATATAGGCAGCCAACCCCGCCCCTTTCGGCAGGCTGAAATGCCATTTGTCTGTGCACTTGCGCAGATGTGAACCAATCAGGCTTAAGGATTCTGAGAAATGGGAGTTTTCCCCATAAGAGTTAGTGAACTAACTCAATGCTTGTTCCCGTTATCTCAGGGAATCAGGGTTACCCGAGTAAACAAACGTTTTCTTTGCCTAATTTAGAACTAAATAACATTGGGATATATCAGAAAATAGAATTATATAACCATTTGGAACAATTAAAAGTATAAAGTTCAAAATTTTACAGGGTACAGCTTCTACTAATGGTATGCGAAAGTCATTAAAGGGGCACATTACAGGTGATCCACTCATGAAAAAACAACTTTATTTTTATAATGTCTGACAACTGCAGTCTGAAGACATTCCAACTGACAACAGCAAATCTTTTGTGTACATCTTTCAATCACAAGATGGCATATATTGCCTGCAGATACAGTATGTAATATGTGTTTTAAAAGAGTCATGGACTAGGTCAAGGCATTTTTACTGATGCAAATTTTGCACTTTGTCCTTCAAAGGAGTACAAATACAAAAATTAAATAAGGCTTTTAATTTCACATCTCTTCATCACCTATTATACTTGTTCAGAGGTGCAAATTTTGATCCAGCAAAACATACCTCAGTAAATTAGAAATATTGGTCCATGAGGCATTTTAAAGAGTGCAGAGTTAAGTACAGGAAACACAAGACCCTGACCACTTTCACAAACATACTTCATTTACATGTTTTGAAGTACAATCACTACCATTTTTGTATGTTACCCTATCTCTGAACACAGAAACATTACCAAAATCTACCACATATCAGACAAAGCACTGATGATGGTCACCAAATAGCTTTTTTTTTCTTTCTTTTTTTTAACAACAGCCAACTGATGAATATCTGAAGGGTGTCCCAAACACATCATTTTGCAGTTCAAACATTTGAGGTCTGTAAAGATTTTATAAGTCTCTAACGCTCATCAAGGCTTCATTTATTTGATCAAAACTACAATAAAACAGTAATATTGTAAAATGAATGGTTTTCTATTTTAATATATTTCAAAATGTAATTTATTCCTGTGATGCAAAGATCCATTTTCAGCATCATTACTCCAGTCTTCAGTGTCACGTGATCCTTCAGAAATCATTCTAATATGATGATTTGCTGCTCAAGCAACATTTCTGATTATCATCAATGTTTAAAACAGTTGTGCTGCTTAATATTTTGTAATAACTGTGAATTTTTGTATAATTTTTGATCATTCTAATGTGTCCTTGATTAATAAAAATATTAATTTCTTTCAAATGCCATTTTCTTCAAAAATGTTTATTTTAAATGCCAATTAAACATTTTACATAACTATATAGTTGTATTCCTCACTTTTAAATTGCAACTAATCGTGGCTCTGATAAAAATAAAATAACTTTTTGTTCGGAATCCACTCAAAAAAATCCCAAATCTTGCTTTGTCTCAACAGGTTTAGAGGCTTCACGAAATCAAACATTGAATCAACACCATTTTTACACACCTTTGATACAGAAGACACCCTTATCTACAGCGAAACTCCACCCTCTTTTAGGAAGACCACCTCTCGTAAGCTTTTAGTTGAAGAACGTGTCAAACGTTTGGTGATTCCATGTTTCAGATATTGCACTTTATATACAGTACCCAACAACATTATGGAAACTGAATATATAAGTTATTGTTTAGGATGCATGGCACTTTATAGCTCTCTAAATATAATACATGCAACGTAACCTTTTTCATTTTTATACAACACTGATACCCTTCAATCAGTTTCATTCCAGCTGATAAATTAACACGTAATATTCCAAATGAAAGTGAAATCACAATCAACATATTCTCGTACAGAAGTTCACAGAACGCTACTACCTATGAACATTGTCACACCACTTCAGTTTGAAGAGCAGTGCCAGTCATCCACACTGATAGACCAATGACATCGCACATGGACTCTTGCTCGGCAGCGTTTCAGTAAATTGGCACCTGGTAGGTTTGGCCGGTGGGGTCGGGGTTTTCAGTGAAGGGTGGGCTCTGGTATGTGTCGTCGGGCTCGGTGCTTGTGACGGTGGGGTAGGGCTGGACGGGAGGGTTGCCATCGATGTGCTCTGTTGTGAACAGGGTCATATCGGTCCCTAGCAGGTACTTCTGCACCGCTCTTACAGTCGAACCAGCCTGAAATACAAAGAGAAAGCAACTAAGTCTTGGATTACTATCAAACTCTCTTTAAAAATAACTAATCTCAACCCTGACCACTTTTCCTGTTCTCAAAGCACTACAGAAATATTGGTGACAAATTATTCTAGTACTTGGCATTTAGTTTTGTATTTTTGTCATATGGCGCTAAATTTGTATCCTTAGCAAATTCACTGTAAAAAAAGCTGCTGCCTTAATTTTTTAAGAACAATCAACTTGGATGTTTAAGTCATTTCAACTTAAATTACATTAAACTGACAGAAACTGTAAAAAAAAAGTTGCTGCCTTAATTTTTTAAGAACAATCAACTTGAATGTTTAAGTAATTTCAACTTAAATTACATTAAACTGACTTTAAAAATTAGTAGAATCTTGTATAACATAAAAAAGTCAAAAATTGCTTACCTTATTTTGATGAGTTAAAGCAATGTAAAAACATATGTTGTCATAACTTATTAATCATCATTTTATACAGTGATGCTGAAACATCACAGTATTATCAAAACAACATTTGCAGGTCCTTGTACGACGTCTTGCAAGAAATATGAATTAAACATTTACAGTATATAATATATGTAAATGTAATAAACAAAATAAAATAATCGTTGATGTAACGATTTCTAAAAATCATAGACGAGATAAACATTTCACTCTTGTTCAGTAACTAAGAAATAGGCAATGTCTTTCACTGCTTCTCTCACATCAGGACACAACACCAAACACTATTCTTATCCTCATTCATGGCCAGGGAAAAGGAAGTAATTCTATTACATCTTCCCAATCCCCTGGGGGCTGAAACCAGTATGTAGAGCAAGCTAATGTCGATGAGATAGGTCATGATTTAACAACTTCCTCAAGTACTCAAGTCTAAATGGATTGGTGTTCTGCAAGAACGGTGGTCACTCTCATAAAATGACAGTAAAATGTGTTTTCATTTCCATTTTCTCATTTACCCAGGTGAAGATGGAGAAGAAGGAGAAGGTTATGGCAGCTCTGGCAGCATCCGCTCCCTGATTTAATGGCAGCTCATCTGGGGTGGTGCGTTGCCATTGGTTGGCCAAGAAGCAGAAACAAACAAACCACAAAAATGCCCAGAAACCTGTAACCATGTACAAAATAATATTAGACTAATGACAATATAGTTTACTATACTGCCCCCATGTTTACATAAATAGACAAAATCACAAATAAAAGTGACAATTGTCTGAAGGCAATACTTCTGTGGAGATTATGAATCGTTGCCAGACCCCGTGAATAATTCACAGCTTAAAAATAGCATGCAGTTACAGAGAGTCTGAGTTTTGACTTGCTCTCATTGATTACCTGAAAATCCAATGTCCAGCATCACTGCCTTCTTTCTGTCTTTAATACTGCTGATTTGTTGGAACTTCACGTCAAGGATAATGAAGAAAATGCAGGCTAGAAATGCTATGAGCCCAATGGTGGTCCCATAGTTGCAGGCATCGTTGTTCTTGTTGAAAACGCAATAGAGCCTCTCGCTGCCGTGGTTGACGTAGCCTTCATTTATTATGGATCCAAACACCACTATTGAGAAGATCTGCAGGGGAAAAGATACGCATGATTTAATGATATGTTTTTATGATAATGCTGTTAAAACCCTTTGTAAATGACATTAAACATTTAATACTATTACATTGAATACTATTGTGTAAAGGCAGTTGATATGAAATGACAAGCAGTGACAGAAGCTTCCTACACTGTCACATGTTATACTTCATCTAAAATTATAACAACATTTTTATCATTTTTGTAGAATTATAGTTACAGTTTTATATTAATTGAGAGCTATATTTGTACTTTTAAAAATGTAGTAACCATAAAAACTTTATTTAAAATGTGTAAAATATATAAAATGGTGACCAGTTAAAACAGCTAAATACACATTTTCATTTCTGCATATATAAATTGTACATACATTTTAAATAAAATCTTGATGTTGATCAAATGGACACATTTTTTAACTCCCTGATTATACATAGTCTACCTTGGGTATTTGGATAAAAAAAAATAGATTAAAAAAAAATAATATATATATATATATATATATATATATATATATATATATATATATATATATATATTACAAAAACAATTAATTACATTTCTAACTATTAAAAGATTTCAAATTTACTAACGATAAGCATTATATAATGTAGTATTGCTAGTTAATGTTCTTAATTAAAGCTATTATAAAGTGTCTATATTTTTCAAATGTTTCAATTACAAAATGAAACAGAAAGACAAACTTACACAGTCATAATGATATCCACTGTATGACTATATCAATGCTATTCAATGAACACTATGTAGGCCTACTGTTAATGTTCTAAATCAATATTTTCTATTTGTAGGACAAGATGTCCTTAAACTATTGTTCTGTATGAAATATTTTATTTCTGAAAATATTTATATAGGCTAACACCTATTTTACACGAAATAAAAAAAAACTTTGACTGAAAAATAATTTTATTGCACAAAGCCATAATCCACGTGATGTTTTACTGATGCAAAAATGGAAGTAACAGTACATGAGCGTATAGTAAAGCAACAACCAATCAGAATCGAGGAGCCGGTCATATAGAAGCAGAGTGTGGCTGCGGATCAAAACCTAGTGGGCTGCCTATCTAAACAGCATTTCTGAGCAACATTAATGCTCAAAATGAGAAACTCGCTTATATTTTTGATACACTATAGTGATGCTCTTACAAAAAAAAAAAAAAACAACAACAACAACAACCTGTATTGCATTAAAGAGAAACGTTCATCAATTTAGGCTCTATACATATAGCCTAGGTATATATGAAGTCACGTAGCCTATACGTGATAAGGCCTATTGATAAATATAATAGGCTACATAATAATATAATCCTATTATAAACGAATTCATCTCACAATAATAAAAAAACAACAACACAAAAGATTCAAGAATGAGCGCGTGTATTTAGGCTATATTCATGCTTATATATGTTATTATTCTAGAAGGAATCACATGAGTAATCTCGTCATCAGAGGCAAATACGCTTCGTGACATCAACACGTCAAAATTTGCAATATAAACGAAAAATAATCTTACATGTCACAAACAAACGCATATCTACGAGCGTCATATTTCCCATTGACCTCGTTAAATTATTAAATGAGCGTGTGAAGTAAACGTTGTAATTATGATTTGCTCTGGGTTATTCTCACAGACTATTTGTCTCCTCTAGGCTGACATGATCATCTGTAGGTAAATAAATGTCTTACCCATGATAATATTCTAAGGATGGTCTGCGGCTGCTGAATAAAGGCAAAAGGGTCGAAAGCAGCCCCGGCTCTCCCAGCGCCAAATGAACCCACTCCGTCCATTTTCCTCCTACTGTTATTCAGGCTCTGGGCTCTTGGTCGAGGTAGGCACACACACACACACACACACACACACACACTCTCTCTCTCTCTCTCTCTCTCTGTCAGAGGCGTGCGCAATCTCTCTGATTCTGTTACACTCTCAACAGCAGCATCTACTGACTAGTCTTCTCTTCGGTGTTTGGGAAAGTGGGTGGTTTAGAATTAAGTGTGATTTCGAGTCATCCAACCTCTTATCTGTCTTTCATCAGCAAGTCCTCTTGTGTTGGAAATTAGCATTTTCTCATAACTTTAATCCTCACAAGACTTGTATTTGGAATAATCGTTTTTATTGTACCCCGTAATAAGTCTTTGTATAATGAAAACTGGTTTAAAAGTAATATTTTTGTCTTTAGTGTATGATGGAGTCATGGTAATATTCTCAATTACAATGATTTCTGTTTAAGACATGCCAAAAAACCTGGTGCTTTACACAGTTGTAAGTGCCATACCTCAAAACATGGTGATATTGTTATTCTTGCACACTATATGTGACATCCCTATCTCTCTCACATCCCTATGTTTAGTAACTATTAGAGATCATTTATGTAACAACATGCATAGAAGTGTCTACATTGATAGACTTCTACCAAATCAGCTCAGATCACACTATATTATTTTAAAGAATTTGATTTGAAGGAGATTAGAATGGGTTACCTATACTTCTCCAATTTCCCCTAAAGTAAAAGAACTTCCATTTTAAAATAATTAATGACATATATCCATCCAAAGAAATTACTTATAGGTCAAAATTTGATATTGGGGGAATCTTCTTGTCAATTTTGTGAGAATGACATTGAAACGGAACACATCCTTTTTGACTGTAAGTTATTCTGTTCTCAGTTGTACAGCAAAATGTACCACATCGACATCCATGTCAACCCCTTTAACTATGAACAAGTTAAATTTGGTGTGCTCAAGAAACAATATACACAACACTATCTGGTTAACAACCTTTTCGGACTTGCTAAATTCTTCATTCATAGATGTTTCATTCTATTTGAAAACAAACTATTTACAGTTTTAAGATCTTGTTAGTGCTACTATTCTCTATCTTGGTCCTTGTAATACATTTCTTCTCCCAACCAGTCTAGCACAGTTCTATATTGGGAATGGTAAAATATTTCAGTATAAGCATTTAACCCCCCCCCCAAATTCTTGCCTTATCCCTCTGTGCTCTCTAAAATGAAAAAACTATTACAGTAGCCAAATTTTCCATGAGTTAAGTGCCTTGTAGCTTTCTATCACCCCTTGTAGATTTAGTTATATACACTATTATTTTATTTATTTGTGCAATTGTTTTTCTTTCATTATATTATATTTAATGAAATATATCATATAGCCTAATTTCAATCCTTATTTTGCTTTAATATCTATTCATTTGGATTTTCAACATTCCACCAATCACATGTTATTTCTTATTATTGTCTGCTAACTTCATAGGGGCTGTTCAGCTTCACCCACTAGCCGGCCAAATGGAACATTTTAGGAATCATGCAGAATATTTTTTCAATAGGGTCTAGTGATGTTTTACCCTAATGTTCTTCAGCATATTTTTTTGTTTCATAGCCTACAGAGCCTTTGGTGTGACATTGTGTCGACTATCACAACATACTTAGGTTCATAAAAATGTATATAAACACATTTATATAAGACAAGGTCTAATATTTTAAGTAGAAATTGCTATTTGTGAGTAAATAAAAAACCCTGAAATTACAAATGAGAAAAGTCATGTAAATACACCGGTAATAAAAAGTGTAAACCATGAAGAACACTCAGTTATTTGTATTATGGCATTTAATTTTTTATAATTATGTTAATATGTTGCCAATCCAAGTTTCTGTAAAAAAAAAAAACTTTGAAAATAAGCAGCTTTGTCATTATAGCTAAATTATCAGAAATATATGGGGTCCAAATATAGTTTTTGACATTAAGGGGCCTTGAAGTCAAAAAGGTTGAGAACCACTGCTCTAAACAAACAGAACATTTTTTTATTTCCAGCTGTTGAACAGAGTTCATCCAGTTACCTCTGGGGTATTTAGATCCACCGAGAGCTCAACCATCCAAAAAATATATATATATGGGCCATAACACCATTCTCTTGTAGACAGACAAACTCTTGATTAAAAGCACAATTTACACATATGCATATTATTGATAAATCATTATATCAACTAGAACAAAGTTTAAGTGCAAAGTTAACATGTATATGTTTATGCATGACTCCTGATTGGCACTGCAACCTGCATTTGTTGCAACAAAAATGACAGGTCCACAGAAACAGTATGCAACGTCTTTTAGCTCATGTTCATTTCAGTCACAAGAACCATCTTTCCAGCCATCTCGCCATCGCTCATCCACCCTGCTGCAGTCAAACTCCGGCTTGCCTAACCGGATGTTGATGTCATTATGGAGATGACACAGCCACTGTGAGAGGTTGTGTCGGCTGTTAGTGTCTGGCTGATTTGTTTTCAATCTGATAAGAGACAAGATCATTGAAACATATGCTACCAAACATAAATGTAAACACTGAAATGCTTCTGCTAAAAAAATGGTAGAGGACAAACATAAAAACCATAATAAAGGATGACAACCTTGATCTCAGGTCCTCTGCACATTCATCACACGGGAAAACCTTTGAGAAGAGGTTGATGAACTGTGTCATCTCCCCCTGTTGTTCTGTGGTCGGTGTATCGGGATAATATGCAGCCATAGTGTGAAGAAAAGACCATGAGCTCCTGCCCAGCTCCTCTCTGTCCAGAGGGCATTCAACAGGCTTAGTTTCCTCCACCGTCCCGCTCTCCTGTTCAAATATCATATGATTGTTTACTGTAAACAATAGCAACTATTGTAGCACAACATTATTGTGTTGCTCTGGCAGCTAAACTATAGAAGTAACTATAACCAGTGTAGGGGGTAGGCCTAACTCATTACAAGTTACTTGAGTTACATAATCAGATTACTTTTTCAAGTAACTAGTAAAGTAAGGCATTACTTTTAAAATTTACAACAAAATATCTGAGTTACTTTTTCAAATAAGTAACGCAAGTTATCTTGTTTTCCCATTTATTGACTGACAGCTCTCTTGACCCCATGTTGAGACAAATCGAAAGTGCAGAGGCGTTGTGTGTAAACATGATGGTTATTGTAGCTCTAGACTAAATGCGAGTGTGCATTTACTCATCTCACTTGCACAAAAAAATTTCAATATTCCTCAAGATGCTATGCAAACCTCCAATAACTAAATATGTTAAATAAAACATAAATTTTTATGCATTTAATCTCACCTTATTGACCTATGTACTTGCTTCTGACCTTCGATGATTCAGTTAAACCATAAGCAATGACTATAGATTTTTTAGTAAAGTAAGTGTTAAACTTTTCTCCTGCATCCTATTCTTCTACAATCCAGATTGGCAGCACAGCTGAAAGGTTTATTTGAACTGCGCCCTCTACTGTACGACCGCCGTGAAATTATTATTTCATTTTTGGTGTGAAAGGGTCTTTACATTTGCCCAAAAATATAACTTTTTTGTTATAAAAAAACAAGCCCAGCCCAGGTGAAAAAAAAGTAACGCAAAAGTAATTTAATGCATTACTTTTCTAAAAAAAGTAACTAAGTAACGCAATTAGTTACTTTTTAGGGGAGAGTAACGCAATATTGTAATGCATTACTTTTCATTCCAAACTTCCCCCAACACTGACTATAACCATGAATGGCTTCTTCCACCAATTAGTTCAGTGTAACTGGTTCCTATAAAACAATGGTTCTCAAACTTAGACACAAAGGCCCTATGATGTTTAACACAAATATTCAAAGGCCCCCCTCTCTCATAGACCCAGATACTTTTGCTGTAACTAATCTTCTTGTTTTCAAACTACTTTTATTAAAAGAAACTGAGAGTATTGATATATTAAATGAATTAACCACAGTTCATTTTGTGATTCCAGAAGTTTTAAAAAGTGTATGTTCCTCATTAAAAACAATAGTTACAGTGGGGATAAAATAGACATATGATTTCAGTTTAAATCTTGATTTTTTTAAGCAGTTTAATGTAAATTATTGTTAGGTTATTTTACATATGACTTATCATTATATTTTATTACATTATTATTATCTTATTAATAATGATTAATTTATGTAAATGCTTTAAAGTCATCCTGCAACTCCTTTGGAAGTTTACTGAGGCCCACTGGTTGAGAACCACTGCAAAAAACATTGAATTTCGCATATTTAGAATGTTTGCTACTATAATACTATAATTGTATTAAACTTTGATTCCATTGGTCCCCCAAAAAGATTAATTATTATGAATCTACAATATTTAAGAATGTTCCACATATGGTTGAAAATACCATCATTGGCCAAGAAATATAACATTCTGGGCGTCAAGACTATAAAGGAGGAAGGATGCCCTTCCCTCACTGTCACTCTGTAGCCACTCTGTGTGACTATTACTGCTGGCCTTTTCTTGCAAGAAAATAAACCTTAAAGACAATTGGAAATTTTAGTCTCTTATTCTGTGATATCATTTTGTTTGCCACCACAACATATACCAAAGTTATTACTAAAACTATAGTGCAAGAGGTGAAAGATTAAAATGTAGCCTAATTCTGAAATGTAAAAAAATCCAAACCTTTACTACAGTACAATTGTACTGACAAGTCGAAACAAGTTCAGCAAGGATGCATGTGTTTAGTTGTCATTCAATCTATTTTGTTTACACAGATGTTTTAATCCTGAGTCTCATTCAAAATTGTAGTTTCACTGTCACCTGCACTGAGACCGAGGACGTCTGCTTCTGCAACTTCATCCATGATTTAAAATCCGTACACGCTCGGCACGGTTTCTTTTTCGGTTCTCCGGTAGTGGTCGGGTCTTTACTCGTACTGTCCCCAGGTGGTCTATCAACCACGGGGAAAGAGAAACCCTCCATACCAGCGTTAATTTGCGTGGAGGATCGCGACCCGGCAGCGGCTGCCATGTTTAAACTCGCACGATGTGTTATGTATCCAGGGTGGCCAGATCTCCGTGATAAACCCAGCCCAATCAAAACTAGTCTTAAAGGGATAGTTCACCCAAAAATGAAAATTGTCATCATTTTCTCACCCTCAAGTTGTTCCAAACCTGTATATGTTTCTTTCTTCTGTTAAACACAGAATAAGCTATTTTAAAGAATGTTGGCAACCAAACAGTTGACGGTAACTAACCATTGACTTCCATAGTTATTTTCCCTACCTACATCAATGGGTGCCATCAACTGTCTGGAAGAAAGAAACTCATAAAGGTTTGGAACAACTTGAGGGTGAGTAAATGATGACAGAATTTTCATTTTTGGGTTAACTATTCCATTAAAATATGCCACTCACACACCCCAAAATACATCGTTTACAAGGTCATTGTTGTGCATTACATCTTTTTTTAACTGGAAAACAAATTATAAACACAGTGTGTTTTCATAAATAAAATTATCTTACCTTAAGATTGACAGCTGGTGAACAAAATACTTCAGTGGAGGTAGTTATCCTTTATTTGTTAACTATTTGATAAACTCTTTACAGTTTTAAGATCTTGTTCTAATGCTATAATCTCCAACTTGGTCCTTGTCATAATTCTTTTCTCCCTACCAGTCTAGCACAGTTTTATATCGGGTAGAGTAAAATATTTCAATATAATCCTTTGTCAAACCTGTTCTCCTCGAGGAAAATAAATCCGTGGCAATAGTTTGAAAGAATTGCGCGGGGAAACCGCGGACTTGGCAACCTTCTTCCCATGTGAGCGAATCGTTCAGTCGGTTCTTCTCAATGAGCAAACTGAATTATTCATGAACGACGATATGTGCATTCACCTAGCTTTACTAGAACATTATTCCACAACGGTGTGTAAGGGACCAAAATCCGAAGTAATTACATGCCTACGTAAAATAATTACTAAATCGGTTTTGTGAAACGACTGTTCAAATGAACCGATTCGCGGAAATGAGTCAGAATTGAAATCCAACCACTGTTAAGCATGATTGATAGGAACGTTTTTTTTGTCAAACATAAATTGGTCTTGTGTAAATTATCAACAGTATGGCAACAACGGTTAAATATAACTGACATATCACGATAAATGTAAGCCCCATATGCAAAAAAAAAGAAAAAAAAAATGTTTAAGAAAAAAAAGAATTAGTTTCACACCGGAGCAATTTCTGAGCAGCACTGTGTCTACCAGCGAGTGGTGACGTCACCAGCAGTCCATGCCGCAGAGTTCGGGCTGCCTAAAACTGTAATTATCACATCTTTTACTTCTTTAAATACAAGAGTGACAGTGTCTAATACTTTCTGTAGTGTTGACTTTGTATAAGTAGCCATTTGATGTGATTTTTGTATGTCATCCCATATCAATCTGCAACAGTGTTTTGATAAGTTTGATATAAGTGCCTACTAGCTTAGCTTACTACTGACAACGTAGCCAGAGAGCAGATTGGACATGCTTTATTTCATGCTACTGTAATGTTCACAGGCTTCACATTAGGAAACATATCACACTTCATTGACAATGGGGATTCTGGAAAAGATAGCGGAGATAGAGAGAGAAATCTCTCGAACACAGAAGAATAAAGGTAAGTCAAGAGACCCTGGTTTAAATGTCCAATGGGCCTTTTGTTGCTTTGTATCTGTTTACGTCTTCATCGATTAAATCCTGATTAGTTCCCAACTTGTTTTGCAGCAACTGAGTACCATCTGGGTTTATTGAAAGCCAAGTTAGCCAAGTACAGAGCCCAGCTTCTGGAGCCCTCAAAATCGGCTGGAGCCAAAGGTGAAGGCTTCGATGTTATGAAATCTGGCGATGCCAGGGTGGCTCTGATTGGATTCCCCTCAGTTGGCAAGGTAACAATGACACCAACTGTGCCATATTTCTGATGGACAAGACATGCTCTAATTGATGATTCTTGTATTCTTGTAGTCTACTTTTCTCAGTTTAATGACATCAACGGCAAGTGAAGCGGCTTCATATGAGTTCACCACCTTGACCTGCATTCCAGGTGTCATTGAGGTATCATTTATGTTAAAATATTTCTCTTTCCTCTCTGTTTTTGTTAATATCTTATTTCTGCTTACATCATTACTATTGTTATTATAGTAATTACAATATTGGGATATAATATCTAGATTTGTATATAATATCATATACATGTATATCTGACATGATATTGGTTTAATTTAATTTGTTAAAAATTCAATTCTAGTACAAAGGTGCCAACATACAGCTGCTGGATTTGCCTGGTATCATTGAGGGGGCTGCACAAGGTATTTTCTTTTGTAATGTACATTTTTATGTGTAACATATTTTGACGTGTTTAAATTCATGAATCTTTGTTTGAAAGGTAAGGGCAGAGGTAGACAGGTCATTGCTGTGGCCAGAACTGCAGATGTGGTCATCATGATGTTGGATGCAACTAAAGGAGAGGTTCAGAGGTGAGTTGAAATATTTATCCCTGATTTCACAGACAAGACTTAAGCCTAGTCCCATACTAAAATGCTTCGAGCTGTTTTAACTGAAAGGCTGTGCCATTGTTTGTTTCAAGATGCACACCAGCAATGTTTTTTTTTTTTTAGCAGCCAGTAAGGCACGTTTATAAAAGCTACTTAAATGTCCTAATTGAACTAAGGCTTAATCCTGGCTTAATCTAAGCTCTGTCTGTGAAACCAGGCCGAAGTCTTTGGAGAATGTTTGCAATATTTGCACTATTGTTCTGTTTGATGATTGATGTTTTGTTCTTCAGGGAACTTCTGGAAAAAGAACTTGAAACTGTTGGCATTAGACTCAACCGTCCCAAACCAAATATCTATTTTAAGGTCAGTGTTTCAGTTTGTCTATTGACTAACATGTCCTTTAAATTGAGTCAATATTTTGTAGAGTCTCATTCATTAATTTTAGTCCACTTTACTCTCCAAAATAACATGTTTTTGGTTGAAAATAATATTTTAATTGACGATAATATGCAACTGACAAAAGTGTCAAGTTGTCACTGATTGTCCAACCTTTTTAAAAATGTGCACTACTTTTCAAAAGTTAGTGGCCAGTAAGATTTTTTTTTTTAAAGAAAATTATACTTTTTTTTCAGCAAGGACATATTGATCAAAAGTGACAGTACATAATGTTACAACATTTTTCTGTTTCTGAAAAATGCTGTCATTTTAAACTTTCTTTTCATCAAAGAATCCTGACAAAAATATTAAGCAGTAAAAACTGTTTTTGTTTTCAACATTGATAGTAATAAGAAATAATAATAATAATAATTCATTACATTTATATAGCACTTTTCTCGGCACTCAAAGCGCTTTACATGTAAGGGGGAATCTCCTCAACCACCACCAGTGTGCAGCATCCACCTGGATGATGCGACGGCAGCCATATTGCACCAGAACACCCATCACACACCAGCTTATGTTTCTTGAGGAGCAAATCAGCATATCACAATGATTTCTGAAGGATCATGGTGTGACACTGAAGACTGGAGTAATGATGCTAAAAATGCAACTTTGACATCACAGGAATTAATTACATTTTAAAATATATTTACATAGAAAATGGTTCTTTTTTTTATTTATTTTTATTGTATATTTCATTCAATAAAAGCCGCCTTGGTGAGTATAATTTACTAACACATTAAAAACATAAAAAAAAATCTTACCAACCCCAACCTTGTGAACAGTAGTTTATAAGCTCTAATCATTGTCAAACATAACGATATATCAACATGAAGCAATACATGTGAAATTGTCCTTTTGAAAAAAAAAAAAAAAATACTGACACTGTTTACTGTTTAGAGACTAATAGGATTACACACAGATATACTGAAACATTACTTTTGCTTATTTTTCTATTTATCTGTTCACATGTAAAATACCTGTTTTTCAGCCTAAAAAAGGTGGTGGCTTATCGTACAATTCAACAGTTCCCCTCACACACTGCTCTGAGAAGCTTGTTCAGCTCATTCTTCATGAGTACAGTATCCTTTTGCCTAGTTTAGTCACTTTGTTTAATTTTCCTCTAATGAAGAGCGACAAGTCTACCTTAACTTGACTGCAGAAATCTTCAATGCTGAGGTTTTGTTCAGAGAGGACAGCACTCCAGATGAATTTATTGATGTCATTGTGGGCAACAGAGTGTACATGCCTTGCTTATATGTGAGTATATTTCAATTCAAGTATCAGCCTAATGCAAAGCTTCTCAGATTTAACTGTATGTTGCAAATTTGAATATGATTGTTACATATTTGTTACAGGTGTACAACAAAGTGGACCAGATTTCTATAGAGGAAGTGGATCGCCTGGCCCATAGACCTAACAGTGTAGTGATCAGCTGTGGCATGAAACTGAATCTAGATTACCTCCTTGAGCAGTTATGGGAATACCTGGCTTTGATCTGCATATACACCAAGAAGAGAGGAGGTGTGCCTTTTTGTCCTCATATTTTAGTCATTTAAAATGTTAGCGGGCTTTCACACTAGAGCAGTGCTGCTCAACCTTTTTGACTCAAAGGCCCTCGTTGTTCAACATATTTGAAGACCTACCTCTATTTACAGTATTTCTGCTGTAATCATGACAAAGCTGATTGTTTTGTATTGATACATTAAGTTAATGATCCTTTTTAGCATTTTAATTGAGATTAGAGTTAGATTATTGTAATCTATTAATGCTCTATTTGAGTTTTTAGTGTAAACCAAGTCTGTTTGGCATCAGATTTTGGTTTATTTTGGTATTATTTTGGCTTTCCATCCACGTGAAAAGGTGATCTGGATTAAGGCTCACATTTGGTATTAAACCATTCCACCTAAATTTAAATCTTAACATAAATCTGAGAAGTTCCTTTTCAGAGATTGCCATAAGAACATAAGTGCTATGTTTCTTTGCTCTACAGTACTTTTTACAAAGCATTAATATTGAAGAGGTGTATTGGTGTTCATTTCCTGTTAAAAATCAAAGCCAGTACAGTATAGATGTTTTAATTTCTTTAATTATTGTGTTTTTGTTCCCCAATTCTTACCCTCATTTTTTTTATTGTTGTGTAGCACGACCAGATTTCGGTGACCCTATAATCATGAGACGAGGAGCATCAGTTGAACATGTGGTATGTCCCTGTATTTCTTACCTGCAACTTTATTTATGTGTTACGCTGGTGGTCAACCTGTAAAAAACATACTCAGTGCACCTTTAACCAAATTTTTTTGAAATTTTAGAAAACTGCATTGTAGATGAAGTGTTGTGCACTGTGTAAAAATATACCTGAATATGTGCATTTATATTTGATATGTTGTCTAATTAAATCTTCATCATATACTGTATACTATAGTGGCCAAAAGTGATATCCGGAGGGGATATTTGTTTTTAATGACCCTACAAGTTTGATTAAACCATCAAAATATGAGGAAAATATTTTAAATATGAGGGAAGAATAAAACAGTACACTTATACTCAAAATAGGGAAACTACAGCTACTGGTTTTATTTTACTATGCAAAAAATATATATGCATAGAAAAGCAAAAATCTCACAGGAAAAAGCATACTTTGACTACAACATGGTGTTTAATATTTTGTTTTCATAATTTCTTAATATGACAGCCTGGCCAAAAGTTATTCTTTTATTTAAAAGTTTCATTGCCTTATACATTGACTTCAAGCACAACTACTTAATAAGCTTACAAAATAAATTTTTAACAATATTTGAATAATCCCGACATCACTTTTGGCCACTTCTGTATGTCAATCACTTGTATGAACTCATGATTGTGCCTCTTACTTCTTCCAGTGTCACAGAATTCACAGGACATTAGCTAGCCAGTTCAAGTACGCACTTGTCTGGGTAAGATTGTCTTTCACCTGTAGTGAAACATAGTCTTGCTTTTGTTCCGTATGTGCTTTTCTTCAACAACTACTGTCTTTTTGGATCATAGGGAACAAGCACGAAGTACAGTCCTCAGAGAGTAGGACTGACACACATCATGGAGCACGAGGATGTCATTCAGATCGTGAAGAAATAAAATCTAGTGGTCAGATCCTCTACAGTATCAACAGAACATTTGATACATGCACAACAGAACATTTTTCTGTTAACAACTGCAGTGTTTCACAAAGCTTCATGGAAGAACCTGTGGTCAGCCAGTGAAAAGTGATTATTTTGCTTATGAAAAACATCCTGACAAAACCCATTCAAATAAACAATATTCAGATTTTTGTTCTTATTTGTGCCTTTCATAATGTTTTTTTTTTAATAAACTGAATTGGACATGTACAGTAAGGAATAAAAGTCTGAGACTATCTGGTGTTCAAAAAAATAAATGTTTTATTTCAGATATATTCCATATTCTGCACTTTTCTAGGTCACTAACCAAATTTGTGACATTGATCATGTGCACTTCTTGCAGACAGTCAGATGAAGCACAACTAGACAGAAAATAGAAAAATAATAAATATATAAAAGACATTAAAAATAGACTACCAGGGTGAAGTGACGAAAGGTGTTTCAACACAAAGCAATGACCAATCATTAAAGATTTGCAGATATATTCCACCAATCCTGTGTTAGCTGTATTTTACAATACTAACATGACAGACTTAAAGATCATAGTTCATTCATATTTGAAGCACTTAGACAAGAACACTTGTCTAGTTAATCCATACCAGTTGAAGATAGCTAGAGATCATGTTCTTCTAAGGAGTAGCAGATTATGTTGAACTTCAACACTACAATTTATCACAAGGTGTGTTGGTTTTTTTTTCTTTTATGGTGTTTTAGTTAACCATTTAAATCATTGTTAAGGGTTAATTGCAGCTGTAATGGCTTAGGTGATAAGATTGTGATGTTTTACTGCACACATATCCAAGGAACATTTACAAATGTTTTTTAACTTGCTGAGAGTGTTTTAAATGTAGCGTATCCAGTATAAAACTTACATTTATGCATTGTAATAAAGTATGGTTAGCCTATATAGTGAAGACTTTATATGATCGCAGCACACCAGTAAGTTCAACTCACAACTTAAACATGGGTGGTGACTCAGAAGCACTCTTTATATCACAAGATGTTAACTGTTAGCTTTCTGTATTCATCTGAAAACCTAGAGCTGCCTACTCTATTCATTACAGAAAACTAGCATAATAGATGACATTAAATATGCATGCTGAGGCACTCGGGCTGTACAACACAACAGACAAGTGTGGACTGGGGAATTATCAAGCCATTGGAAGGCTGTTCCACTTATGGCTTGATGGGGCTTTGTGTAATTAGACCACATTTCAAAACGCTACAATGATGAGCAGGATGGCGAGAAACTGTTTTGGAATAACTTGAGGATTGAAGTTTCTACGCTGGAGTTACTTTGAATGAGTTCGGATGGAAAGATAATGGTAAGAAGGACGAGTGCCGATCCAATGAGCTACGCTTGTAAACATGACACTTGATGCTGGGGCCATATGGTGCTGGCTGTGTGTGTGTGTGTGTGTGTGTTCTAAGCCGGGACTGTGTACTTCAGCTTTTACTTCATTCTGATGTTCTGCATCATTTACTGCTGTGCTGATCGTGAGATTTTGAACATACTGGAATGTTTTGAACACTGCTGTCTGACATTGTTAACTGAAATGTAGCTAAACTTTTATGTAGCTATTTGTAACTTACTGAAGAAGGAAGCTCCTTAAGACCGTTTATTTATTTTTTTCTAGTTGAGCAAATGTATTTACATTTACAACAGTTCGTGCTGGTTCTCAAATCTGATTCCACTTACGGAGACTCTCATGATGGTCAAGCAAATCCACCAATTTTTTCAAATAGGCCTACTACTGTTTAGGCAAGAATGCAGGGATTTAGACCTCATGTTACTCATATATAAACAAGACGGACTGGACTTGACTTGACAGCAGAGAAACACACAGTGTACATATGACAACAGTCCCGACAAACCAGCACAGGACACAATGAGAATAAATAGGGAAGCAAACAAAAGATAGTAACGAGGGACAGGTGGGGCAAATGAATCAATAATCAGGTAACAAGATGGACTAGACAATGGACAGGAGAGCACATGGCACAAGGAAATATACATGACAAGCCATGTGCTCACACCAAAGATGACTAAAACACAAGCACATGGCCAGTAAAACAAATCTAAAGCCATGTGCTAACACAAAATGAGACATGAACAAGCAGCTAATGAAACACTCATAAGCCACGTGTTCACACAAAACATGAGAACATGATAGCACACAGCTAGTGATAAACACAAGCTGTGTGCTACACAGTACAAGACAAAACAGGAGTGTCAGGGCTCTGTCACAAAACCAAGAAATAGACTAGACAGAAGTGACAGAACCCTGACACTTATGTAGATAATGCTTAACCCTTTATGGCACAGCGTTGCCATATGGCAACAATTAATTTCTACTCATGTCCTTGTTATTCAGAAAAAAATACAATATGTTGCTCTATCCCTTTAACTGCCTGCTCGACCAAATGGTTGAACATATTTTGAGTCACTATATTTTATTGAGAGGAGTATCTAACTTAACTCAAACTGATTGAGCCATCTCTACCATCTGGTGGGGTATGTTATGCCAAAAAAATCCACTAGATGTCACAGTGTCAATCAACAACACTTCTTCTAACATGGAAGTCAGAAACAAATAAATCACCCCAGCCATGTGAACTGTTTTTAGTGAAATTTAGCAAGGTAAGCATATTTTTTTTGACATATTACACTGTAAGAGCCCTAACTTACAAAATTATGAAAATGAAAAAAATGAAAGTATGAAAAAGTTTTGAAAGTTTTAAATTTACATTTACATTAAATCAAATATACTGTACTTAATATTTTTCTTTTATATAAAATATATATTTTACAAAATATTTTTTACTATAAATTTACTATAAAATCAAAGCCATAGATCTAACCAAGTGGTGTTCCAAATTTGAAGTTAATTTCACAAAAATTGAAGTTCCCATGAGATTTTGTTTAGGTGTAATACTAAAAATAGCCCCCGGGTGACATACATTCAATTTAATTTAATTGTATGCATTCTGCTGTAACAAATTAAAGGTGCTCTAAGCGACATCGGGTGACGTCACTTCTTGTTGACGTTTTAAGTATTGTCAAACAAAACGGAGGCTAGCTAGACCCTCCCTCCTCCTCATCCGCGCACTAACCCCCCAAATCCTTCTCGTCGGTTATTGGCTGGAACAGTTTGTTATGTTTCGTGGTGCGGGTTAGCCCAGTTTGTTTTTGTTGCCATCTGTGGAGCCTGGGGTGTCTGCAGAGACCGCGTGTTTTTTACAGTGTGTTCAGGGGACAGGCAGCTAGCGGATAGTGAGGAGATGTTTGCTGTATGTGACAAAAAATTTTTTGGCCTAAAAAACGCATGACATTGCATAGAGCACCTTTAATAAATTTCTGTCCAAATACCACTTCTGTCACAATATTTGGAACCTTGAGACTCAGACCTTTCTGACAATGTGTTTTGTCAAGATTAGAAAAGATTTTGATCATAAATTATGATGGGCAAAGAAAAAAAAAATCCTGTTGCTCTACCAGACTTGACGGCATGTTTCTTGAAACATAAAAGCCTAAAATGCCATTATATTACTATCTTTTGTTTTGGTTTTTGAATGCACGAAGAATGTAATGTCTTTGGTTTTGTTACTCTTAGTTATGTGTTTATTTTTGTTTATTGTTAAAAAACAAGAAAACTTAATTTCCTGTGTTAAAATGAAAACCTGAAATATTTAATGGCATTCTTAAATAAATAAAGAAGATTCAATATACAAAAATATTTTTATTTTGATTATGTTTTTAAATAAATTAGTATTATAGTTCATATTTTCAGATTTTAGAAAAATGTGCATATGTGTATGAATTCTGGTACATTTTTTTTTTTTTACCTTAAAGTGACATCTCAACCATTTGGTAGAGGCCGATATTTTAAAAATTATGGGATGTGTTGAAAAAAAATACATTGAGTGTGGTTACTAGCGACATAAGGAGATAAGAAATGCAAACAAAAAATGTTTCCATCACTTTTTTCTTGGTGAGGACTTTAAAGGGCTATGGGAATTAAAAGGACAGGCCTTAATGTAGCCAATGATGTGCTGTTTTTAAGTAAAAAAATTACATTTGAATGTCCCTCCAAAACTCCTTTTCCCACTGTCACCCTCACACTGAGACACCTGTTGAAGTGCCCCAGAAATTGCTCTGTTAACCTCATTTCTAAACATCTCTTCTCAAGGGAGATTTTTTTGCAGCATCTTTGATAAGTAAATGAGATATTTTTATTCACAAATCAACTTTGTCTAACATAGTTTTACTGTAAATTGAGAAAATATCAATGTTTCCATATGGCAACGCTGTACCACTATGGAAAAATAGGTAGCCTATGTTGCCGTATTGGCAACGCTGTACCACCACAGTGTACTTGCAGTAATGTATTTCTCCACTGAGCAACAATATGATTGCAGTTATTCATGTATTTGAAGTGTTTATTGTAGTTGTATTTATGTATGAATAACAATCAATTTCTAAAAGAAATGTGCAATTAAATAGGAAAGAAAATCATAATTTTATAGAAAAACTTTTTTACACTTTGGTGTATGGCAAAGTTTCCCTAAGTATACCCATCAAAATTATTTTTTTCAAAAATCTTTTTCGATTTGTATAATTTAAGCTATTTCATGTAATAAAAACTTATTTGAAAAAATAGGGCATGGTTAGAATATAATGCATACTAGGGTTAAACAATTAATTTGGTGTATTATTTTTTCCGGAGCAAATTTGGGTTAAGGGGAAAATTAAGTTCCATAACTTTATATTTAGGCAATACTGTGTAGAGTGTTGCTTTTGTACATTTTACTGAATTGCTTGCATGTGCTTGTTTCCTATTGTCTTTTATAATGGCTATTGTTGTTTAATTTAAATATTGTCCAGCAGCCATATCACCCTGTAGCCCAAGACTGGTTGCCCACTGAAGCTAAGCAGGGTTGAGGCTGGTTAGTACCTGGATGGGAGACCTCCTGAGAAAACCAGGTTGCTGCTGGAAGAGGTGTTAGTGAGGCCAGCAGGGGGTGCTATCCCTGTGGTCTGTGTGGGTCCCAATGCCCCAGTATGGGGACACTATACTGTCAAAGAGCACTATCATATGAGGCGTTAAACAGAGGTCCTGACTCTGTGGTCATTAAAAATCCCAGGATGTCCTTTGAAAAAGAGTAGTGGTGTAATCCCGGCATCCTGGCCGCATCTCCAATTTGCTCCTTGGCCTCTGTCCATCATGGCCTCCTAATCATCCTCATTCACTGATTGGCTTCATCACTGTCTCCTCTCCACCAGTAAGCTGGTGTGTGGTGGGCGTTCTGGCGCAATATGGCTACCGTCGCATCATCCAGGTGATGCTGCACATTGATGGTGGTTGAGGAGATTCCCCCTTCCATGTAAACCGCTTTGAGTACCCAGAAAAGCACTATATAAATGTGATGAATTATTATTAATTATTATTATTGTTGTTCAATATTATTGTAAATATTTTATATAAATAATGTGCCGTATTTGGTATTGAGAATGAGTCCGTTAGAGATTGTGATATGGAGTTCAGTAAAAGCTATTATTATTTAGTTTAGAATTAGTAACGGAGGCTCAAGCTCAACCGTCAAACTGTCAACTTGAGATTTTAATTTGTGTCGGAAGGAAGTAGTTCCGCACAAAATGGTTTTTAAAGACACTAGGTTGTTGTTTCTTATTTATTTACTCACTTGTGCTGTCGAACTGTTGTATAAATGCAATATCACACACGTAGTCGTGCGATATGGCCGTATATCAGCAGGCAGTGATTACCCACAGCACTCGCAACTGTGCTGATCACAACAGTAATGATAGACAGCCATATCAATCGGCTACTGTGATATTGCTCACAGAACAAGCCCAGTGAAATAAACTGCATGACCTTTCTTGAAGTTTTTAAAAAGTTAGTGAAAGTATTTGCTTTATTTCTTGATCGCAGTTTTGGTGTTTGTGTTGCTCAGTTGGACAATAAGACTCAATAGAAAGATGATGGTTTTGATTGTTTTACTTTATTTTATAGAGCATTAACATAATCTTTAAGAGGCCCAAATAGGTCATGTGACTACTACAGTATTTAAAGCATGGAAGGTGCTGAGACGACCCAGGAAATGATTAGAATGGGCAAAGTAGAAGTGCTTTTGACACAATAAAATGTATTGTTATAAGACACAGGAAATGAACAACATTGATGTTTGCATATGTAGGGAATAACTGAGGTAGACATTTCATTTCATGAGGATCCCTTGTGGTGTTACAAACAGTAGTGTAATTTCACACATGACTTTATCTCAAACTCTCTTCTTTAAAGAGCCTTTGCTGCCCCCTGGTGATTTACCAGTAGAAACGGTGTGAAAAGGCTTCCGGAAAAGAGGAGGACCTGGCTGCAGCCTGCAGATCGGGGCGGGGCTGCACGTGTCGTCCCGCCCCTCACTACCTCTGATAGGCTCTGTTGTCTTTGAAAATGTGTTTGTAGTTGGTCTAGGAAGAAGTATATGTCATTTAATTAAAAAACTGGAAAAGCTGTGCAGTTTCACAGGGAAAAAAACATTAGCCTGTAACTCGCAATATCCCTGAATTTATTGTTTTGGTAAATTAAGATGATCTTTAGGCTAACGCATGAACGATCCCACAACACTTCAAAAAATTAATTGGTTGATTATCCACAACAGGAGGTTCAGGTCTTCACAGAGCCGATCCTGACCTCCCTGGGGCCCTGAGCAAAATTTTGTTAAGGGGCCCTCCTATCTGACCCCCATGTAAACCATTTGCCACACCTGACACCCCAGTGCATTACAATCCTCCCCCCTTTAACTAGAAGTAATGAAAATGTAACTCCTGATATCAGAAATAGACATTGCTACTAGAAAAATGACATTCTTAATATCAAGAATTCACATTTTAAATAGTACTAATTTAATTATTGATATCAAAAATGCATCCTGTGAATGAATAAAATCTAAAATGGCTTGCCATAGCATGTCACTGTGTTTTAAATGATAAAAGCAATACTTGATACTTATTATTTACTGAGGGATGTGCATCCATATTGACCAGTATGTCCAGCCAATCAACATTTTAAATGCAATAGGCTATAGCCTATAAATCAATAGTCAAGGTCAATACATTGCTTTCCATCTTGCTTTATTGTTGTAACTAAACTGACTTGGAGACTAGATAATCATTGTCTCGTTTTAAAAGTAGGCCTATGTGTGCCTTTAATGAGGAGTGCCATCATGCCTATATTGTAGGCTACTGGTCCCCACAGATGTTTTGCTGGAAAGGGAGCGTTTCATTTCGTGCACGCGCATATGAACCCATGTTAACGCGCGACGCGGTTATCTTTTCCGAGCTGCAGTTTATAAACAAACACATCGTTGCCCTTTGTCGTTTATCAAACGTAATAGGCAAGGCAAGTAAAATTTATTTATATAGCACATTTCATACACTATGGCAATTCAAAGTGCTTTATTATATAGAAAGGAATACTACAAATAATCACAAAATAAAAGCAAGGAAAATTAAAAGTTATTCAAAATGCTTTAAAACGGAATTAAAATAATCACACTATGGAAATTCAAAGTGCTTTGTATAGCAAATAAACACAAAATAAAAGCAAAGAAATTAAAACAGTTCTAAAAGTAATTAAAAGAGATAAATGATAGGCTATTATAAAATGAATTAGAGTAAAATTAATTAAAGTAGCCTAGTAAAAAGATGATAGAATAAACTTCTCATCTGGCAAAACACCGGTGTATCTTATTTAGCATATAGTTTTACTCTTACACTTTAATAAATAGTTGTATTTCACTCTCACTTTTTTTTTTGTCAGGCACAAAGTCACATAACACAGCCCTGGAACCAAGCAAGAAGACACAGAAAGACCAAAAGATGCACTGCCCAGCTGGGACAGACAGACAGACAGATTAGAGAGAGGCACATCAACTTAACTTTACTGTTCTTTGCTGACATCAAACTTAGAGAGGAGAGAACACAAGTCTACATGATTGCTGTTCCCGCAATTCACTCTCATGGTGTTTTTTTCTCTCTTTTCGTGACCAGAAGGATAGTTCCGCTTAATTTTCTCATCGATGTTGTAAACTTTGATTGACGCCCTTTGACACGAGGGGGAGGCGGGGCCTTGAGTAATTTGCCCAATAGAATCTGACTGCAGCCTGCAAGACTTCAAGTTACGCCCCCTTCAAGTTACGCCCACTAGCTTTTACGCCCCTCTCTTGCAGTCCGCAGACAGACCCATCTCAATTTGCGGGGCCCTACCATAGACTGTAAAAAAAAACTTGCGTAGTGTGCGTATAGGGCATAGGCATAGGGCTGATCGGTTCTGGGTCTTCAGGTAGCCAAGAGGAATTAATTATGAATTAGGCTAAATGATTTATGATATTTTGATTATTTCATATCACCATAGAGAAAGGAAATTAAAATTATGTATCAGTATCGTTATCAGTAACATGACAAGACATGCCCTAGTTGCAGAAGGTGTTATTGGTCATGCAGTTGTATGATAACTAAATAACACTGAAATAGGATAATGTGCCTAATGCATAATAATAATGTATAATTCGTAAAGAGTGAATAAGCAATGTCCATGCACTTCTCTGACCTACATCCACTACGGACACTATTTTCTATCATGTATTCCTATTGAAGACGAATGAGCCAATCAGAGTAAGAGTGGGGCAACGCGACACAACACGACATGTGCAGCCCGCTCCGATCTGCAGGCTGCAGCCCGGTGTACTTGGTCGAAAATGAAAAAAAAAAAAAAATTTGTAGGGCAGTACTTAATTTTGTCCGTCAGGAATTGATAGGATGGTTGTGGTTTGTTATTGCTGTGATGTCATGTCATGTGAGTGACATGTTGTCCCGCCCTCACGCTAGTAAACACATCTGAGAAGAGAAGAGATGTCGCTGCAAGACGGAAAAGTTAATTTGATTATAGATTATGAGGGCACATGAATGTTTTAAAATAATGATGACCAAATATAAATCATTTATAATAAACACTGCAATGTTCCATAAAAACAAGTATTGCCAATTTTGATTTCAAGCTGACTTAAAAGTAATAATATGTGTCCTTTATAGGGAGAGACAAGTTACACATTTCTGACTGATGTTAAAACAGGTGTCCTGCTAAAAGTTCTTGTACCCATGAAGGTCCCCCCCCCCCCAAGTCACTTTTTAAGTCAAAAAGTGTTGAGTCAATGAGACAGAATTTTAATGCAGATCTTTGAACCATGTCTGCAGCCACAATTAGCTTGTAATAGGGGCGAGGTAGTTTGTTTGCATACAGAGCCAGGCCTGTGGTTTCTAGAATAATATAAATTGTTTACCTGCTAGCTTCTCTGAGGTATATGATGTTGCTTTGTGTGCTAAAATGCATTTTGTCCAAATAAGAAAACAAGCAAGTCACATTACCATGGCTTTTGTTCCATCTCCGCATTTTGGAAAAAGGTTTGTTTGCGTGTGTGTGCAGCTTTTACATTTGAAAGAGAGCAGTTTGACAGAGGAACAACATAATAGATCAGCCCTAATATGAACATAAAACGTGTTGGTCCAGCATAGTTCAGTGCAGCACACTAATTGTACTGAGAACGGATCTTATATTCCAGAACAGAATATAGCCATTGAGTGACTCTTTTGGAAAAGGGATTAGATGTAATCATTTTCAATTTTCAAGGTAAGTGTTACAACTACTGGCACAATCATGACAATATCATGATTTATGATGTTTTTATTTTACAGAATGCTTCCTGTACAATGCTAGTTTTTTATTTATTTATATTTCTTCACTAGGATATTAGAAAATAATAAAGCTGTTTATATTTTTATTTATGCTGTGCATATAATTATATATTCCTTTCATTATTCCTTTTAATATCTGTCTTTTTATCACTATGTGGGCATATCTTGACATTTGACGACCGTTTTGTAGATCCCAGGTGCTTTGTTAAAGATTTCCCTTAATTATTTATTAATTAATGGCTGGCATCTGCAAGCATAAGGAGGTTCATTACACCAATCAAACACTGCGCTTAATTATGAGTGACAAAATTGCATTTTTGTGGTGTAGCCTAATTACATTAAATTAGATAAGTCATTCACACAGTAACAAGGTAGTTTAACAAGTCAATTCATGTTTTTTTTGTCATTGCTTTTACTGTTTTTAAAATGTGGTTTCTTCAGTGACTTTGGAGTTCTTACCCCAAGACAAACAACAATAAATTGAACATTATTATGATAAGTAGCAATTTAAAGGGATAGTTCACCCAAAAATGAAGATTCTGTCATCATTTACTCACCCTCAAGTTGTTTCAAACTTGTATGAGTTTCTTTTTTTCTACTTAACACAAAAGAAGATATTTTGAAGAATATAAGCAAACAGTTGATGGACTGGACTGACTTTCCATAGTGTGGGGAAAAATAATATGGAAGTCAATGGGGCCCATCGACTGTATGGTTACTGACATTCTTAAAAATATATTCATTTGTGCTCAGCAGAAGACAGACATTCATACAGATTTGGAACAACTTGAGGTTGAGTAAATGACAGAATTTTTGGGTGAAACATTTTTGGGTGAACTATCCCTTTAAAGGGTTGTAGACAGTATTGGATAACTGCACAGTTAAGAGGCTGTTGTTGCAGCCATTTGCAGATGTTTGACATTTATATGTGTGGTGTGAGACAATGTATAGATTTATTCACTTAGATAACTCGCTTCTAACCATTTCTAACACCACTGAAATTTTATCTAGTCCTCCCCCAAGCCTCTTAATTGTAACCTTACCCAGCACTTGGCCTAGGTGAATAGCTATGCTTGGATTTAAACAGGTTCATTTAGGGTTTGGGGTATGCATTACGTCTCGCCAGGGAGACTAAGCTATGGGTCTACACAGGGTTTAAGTCTTCTCTTTACTTACCTATACTCTAATATGTATTTAATTCCTCATGAAAGTAGTGCTGTATATATACTGCCGAAAAAGAGTTTGAACTGACTTTAAGAGCGTCATTTAGCATTATAATGGAACAAGACATTGATTCTCTATTAATTAAATTGATAGCTAAACGTAAAGTCATATGTGTTGTGTATTGAACACCTATTGAACGAGGATTGGACATCCTCGAAAGAAAGCAGCCCACCTCCTCTTGGACTTGTTTCAAAACATAACAGCTGAACAGCTGATGCACTGCAGAGGATTTTTTTTTTTAAATTACAGATAACCATCTCTTCTTGAAGCAAAGAAAATAAAAAAAATAAAAAATGAAATCATAAAAATAATGTTCAGTTTAAATATCACCTAAATGTATTATCACATTAATATGCAATATATGCATGTGATGGCGAATATCTGAAGCTAACAATGAATGGGGTCACTCTATATTTAGAACTTTTCCGATTAATATTTAATTATTTCTTAGTGAACTGAATACAGACCAGCTATTAAGAATTTATCCCTACCAGTGTCATGAACTCTTGGAATATTAAGTGGTCAACAGAGAGATAATCACGCAGCTTATTATGTACATATGTGATTCTTGTCTGTGATAACCACTACATTTTTTCAGAGCTGACATAGACATATGTTAACATAGAGTTGGTAGCATCATAATAATGAATGTTGATACCTGTTTGGATTCTCTTCTGCTCATAAAAATATATAGTCAAAAGGTAAAGAAGAACTCTCCGAAGTCATACTATCAATAAATCATATATAATTCATGTCAGTCTAAACATTTACAAGCTATATTTATTCTTTGTACAAATAATATACTTTTGTTTAGTTTTATTGGCCTAAACAATGCAAAATCAACACATCCAAAAATGTAGTTATATTCAATTAATTCAAATGATTTCCATCTCCAATAGTCCTATTGGGTGGTTGATAACATTGCTTTAAATTAAAATGTCACTGCTGCAAGTCATGGCTCAAATAAAAACAGAAAAAAAAAAAAAACAAGTTTGGTATGACAGTATCAAATTACAGTCGTTTTATTTGTTTGGTACTCAAATAATATCAAACATTTAACCCACCTCAGATGTGATGGAGGAGACATTCCTCTTCAGTCAGTATCATTACCATAGTTTTTGGAAATGTCCTCAGACACAGTTTAGTAACAGCTCAGCCAACGTGCATTATTTATACAGGAATGAGCCAAACAGATAATGTTACTCTAAGTCAGTGTAGTTGATACATTTAAGGTGCCCTTCGCAGCTATTACAGGGAACCCTCGCATACTTTCAGACACATGCATCTGGAGCTATTGAAGGACACTACCTGCAAAACTCAAGAGGACAAAAAGTGTAACTGGAGTACTTTCCCAAGGCATGAAAAAGCTTGTAGAACATGACAAAAGGGATGCTGACATTCATGGATGCCTGAGATAAAGAGCCTTTTGTCTGTGGAAAATCTCTTGCCAAAATTAGCACTACAGCCAAGGACAAGACTCGGACATTTCTGAAATGTGAGGAACACACCTGTAAGGTAGAGTCCTGAACAAAAAGAGCTATCAGCATTTTGGCTTTTGTGTTAAGTGAAAATTATTTTGACTTGGGCTTACATTCAAGAGAATTATTAGACATAATTCATAACTTTTTTGTTGAACCTGGAATCGACATGGAACATTTGTGTTACTGTTTGAGTTTTCTGTCACTGACCACCCATTTTTGATACAGTGACGTATATTATTATGACTTTTGGAGAAGGATAAAATGCCACCAAAGAAAGCAGACAAAGCTGCACCTAAGAAAGGTGACAAAGGAAAGGGGGAAGCAAAAGAAGATACAAAGGCGGTAAAAGATGACAAGAAAGGGGGAAAGGCAGGCAAAGATCCTCCTAAAGGGAAAGGGAAAGAGGATCCAAAGAAAGGAAAAGGAAAAGGCAAACCAGCTCCTAGTGAATCTGAGGAGGCTTCCGAGGTGGAAAGGAGTGAGGTTGAGGACAGTGAGGCAGTAGATGAAGAGGATGTGCAAAGTGAGGATGATGGTGGTAAAAGAGGGAAAGGGAAAGGGAAAGCTGCACTGAAGGGAGCATCCAAAGCTATGGCAGTGAAAGCTGTAGCTAAGCCAAAGCGTGGCCAAGCAGCGGAGGAAGGTGTTGATCCAAAAAAGCCACAACTTCAGCTAGGTAAAATGAAGGACATAAACCTGAAAGGGGCGTCTTCGGCTATGACAGGCTTTGCTGTTCAGGGTCAGCAGAATGCTGAAAAGAAAGAGGATGCAAAAGCTAATTTAAAAGGTGCTTCTAAAGTTCTCACAGGTCTGACAGGAAAGTCCCCATTTTTCTCAAAGCCAGCCCCAAAACAATCAAAAAGAGGGCTAAAAACCACATCTAAGCTTTTCATGGGACTATCTGGCAGCAAGAAGAAAAAAGGTATGACCCCAAAGGCATTACAAAGTACATCAAAGTTGTTTTCAGGCTTTGGAAAGTCAAAAGCTACAGAAGAAGACAAAAATAAAAAAGAGGAGGGTGGAAGAACATTTTTATTACTCAATATTGGTGGAAAAGCAAATAAAAATGCAGCAGCCACCTCTGGACTGGGAGGCAAATTCAAAGGCTTCTTTGGTAAAAAGAAAACTGGAGCTGCACAATTCAAAAGTAAAGGATGGGCTCTGGGGAAGATAGCAGGAGCAGCAAACTGGTTAACTAACAAATTTATCTCATCCAAAACATCTGGAAGACTGGGTCGCTCTGTTCGTTATGACAGGTCAAGTGTGGGGCAATATCATGGCTATCAGAATGGAGGATATGAATATGACGAGGGTGAGTTCAGCTATGAGGAAGATGACTATGTTCAAAGTAGTTATAGCAGAAATAACCCCCAGGGACGTTATAGGAGCAGAAATCATGACAGTTATGGCGAGGGGCGCTTCAGAGGACCACATCAGTATGACTACTTTGAAGATGACCAGGAATATTATGATTATCCTGAAGATGAGTATGGCTTTTATGATGAGGAGAATGATTATTATGATCCTATGAATGAGCATGAGTATGGCTATTTTGATGAAGAGTATTACGATCAGTATCAGTATGATGTAAGACAGCCATATGGTTATTATGATGATAGAATCGACTATGATTACAGGCACCAGAGAATTGATGAATTTGGATACCCTGTTGATGGTACGGAATACTATGATGAAATGGGTTATGCTGTGGAAGATGAATTTGGCTACCCTGGTAATGATGTGGAATACTATGAATATGGATACTATCCAGAACAGTTTGACTATTATGGTGATCAGCAAAATGATTACATTCACTATGATGGTGTTTCAGATGCCAACATGACGTATCCAGGTTATCCATATGCATACAATCCAAATCAGTACATATACAATGGAGACACCACCGCATTTTACCTTGACTCTCAGATGGTTGCTAACCAGCCATTTATGTACACAGTGGAGGATGTCATGGAACCAACAGAACCCTCAGGAATGTATGGTAATGAATATGTACAAATACCAACAGAAGGAATATTGACTGAAGATTCATTCAGATTCCCAAGACCACAAGTAAAATTGTTTGGAAAAGAAAAACTTGAAATTGCAAGTCCGATGCAATTCACCAGGAATGATGGGGAAATGATGGTTCCAGACCAATATGAGAACCAATATGCTTCACCTATGAGCCTTCCTTTATATACTCCACATCAATCAGAAGCTGTACAAAGGTCATTTTCTCCCACGCCTATATTCATTCAGCAAACACCAGCATCTATCATACCACCTGGTAGTCCCATTTTAACCAGAACATCCCAAATACCATCCTCACCTGTTCTTCAGGCAAGACACTTTTCGTCTCCAATGCCAGTGTCACCTGTCCCAAGTAGACATTATTTTGGACCTGTTGGACTCATACCACTCTCAACACCATCATCTCCGGTTTTGTCTGCAAGGAGATTTGACCCCACTATGGTTGAACCAGTATCTCCCCATTTCATCTATCCAGATCCTATGTTTCAGAGACATGATTTTCCACATGAAAATGTCCAACCAACAATGAGACAATTTAACAATCTCCCCTCACCACAGCTCTCCTTAAGACAAAGTAATTTTTCACCAGGTCGAAGCAGCCCTCTCCCTCGCCAAGGATCTGAAATGTATGAGGAAATGTGTCCAAGGTTCTCACCAAGGCAGTCAAGAATGTTTAGCCCAACATCTTACAACAATAATGCACAAAGGCAGTTATCTCCCATTCAAAGGAGAAAATGTAGCCCCTCTTCTTCTCCACAACCATCCAGACGAGCACCATCACCTTTAGCTTCTTTAAGGGGAAAATCTCCAATACCCCAGAGAAAGCCATTTGGTTCTAGAGCACCATCCCCTCTTGTTAATGGAAGAGAGAGTCCTCCAATGTCTCCACGAGGCTCAATGAGAAGGAGAACTCCTCCTTCTTCCCCTAGACCAAGACTGAGGCAAAGTTCCCAGGCTAGTCCTGCCCCTCCAATAAAATCTCGTTTCAGGCCAATTGGTAGAAGCAATCAGGACTCTTTCATGTCATCAAGATCTATCAGGAAAAGTTCTTTTTCACCACAACCATCTTTACAGAGGAGGAGCCCTCCACGGTCTCCAACAATAGGCCAACAGTCACTAGATGAGAGCTCTCCATACCCACCTCACAGAGCCACATCTCCCCCCCAAAGACCGGTGTCTCCGAGACCGATATCCCCCTTTGCCTCTAGATCTCAGAGACCTCTTTCCCCATCACCATCAGCATTTTCTGGCAGAATTCAACATGACCCACATCATCTACCAACTCGTTCCTCTACACGTAGATTCAGAGGATTTGGTGGCAACAAAGTGCCAATGGGAACAGTTAAGCCATCTCCCGTTAATCCAATTTTCCAAAGAAAAAGTCATCATGGCACTCCTCAAATGCAAAACGTTGCTCCGTTCAGATCTTCAGTCCATAATTTACCCATGAGTTCAGGAGCTTTGAATCAGAGTGCTAGATCCTCACCCATCATGTTGGCAAGACAAGGTTCCAGACCAGCAGGTTTTCAAGACTCAAAGAGATTCTTTCCATCTGGAACACCAAATCCACAGAGAGGGTTTCATAGACCTGTTGGGAGAGGACGTCCTGTTGTGAGAGTACCAATAAGTCCCGTTCCTCTCAGACAATCAATAAGAAGCCAGAACCATAATCTTGTAATGAATGCTCAACCCCCTTTTCCCCAACATGTTCCAATAAAACGGCCAGGAGTACCTTCACCACAATTCTCTGTAAGACATGTTCCAACCCCATGTCCGTCACCTCAGCTTTCAGTGAGAGCTGGTTCACCAATGTCTGTACACTCTCCATCGCCGATCCTCTCACAGAGAAATGCTCTGCATAATGAATTAATCAATCGCACCTCACTCAGATCACAATTTCCATTGAGTAGCACTTCTCAGCCTCAGGTGATAACTGAATTTGCCCAGACAGTTGAACAAGGGCCATCTCCTCTACTAACAAATGCTTTACAGAACCCAAATCTTGCTGCTGCTTCGTACAGTTCACCTCTTACAAGGTTTAAATCCCCAATGTCACAGATTAATCAAAGTTTATCTCAGAGCTCTTCTCCAGGCTTATCAAATGCATTACAAAATCCACTTCTCCGTAATGCCACTTACCGCTCACCTCTGCAAAGGTCTGCATCTCCTCATTCTATGGTGGCACCTCAAGAGGTTCAGGTAATCAATCAGAATTATTCTCCAATGCTCTCTAATGCATTGCAAAACCCTTACCTACGTAATGCCTCCCTCACTTCCCCACTGCAAAGAAGCACATCTCCATATTCTCCCACAGCAGCTCAGCAGGTACCACAGAGCATTTTGCAATCTTCTTCAGTACTAACAAATGCACTGCAAAATCCTCAATTACGCAGTGCTTCATATATCTCACCTCTTCAGCGAAATACATCTTTATATTCTCCAGTGATGTCACAGCCTGAACAGCAAACATCAGTATTGTCAAATGCACTTAAGAATCCTAACTTAAAAAATGCATCCTATTCCTCTCCTTTACAGAGAAATCCTACTCCTTTCCTGCAAGCACAGGATTATTCCTCACCTTTGTCAAATGCATTAAAAAATCCAAACCTTCAAGGTGCTTCATTTCGGCTACCTGATGGATCAATAATATCTAGAAATGCATCCTATACCTCTCCTTTACAGAGGAATCCTACTCCTTTCCTGCAAGCACAGGATTATTCCTCACCTTTGTCAAATGCATTAAAGAATCGAAACCTTCAAGGTGCTTCCTTTCGGCTACCTGATGGATCAATAATATCTAGAAATTTAGGAGGCCAAAAAGAGGAGGCTACTACATCTGTTCTGTCAAATGCTTTGCAAAATCCCAGTCTCCGGAAAGCAACTTATAGGCTCCCTGATGGAACGATAATGAGAAATGAGCCAGCACAACCAACTCAATCTTCTTCACTGCTATCCAATGCTCTTCAGAATCCAAACATTCGAAAAGCAAGTTACAGGCTTCCTGATGGAACACTTGTATCCAATAGCACTGATCAAACCGTGGACACAACAAAATCCTCACCATACTTGGGAAGTGCTCTACAGAATATAAACCTACGTAAATCTTCCTATAAACTACCGGATAGTACTCTTTTTTCCCGAAACCAACCAGCAAAGCAGTCACCCTCTCCACATCTTTCAAGTGCTCTTCTGAACTCAAACCTTCGTAAGGCTTCTTACAGACTTCCTGATGGAACACTTTTGACTAAGAGCTCTGAACAGGAACCAGAGCAATCAATTTCATCTCATTTGTCAAGTGCATTACAAAATGTTGGTAAGGCCAACTATCGTTTACCTAATACCTCCGGCCTGTTTAGAAATCCTAAACAAGAGCAAGCTCCCTCTTCAATGCTGTCCGGTGCCCTCCTAAACCAAAACCTTCGTAAAGCTTCTTACAGATTGCCTGATGGATCAATCATGACAAGAGGTAAACCAGCTCAAAGTGAATCTCCCACATCACCCTTTCTGGGAAATGCCTTGACGAATGTTAACTTGCGCAAAGCCTCCTACAAGTTGCCGTCAACACTGGGACGCTCTCCAGAAGACCCAAGGTACGCAGTAGTGACCCCTCAGATTCAGGGTCAGTCTGGTGAACACTGGGCTCAAAATCAAATAATAGATTTTCATGAGCCAGATGATGTCTGGTCTTCAGAAAGAGTCCTCCCTCATCATACTGTTCAGAACCTCACAAAATGGTCCATGTATAGGGATGAAGAACTGGAGAATTTTGTCGTCCCTGTGTTTCCTGGCCAAGCGACAGATAGCACAGAACCTGCATGGCTACCAAATAGAGAAGGTGAACCTCAAGGGAACTGGTATGACAAGGTAACATAACTTGCAAATAGTTACTCTTTATAAGAAAACATTGCTCAGCTTTTAATTGCTATCTACAGTAGACCTTTCCTGTAGAATTGTTCTACAGTGGAAACAAATAAAAAATAATAGTACAATATCTGTACCACTAAAATATTGCAATTGTATGACTCAAGATTCAGGTTAAAACAATTAGATTAGAAATACAGAAATTTAGATTTAAAACTATGGGTCAAAAATGATGTTGGGCAATGTCAAATATCAAAGGAAGACTTTGGTATTGACTGGATATTAGACAATATAGACTAGGGATGGATGGATGATTTGATACTGTATTTAAGTTTGTGTATACAATGCACCAAAATACACCTGCCATGCCAGCTATATCACAACAGCATACAGGTATCATTTCAATAGACCTTAGCCGTAGCAGCATATTTAATTTTTGACAGGAATGAAAGCAACGCCATGAGGGATAGAAGTACAGTGTGTTCAATGAATTGTACTATTGTTTAACAACATGCCAGTTGCTGATGAAACATCATTCCAAAAATCTTTCAGTAGACAAAAATTCTATAAAATAGTGTATGCCATTGCAAAGACTATAAGACTTGCAAGTATACCCTCACAGACTCATTTTCATCCATGTAAAATTAAATATTGTGTCTCTACCCTGACTAAGGTCTATAAATAATTATAGTGTGACATACTGGCTTTATATCATGTTTGGTTTTGGCCTACACATTGTTTACACAATTTTTTTTTTTTTTTACTGAAATGCTTTTTAGATGTACTCAATCCGAAGTCTGCCCACAATGCTGTATCGTGAACGTGCAGATGAGGATGGGTTTGAGGACATGACACAGCTTGAGTATGAGATTATTGAATAAGATAAATGCTATATATAATGACATTTTGTGTTCACTTTTAAATGCTTTCATAAAAAATAAAACTCTTTTCAGGGACCTGCATGAAGGTGCTGTGTTGCTGAATTTGAAGAAAAGATTTGAACGCAATTTGATATATGTAAGTCAAATGCAAAGTCTACTACTCATGGACAGAACAATTTGTTTCTTTATGACTAAAAGCTATCCATGTGTTTCTTTAGAACTAAGAAATATGTATTTTGACGACTGGTTAAAAAAAATAAATTAAAACACTTTTATTCTGTAAATATTTAGTACAAAGAGTTTTGGGTGAATTTAAAAAGAAAATTAAACAATGATGTGTTTTGAAAAACAATGTTGTTTTTGTTTGTACCAAGACTTACATTGGAAGTATTCTGGTGGCTGTTAATCCCTACAAGATGTTCAACATCTACGGGACAGACATGGTTCTACAACACAAAGGGCATGCGCTTGGAGAGAATTCTCCGTAAGTTCTTTCATTAATCAATTAATAAATTCATAATACTTAGTTTGAACCCTTTACTTTAAACTTCAGTAGTATTTAACCGGTACTTAAGATGATTGCTTTTTTTTTATCAATGCTAGGCTAATTCCTTATACAGTATTGTACTTTTTTCTTAAATGTTTTGAACTTATTCATTGTGTTTGCAGACATCTATTTGCTATTGCAAATGCCTCATACACAAAAATGATGGATGCCAAAGAAAACCAGTGCGTTATTATCAGGTAGGATTAAATTAAGGTAAACATGTAAAATTATATCACAGAATGTAATATTTTAAATATTTTTTTAATATATATATATATATATATATTTGAACATTTTTCAACTAACCTAACTCATAATGTGTTTTTGGAAAGATTAATTAAAAGAACAGACAGACTTCAAATAGCTAAGATAATCTATGTCATGTCACCTTAAGTAGTCTTTTACACTGATGGAACCATCAGTGTCAGTTCTACTTGACACAGCTGATCGCCTGGAACACTTTAAACCTGGCTCTGACGGAGATACCTGTAAGGAAAGACTACTCATGTCTAGGCCATGATTGCACCAGCAGATCATGTCTCTGTGAAATGCACCCATGGCTGTTCAGAGTAGCTGGATCACGACAATCCCAATCAAGCATTCAATTTCACTTCTGTCTGATGATCAGACACCTCACTCATTACTTAATTGCATGGTAAAAGACAAGAAAATCGGTTCCTCACATGCCAAGCCGCATTCTATGCCAATTAAGTAGTTAAACTGGTACTTAAGGGAGTTTGAGTCATCATGTGGTCTAAATGTGCTTATTGTCTTTCAGTGGGGAGAGTGGCTCTGGTAAAACAGAGACCACAAAACTAGTTCTGCGGTACTTAGCCGCAATACATCACAAACAGAACGTCACACAGCAGGTATGAGTTAAGCTAATAAAATCTTTGAAAACTGTTAAACTCAGTTCATGCACATTTTATAACTTATCTTTTTCTTCTATTTTACTTTTATATGCTATCATACAGATTGAGGTATTGTACTTTTGCGTGGCCTTCTGTTGTTTGCAACCTTTATATGTTGCATGGCTTGTTGCAAAAGTTTTTTTTAATTACCTGTGGAGTATTAAACAATTTAACAGAAGTGGTGAATAATCTATGGAAAGTATCTTCACCTAAAAGAATATCACATGCTTTCCAGAAACAGTAAAGCAAAATAAAAAAATAAAAACTAATTTTGGATTGCTATATGGAAGATAGTAAATATTAATACTGGCTGCCAGGCTGACTGGCTTCAATCTTTAAAAACTTGCATTTTCTCTTATTACACTGGTAGATTATTTTGACATTATAAACAGGTTCAGAAACAAACAAACAAAAAAAAAAACTCCCAGTGCAGTAAGACAACATATATTTCATATGATGGGTCATATGATGGTTCTAAAAAGAACATTATTTCGTGTATTTGGTTTAATGCAGTGTGTTTACGCGGTTCTAGGTTACAAAAAAAAGTAATTATTTTACACATACTGTAGCCAACATTATTGTTGCTCCTCTATGCCCCGCCTTTCTGAAATGCGTCGATTTTTACAAAGCTCATCGTTCTGAAAAGTGCGGTGTGCTCTGATTGGCCAGCTCCATGACATGGCGGCACCGGCGGCAACAATAACACAGCGAGAATAAAAGTTAAGCCTTCTTTCTTTGCGTTTACATTTGGGTGGTGTTATAAAACTGTGCCGTGTTTGAACCGTGTTTGAACGAAGCGTTTTAGTCGTGGCTGAGCCTTAACTTTTATAAAGAATATCTCTTTAGGTTTGACACTTTGAGCTTTGTAACTCTGCAGATCTTATGTATGCACTAACAGCTACTTAACACACTAAAGAAAAAGGAAAACAAGAATCGCATCATATGACCCCTTTAAGATGCAATCTATGAACACAAGTCTCATGCAGTGTTGCTTCTCAAGTAAATTTATCTTGTTTTAAGTATTTTAGATAGTTTAACTTGAAAACAAGACACAACTATTAATAATTTGTCTTTGTTTTTTTGCAGTTATTATTGCTACATCTCACATATTAATGTATGGCTTAATCTACAGATCCTTGAAGCAACGCCTCTTTTAGAGTCTTTTGGAAATGCCAAAACTGTACGGAATGATAACTCCAGTCGATTTGGGAAATACATGGAAATATTTATGGAAGAGTAAGTTTATCAATTCCAAATCTCTTTACAATGTTATTGATACACCTATGAGGAAACACTTATGCAGTACCTTTACAACTGAAAGAGGATAACAGGATCAAGATTCACATCATGCTGGTTAAAATTACTGTATGTTAGAGTACATGGGTTAAGTTGCAAATTACATATTAATGCTTGTCTGATTTTCCTGCTCCCAAACAGAGGGGTAATCAGTGGTGCCATAACCTCACAGTATCTACTTGAAAAGTCCAGGATTGTGTTTCAGGTATTCTTCATAATGCTCATAGATATTTTAAATAATCATTTATTAAACAAATTCTTTATAGACGACCACAGTGTTCATTTTTCTCTATTTTCTTCATTTTTCTTTCTCAGGCCAAAGATGAAAGAAACTATCACATTTTTTATGAGATGCTTGCCGGCCTTCCTTCACAGCAGAAGCAGTCTTTCTACCTTCAAGACGCCGAGACGTATTATTACCTCAATCAGGTGAGGCCATGGTTTAATCTAACTAGATTATTATAGCAAAAAAAAAAAAAAAAAAAACTCAAAAACTAGATGGTTGTTCTCTTTCATGGATGCTCTATTTGGTCGTTAGGGTGGAGACTGTGAGATTGTTGGCAAGAGTGATGGGGAGGATTTCCGCAGGCTCCTAAGTGCCATGGAAATACTTCACTTCAGTGCTGAAGACCAGAACGGTATCTTCAGAGTCCTGTCATCCATCCTTCACTTAGGAAATGTCTTCTTTGAGAGATATGAGGTACATTGAAACTCAAACAAATGTTTGCACCCTCCTCACTTGGATTCCCCTCATGTTGCTGCACTATAATGCTCTTTTTCAGTGGTGCAATGCGATAAGTTTGATTTTTTTTGACAGACTGAATCTCAGGAAGTGGCATCGGTAGTGAGTGCTCAGGAGATCCGAGTGGTGGCTGAACTTCTACAGATTTCCCCAGAGGGTCTACAGAAGTCCATTACTTTCAAAGTCACGGTAAAAATAACCCTGCCTGATGATGTCTTCAGTACTAGATAAAAGATTCACCTTGAACATGAAAAAACATAATGTAGGTTGATTTTTTTGGATATGTCATAGCCTTTATTTAGTGGTATTTGCATGCTATCCATGCAGAACTGTACTCGCATTACCCACTAGTAAGGCCAATTTCACACTGCATCGACAGATGCCGACCAACAGCACCAGACACGTTCGTTGGGTTTTGTCGGATCAGTGAGTTTGTTGTGCTGGTTTTCACTGGTTGAACTTACTCAGTTGGCATTTGTCTGGTTGTGGAATGTCTAAGAATGTCTGAGAAGTGACACACTGTAATCTGTTATTGTCAGCGTTGGTTGCTGTCTGTTGGTGCAATGTGAATTGACCTTTACATTTGCCAATGTCATATCTTAGCAATCCTTTATTGACTGTAAATTTCATTTTATCCGTCAGCACTGAAAATTAAAACAATATCCCCAGTTTTGTCTTCCTCTTATCCAAAATTGACAAAATGTCAATTTTGAACAAACTTCTTGTTTTTAAATTTTTCCTTGAAAGGCTCGCTGTCTTTCTCTACACTAGATGATACTTGCATTGTCATACTTTGTCATATATTTTTAAGTGTGGCAATATTTTTGCGGCCACTGTATATTGCGTATTTCACTGTTTTGAGATAGACTGGACTCGAGGATATCAACAGGAAGTGTCCGCATCTCACCTCTAGACCTTACATGACCTCCTGGCAGAACTCACACATCAAGGCCCCATACCAAGTATCAGCACACTGTTAGTGAAGGTTTTATCATTACATCAGTTTCATTAAAGTCCTTTGGAAACACGATCCAAATGCCAACACTGTTCAATTTGACAGAAAGCACAAGGCACCAAAAGATAGCCGCAAATGGTGCGTATTAGCCCCAATCCCTCATATAGTATAACATGGCAAGCTGATTATGGCAGGGCAGCATGCCATATCCCTATGGCAACCAGTGTAACCCAGTCAGTAACCCTCTGTAGGGGTGCCACCAAGAGGTCTGTCGCAGTATTAACCCTGCTTAACCAGTTCACCACAAACACAGTAAACTTGTGTAGTTATTCCAAAACCTAAAAGGCAGTTCTACCATGAATATAATGTGATCAAAAGGACTGTGAAACAAAATTTCACTTTTGAGAGCAACAGTGCCTGCACGCCCACTTCTTCAGCAGCCTTGGTTGCACAAGTATTTTTCCCATTTATTTCTAGGGAATTTTTAATAGCTTTTACATTTAACAGCCTTAATGAGGGAAAGAACTACAATATCACGAAGCATTATTAATGAAATAATTGAATGAAGAAATCTAAAAACAATGGAGAAATAAAAATTTATTAATTTATAGATGTTTATCATATAAAGAAACAATATATTTTAAAGGGTTAGTTCATCCAAAAATGAAAATTATGTCATTAATTACTCACCCTCATGCTGTTCCAATCCCATAAGACCTTCGTTCATCTTTGGAACACAAATTTAGATATTTTTTATATCTTATAACCCCCCCCCCCCAGACTGCAACGTAATTGCAACTTTCAAGGCCCAGAACACAGAAGTACTGCACTGTGTTTACGTGAATAGCGCCAGAGACTGACACCAGAAGAAATCGACACTAGTCGCTACTAGCTGGCCTCTGTTACACATATATACAGTATACATTTAAGTAGTTTGAGGGCATAGGGAGACTAACTCATTTACATCATTTGCAATGTTTCATGGGAGTGGTTGGGAACTAAAGTGTTTGATTCTCTGATGGTGGTTTAGTTTTTCACCATGAATTCCACTGTTGAACAGGATTTTTTTTTTAAAAGTTGAAATAGTGCAGGCTGATGGCTTAAAACAAAAGCATATATCATCTAACAACTTCATAGCTCACAGTAGGTTTGTCTTTAGATAAGTTATCGTTCAAAATCCCCACGTGGAGAAATGCATGGGATTTTTATTTCCAGAACCTGACTGTTGCACTCTATAGATTAAAATCCTCAGTCAAACAGAACAATGTTATGACATATTAGCTTCTATTTCAATCTAATTATTTATTAAATCAATTAATGGAAAACCTAGGCCCAATAGTAAAATCTCTCAATGTGTCAATCAAACCAAATAGAGAGCTTATTTAAATAGAGTTCCTATTCAAACCTGATATGTCTGAAACTATCCAATATTCCACACCAACAAAGGTAAAGTGAAGGTAAAGTGTTTTAAGTTCCATCATTCCTTGTCCAGTGAAGTTTCTGTAAATAAAGAAGAATCCCAGGGTTTTTAAGATGATTCCTTATGAACTAAGTGTTTCCATTCCACATATTTTCCAAGAGCTGATTCCTCAACCTTCCTCTGGTGGAGACCATCAACATGTCCGTGTTCTGTTTCAGCATCTTTCCTCACATCAGATCCACATCAATTCCTGATTTCAGATGTATCATTGGAAAAAAAACTTTCATATGATCTTTACACAGCATCTTGTTTCAGATCAGCCTTTGTCTCAGTCTTGGTCAGAGCCAGTGCTCATCAATGTTCACAGTCCCATTGCCATGTTAAAATGTGCTAAGGCAGTTAGGCTACTACTCATGGCTGCAAGTGTGACACCTTTGAGGGCCCTTCAATGTAATTTAGCTAATTCTTTTCATTAAAGAAACAGGTACTCTCTACGTAACAGGAGAAGGCCATACTCAAAGTAATTTCCCTTTGTCCAATTGAATTGGACGGGGATCTCATGCTACCAGGCTTTTCTTATCTGATGAAAACATTAAGCCCTGCTTTCAGACATCGACACCAGGTTTTTATCCTGCAAAGAGACTGATCTATCCAAGTAAAGTGAATGAGAAGGGGAATTCTTCTACCACAACGTTAAACTATTTAAGGAAAGATTTTTTTTTATTTATTATTATTTAAAGCCCTAATGTCATAATTTGAAAGGGATTAGTATAGTCTTGCCACAGATGCTGGGATGTGTTTACGGTACAGACACTAGTACTGTAGGCTGGTAATTTGCCTAAAGATAGCCTACTGTCTTAGCATTAGCAACATTTTATCTCAAGAGATCAACAAAGGTGGTTTCCAATAAAAGTGATGTGTTTTATTATAACAGAAAGTCCCAGTTCACCACTTTTGGATTTGCTACCAGTATTTCTGGTATTTCAGTAATTCTGTACTTTCTTAGGAAACAATGAGGGAGAAGATCTACACGCCCCTGACTGTTGAGAGTGCAATTGATGCCAGGTAGGGAAACTCCTACAAAGCATATGCTTACACTTAGACTTTGCTAATTTCCAAATAAATAAATATTTTTAAATAAAAATATTTGGAAGTTTGCTTCCACCACGGAATAAAAAATAAATAAAAAAGGTAATCACAACTTTTTATCTATTTTTTTTTTCACAGTTAGGAATTTATATTTTACAATTTGGACTCCCCCCCTCACAATTGAGAGTTAAAGTTTCACAATTCTTGAAATTCAGAGTTCAGAATTGCCCATTCTAACTTTTTTTCTCAGAATCGTGAGATATAAATTCAGAAAATGCAAGAATTGAAATGCAAAAATGTCAGAATTGTGTTATACAAATGTGTAGATATGAATTTGCAATTAAAAAGGTAGCCTAATTGAGACTTTTTATCTCAAAATTCTAACTTTTCCCCTCACAATTCTCATTTTTTTGTTCTATTAGAAATTCTCTGTTATTAGACATTCTCTGACCCCACCAGCAGGAGGTGCAAGCGGCTGTTGACGAAGACCAAAGCAACGGATGAGAGAGTCATTCATTCATAAAATTTCTCCATATTTATATTTATATACTGGCCCTAATAATCATCACAAATAGACTACTTACCACTTGCTCCGTTTCTGTAAATCCGTTTTTATGAATGAATGACTCTCTCAGCCGTTGCTCTGGTCTTCGTCAACAGCCGCTTGCATCTCCTGCTGGTGAGGTCGGCTAACAGCTATGGAGATTATTAATCGGTAATTTACTGCTATTCCTGCCGCTCCCAGATGTCAAATGTCGAATTTGCTGTCGAATTTGAACCACTGAATTTGTGGAAGCGAATTTGTAAGGCGAAATAAAATAGACTGAAAATTGCCTGTCGAATATTATAGGTTGTATTTTAAAAAGAATGGACATTTTGGAAGAGACATCTGAAAGGTGAATATAGATTATTGAATTTTTAAAAATGAAAATGTGTGTGAAATGTTTTGAATTTAAATATTCATCCATGTTGAATTTCAGCCCATAAAAATGCAAGCCCTAAAAATACAATTCATTAAAATGCAAGCACGGTTAATGCAATGCAGTTTTTTTTTTCAATTAGTGCAATTCAACAAGTTTTTTTGTTTCAAAAACATTTGTCATTTATTTTACTTTCATAGACTGAGCAAGAATTAAATATGGAATTGAAAAAAGAAAGTAATGAACATTCAGATGTAGAGTTTTAGAATTAAAATCAGTGTCATTAAAAATACTACTTTCTCTGCATTGACCATTGAGGTGATCAAAATATGGTAATTTTCCCTCTCAAACATAACAGAGATGCAGTTGCCAAGATCCTGTATTCCCTTCTGTTCAGCTGGCTAACAGACAGAATAAATACGCAGGTTTATCCTCGGAACGAAGCACTATCTATCTCCATCCTTGATATCTATGGATTTGAGGTATGGCGCTGTAACTTGTTTTCACACGACAGTAAAAGATTTTCCTAATACTCTTCATTGCGGTAAAATTTGGATTCCATTTGACTGAATCTCACTTTTTTGTGCTTTGTAGGATCTTACCTTCAACAGCTTTGAACAGCTTTGCATAAATTATGCAAATGAGTACCTTCAGTTCTTTTTCAACAGGGTCATTTTCAAAGAAGAACAAGTAAGCTGTCTCTGTTCACTCTAATCTTCTGAGAAACTGCATGTGGTATGCATCTAAAAAATTATTTTCTTTTGAATGTTCAAGGATGAATATAGCAGAGAGCAAATCAACTGGGAAGAGGTGCCTTTCTCTGACAACCAGGCCTGCATAGACCTCATTGCAGCAAAGCCCCATGGGATACTCCGAATTCTTGATGATCAGAGCGGGTTTCCACAGGTGTCATTTCTTCTTAATGTTCATTGATGTTCTTGTTAGCATTTATCTATTCATCACTATTAATTTGCATCATTTGCATTTCAATTAACCTCCTTTTGAACAAATTTCTTCTAGGCTACAGATCACACCTTCCTTCAGAAATGCCACTATCACCATGGCAACAATCCACTGTATTCTAAGCCAAAAATGCCTCTCCCTGAATTTACTATCAAGCATTTCGCTGGGAAAGTCTCCTATCAGGTGCATTTAAACTACTTGTCTCGAACCATCAAACATTTATTCCCTATAAAGTATTAGTAGAGGAATAGACCAAACTTTTTGTGATTGAAAACACGCTTCACAGGTCCATAAATTTCTGGATAAGAATTACGATCAAGTTCGCCAGGATGTTCTTGACCTTTTTATTCATAGCAAAAACAAGGTAAGAGAAATGATTTAACTACCATGAGCCAGTTATGAATGACCCCAATAAACGGACCCGTATTTCGCTGTGGTTTTAGATGGTTGCATACCTGTTTATGTGCTATGCTGAGGCCCTCAACCAGCAGAGATCTCATGTTAGGAAGAACAGCACAGTAACACGGCGCCATCAGGCCTCAACGGTGGCGGCCAAGTTCCAACAATCCCTCATGGAGCTCATTGAAAAGATGGAGAGGTAGACCACCTAAATTGTGCATTACGCTGTCTACATGAATCTCTTCTGTGATTGGTTTTAGACCCATGTAGGTTTTTCTATCACCAACTACTTCTTTCCATTTTGCACTTACAGAGCCAACCCATATTTTGTGCGATGCATAAAGCCAAATCAAAACAAGGTAAAGAACCGCAATCACTAGGTTCAGGGGTATTAAGCTATTTGCATCTTGGCTGGAATTGAAATCCACTGAGAGGATATGTAACCTTGCAGGAGCCTGCTGTGTTTGACATGGAGCTGGTCAGTGCCCAACTTAACTATTCTGGGATTTTAGAAACCATTCGAATCAGGAGAGAGGGCTATCCGATCAGAATGCCATTTGATGTCTTCCTTTTCAGGTAAGAGCTAGACATGTCAAACACGTCTGAGGCCATTAACACAAAGTTTTTCCCTTTTGTATCTGTTTTTTAACATATCAAGAAAATTATAATAATTACTCAATTATTCGGTTGAATTTAGATATAAATCACTGCTAGGCCTCAAACAGCCTCCACCTGCCAATGGTGAAAACTGTGTCATCATGTTAAGGAAGCTTTGCCCTGTTAGACAAGGATCGTTTCAAGTCGGTGTCACCAAGGTGTGTATGATTCTGATTAAGTGCAATTGTTACTATTCGTTTAGTCTCAGACCGTCAGACGTCACGGTGAACATGATTTCACCAAGTACAACATGTTCCTGGATCAACATTTTTGTTGACCCTTGAACAACTTTCCAATCGACCAATCAGATTTGAGGGACACGTTTACAGTTTTATCAAGTTTAGGCTTACAACCAGGGTTTGGTGCTTCTACATCAGTGTTATTCACCTATTATTTCCCTCTGAATTAAGGGATAAATTATGGTTAGGTTCAGGGGTAGGGATAGGACTAAATTTTCAGACAGAAATGTTGTTCCAGGGTCAACAAAATATGTTGATCCAGGAACATGTCTTACTTGTCAAAATTGCGGTGACCCAGACGTCACACCATGGACCACCCACAGGTAGTTAATGGTCAAAATATCATTGCAATGTGGACTAGACTTTATAATGAGAAAAGTCTGGCTATGTAAGACTACTCTCCTCATCTGTTTTTAGTACTTGATTGCACCTTTTATTTTTTGTTAGTTGTTCATGAAAGAGGACATCTACTTCCTGTTGGAGAGTAAGAGGGACAGAGTAAGGCATGTAGCTGCCCTGACTCTGCAGCGTTACACCAGGATGTTCTTTGTGAGAAAACGCTATACAGCCTTCCGCATGAAGATCATACGGCTGCAGGCCCATTGCAGAGGCTTTCTCACAAGGTATAAACAATAATTCCTTATTCTCACTCTAAATCAGTGGTTCCAACCTTTTTGAGTCGAAGGCCCCCTCATTGTCAATGACTATATTTCTGATGCTTCTGCTATGATGACAAAGTTGCTCATTGTCAGACTTTTTATTTACAGAAACTAGGGGGCCAGATTTACTAACATCTTGCGCCAGCGCAAACCCTCTTTTGGTGTTAAAAAACCACTGTCAGGATTTACTAAAGACACGCAGTGATAAATTAGTGTGGACAAGGTTATTTTTGTGGATGACCTTATTGCATATGCATTTGTAGGAGTTTCCTTGTCAGACCGCTAAATTATGGGAGGAGAGTAATCGGTCGCACTTTAGTTTGGGGAACACATTCACTTTTAACTATGACTTTTGCCTCAATAAACTCTTAATTTACTGCTTATTAATAATTAGTAAGGTAGTTGTTGTAGTGGTTAAATTTAGGGATTGGGTGGGATTAAGGGATGTAGAATAAGGTCATGCAAAAAAGGCATTATTATGTGCTTTATAATACTAATAAACAGCCAATATGCTAGTAATATGCATGCTAACAAGCAACTAGTTAATATTGAGAATTGGTCCCCAAACTAAAGTGTCACTGAGTATTTAAATCAACCATGCAACATGATTTATCATGGTTTGCGGTAATCAAATTACTTGTGGCATTATTTAACTGCCTGGCATAACATTGAATTTGCACATTCTCAGTAGATAGATCACCCGCAGAACTTTCCATTCCCATTAGTGCTTTTTTAAGATTGCAGCCGCATGCTACTTTGTCTACAGTGATAATCTGCAAAAAATAATTAAATAAAATAAAATAATTATATTTCAATAAATGAATGTTCTTCATTTTAACATTTTCTTTATAAAAAAGGAAAAAAGTCGGCACACCACGGCTCCAAAAAATGTGAAAAATTTAATGATAGACTCACACACAGGTGGTGAGTCTGTCATTAAATTGTTCACATTTTTGGAGCCGTGGTGTGCCGACTTTTTCCCTTTTTTTATTAATTTCCTTGTTGAGCACCCAATTTGAGCAACATATTGCTTTGCTGTGGATGTGCGTGCTTTGGATCTGATTTTACTACATTTTCTTTATAACCAATAAATTGACAAGATTTTTCTAGTTTGTGATTTATTGTTTTTTATTATTATTATTTTTTACTAACAAATAGCAATTTCTATCCAATGAATTGTTTTAGATCTTGATCATTTCTATAATTTTGCTTTCTCTTCACAGGAAGCGATATGTGAAAATGAGAGCTAGTCTGGTGAAATTACGCTCTCTGATCCGTATGTATGTGGATCGCAAGAGATATATTAAGGTAAGAACAAATGCAGTTTTAGTGTGTAGTGATCAGGCTAAGCTGCAATCCCACATTTAATTGTTTTACTTATTTTTCTTCTTTTAGCTGAGATACGAGGCCAGGAGAAAGGCAGAAGAGGAGCAAAGGAGAATAGAAATGGTTATAATGACATTTACTGTCTAAATTGACCACATTTTAGTTAATGTCTTATGCCTACAGTATTTAACCAAATATAATAAAAGACTGTGGGGAATAATTCATTAAAAAAAACCTGCTTACAATATAATCGGTAACACTTTACATTAAAGTTTCATTTGTTAACATTAATTAACTACATTGGTTAACATGAACTAACAATGAATAATACATCTACAGCATTTATTAATCTCAGTTAATGTTAATCTCAACTTTTACTAATACATTTTTAAGATGTTGTATATGTTAACATTAGTTAATGCACTTATGAACTAACATTAACAGAGGTCAATAAATACTGTAAAAATATATTACTCAATGTTGGTTAATGTAAGCCAATGCATTATCTAATGTTAACAAATTAGACCTTATTGTAAAGTTTTTCTATATCTTCTTTATTTGCAGGAGCTGTCAAAACGGGAAGTAGTCAACGTCACTCATCTGGTCATTCCAGCTGAACTCGGAGCATTGCTGCAGGCAGCCTCTGGTACTGCAGGGCAATTTCCTCACGTTAAAAAAAATAATTCAAAAGTTTGGGGTCAGTAAGATTATGTTTTGAAAAAATATATATTACTTTTATTCAGCAAGAGAGCATTCAATTGATCAAAATTGACAGTAAAGACATTTATAGTGTTACAAAAGATTTTGGTAACACTTTATTTTAAGGTGATGTAGTTACACGTTACTACATGTACTTACTATAGTAATAACAGTAAGTTAAGCATAGTTACAAGTAACTAACCCTAACTCTATAGTAAGTACATGTAGGTAATTATAATTAATATTACTAAGTACTTAATTAACTCAAATAAATACTGTTATTTTGAACTTTCTATTCATCAAAGAATCTTGAAAATAAATGTATCACAGTTTCCGCAAAAATATTAAGCAGCACAAATGTTTTCAACATTGATAATAAGAAATGTTTCTTGAGCAGCAAATCATCATATTAGACTGATCTCTGAAGGATCATGTGACACTAAAGACTGGAGTAATGATGCTGAAAATTCAGTTTTGACATCATAGGAATAAATTACTTTTTAAAATATATTAACATAGAAAACAGATATTTTAAATTGTGATTAATATTTCAATCTGTTAAATATAGAAAACATATTTTGTAATTTGGCTGTTTTTTATCAAATAAATGTCTTGGTGAGCATGAAAGATAACAAAATCTTATTGAGCCCAGACTTTTCGGAAGTAGCATATAAAAAGTAAATATAATGTATTTATAATGTACACTGCATGTCATCTCTCACCTCTGTGTTTTTAAGGTGGTAGAGAGCTCCATTCTGATTGCTTGGCTTTAGTCCAGGCTCCCACCGTTCAGGTGGAGTCACAGATCACTCTACCTCTTGACATCAACAATTACACTATCTCTAAATTTGTCCAGATTCACTTCAAAGTAAGACATACTTATAGTAATTTATTCCAAAATCACAAATAAGCTCTCATACTCAGATATTCATTCAGGAATGACTGATATACTGTATATTAATTTGAATGTTTTTTTATTATTAATAATAGGAGCCAAATTTTGGAATGTTAACTGCACCTTTGAAGACACCACTAACACACATTGACGATGATCTTACACATGAGGCTCTAGACGCCTTTGTCATGGTACACTGCATTATGTACTGTTGAAGATTTTGCTATTGTCATTTATTTTACATGCAATAGACTTAAGCACAAATGTTGGTTCCGGAAGTAAACATTCATTTTTACCATAGAGAAATAGATTTTTAAGATATAAACCTTTCAACACAGACCTACAATGAGCATGAGATTAAGTGAAGAAACATGCCTCTATTGTAGCCATAAGTCAGTGTGATTTCAACTCTGTTAGCTCTCTATTAGCATTACTTCTTTCACTTTGTAGATCTTAAGGTTTATGGGTGACCCACATCTAAATGGTGCTCAGGAGAATTTATTTGGAAACTACATTATTCAGAAGGGGCTTACCAACCCTGGTCTGCGGGATGAAGTCTTATGTCAAATTGCCAATCAGGTTTGGAGAAACACCAATCCAGAAAACTCAGAGAGGGGCTGGCTGTTGCTGCTGGCCTGCCTGAGTGCGTTTGCACCATCAGCCAAAATTGAGAAATACCTTCTAAAGTAAGCAACATACCAGTATTCATGTTGGGTCATTAGCAACTTGTAAGCATTCATTACTTTTTGGCATTAGGTTTGTCTCAGATCATGCCTATAATGGATTCAAAGCTGTTGGCCAACAGAAGCTCATTCAAGCCATGCAGAAGTCCCTGTATGGACCGGAGACAGCGAGGACTTACCCACTGTCCCTGCTGGAATGGACAGCCAATAGGAAGAAAGCAAACATGGTTTTGCAAGTACACTGTTTTGATGGTGTGTATCAGTTTCACCTCACTGTTTGAGTTTCGGCAACCTTCAGTCAGTGTTTGCCATTTAGGTTGGGTTGCATTAAAAAAGCGAACGTGATTTACCTGGGTCCATTACGCTAAATTTCAATCACAGTAAGCTTGAAGTTTAATTAAAATAAACCCTTAATTAAATCCTTGAGTAATTGTAATTTCTGCCTAATTTAATCTTTATTGGAGCAACCGACCCTCAGTCGGCTTTTACTCATTTGCTTTTCAAATCCACATTTTAGCACTTGAATGCAATTGTTAACTCCTATACTGTACATATCATAAAACAATTGTGAAAAATCAGCATAGATGTTTGAAGGCACATTTTAAAAGTCATTAGCTAGGTTTCCATCCAAACGTGAAGCAAATCTTTTTAAAGTTTGCAAAAAAACAAAAACAAATGCGAATTAGGTGCTTATCCATCAAGTTGTTCGAGTGGATGATGGTGGTATTGCTAACCTAGTAACCAACACTAAATAAAACACCATCAGCGGATTAGTCATGTGGGTTTAATGTTCGCTACATCAGAATTTATTCGGCCCATTATTTGCATGAACTCAGAAAAACACCTCAAGAGAGCGTAAAAAACGTTATTTTGCGAATTAAGAGATTTTTTTTTCCTTGAAATTTGCCGTTTCCATCACTCGTTTCTGATGCGATACTTCAAAATGTCCACAACAACGGTGATGGAAACAGCTTATGTCAATTGGAAAGGAGAATATTTGCGCTTGTTTGGAATGAAAGAGATATGCAGACTTACATAAGGATACAAACACAAAGGATGGCTTACAAAACACTAAAAGAAAGCTCTGAAAGGCTCTTCCATGGCTATGATCTCCCTAAATCTGCCTGGCAGTTTCCTTTTTTCCTCAAAACCCTCTGGAGACAATTGTGTTATGCGCATCTATATCTGGTGATACCTGATCTGTGGTGCTACACAGAATAGAAAAAGTCATTTGCATGTAGTCTTCACTCCTGTCAAACCACAGCTGTTAAATGTCATGTTGTATTGACAGGGACATCTTTCCTGTGCCCTGTGCACTCCTGGACGAGTGGGGAGGAGTTAGCTTGGGATATTCTACAGCACAGGTATACGACCGTACACAAACTATCCATATTATGTTCTATCTCTTGTTCCAACCATTTTCACTCTACTCTTTCCTAGAGTCAACCATCACTCTACTCTTTCCTAGAGTCAACCAACACACAATCTTTGATTTTGCATTCATCCATCCATTCATCTTCATAAGAACCTTTTTAATATGCTGTATTCATGTCATTAGTTCTTGGCTCTTTCTTTTGGGCATGTTGGAATATGTACAGTCTATAATGAGGCCTTCATTATTCATCTGTAATTTGCCTGAAATTAATAGCCTCATTAATTGGCTCCACAGGGGTGTGAATGAGGCCTGGAAGGGGTGCTCTGTTGTCATGAAGGAGCACGGACAGTGGGCGGAGCTCGCAGGGCACGATTATGTAATGGACTTGATCGCAGACATGGAACTGATGAGAAATTTTCCAAAGCAAAAGTCCTACTTCATCATCTCCGCCGAGAGTCCCTCCAGAACCAGGCCCAATGCCAGCCTGTCAGTATCTACATGATAGTGTTGCATTTTATTTGACTTTTATTTACATTGGAAATGGGTTATGCACACTAATGTGATGCATGACCATAAATATCAATTGTAATTGAATAGATCTGCGTTGCATGTCATTTAAAAATGAGTTAAATGTGAGTGTTTAAGTTCTGTGGCACCAAACTAATGACTGACAGTGGGAGACAAGGAGTGTTTGAAAATAGCTAAATCATTTTTAAATTCTCTTTATTGCCGCTGGTGACACATAAATGACAAACTTCACCTTTAAGTTACAAATAGTAAATATTAATATTAATAAATTTGGTAAATTTGATTTTGATTAGAACTTTAAAATGACACCTAAGGTGATGCATAATTCTTTATCATTATTTGTTTTTAACAAGCAAAAAAATACATTGTCACAATACAACTTCTGGGGAAATATTTTGCAGTCTTTGTAGTGTTATCTAATACTTTGCCCTCAATATGAATTTTCACAGGGCTCTGTTTGGAAGCGGATTTGATTCTGATGATGACAACTCACTTCTGCTCCCTCAGACAATGCTGAGCACCAGTCTCCCAGATTCAGATGGGTATTACAGCCACGGTCAGCTGTTTCTTTCTTTCTTTCCTCTTTTTTTGGGGGGGCTAGCTTTTAAGCTACTTTTATATATTATGTGCAATGCTAATGGAATGATTTCTGTTTTTTTCTTAATAACTGTAAAAAAAAAAAAAAAAGAATCAGACTTCAGTGAAGCACCAACTCAGAAAGGCATGGACAGATATCTCGACAGCCTGTTTGACCCAGTGCTGTCTGATGGTAATGGGGTAAGTATCTCTTGTTCACTTCCCCAATTCAGCATGAGTTCATGAGTTTTTAACAAGTGTAAATGTAATAAAAACAGCATGATTTGGATGTTTAATGTAACTACACTGATGAGCCACATTATGACATTGTGACCACCTGCCTACTATGCTGTTAGTCCGCCGCTTGCTGCCAAAACAGCACCAACCCGCCATGGCATGGACTCTACAAGACCCCTGAAGGTGTGCTGTAGTATCTGGCACCAAGACGTTATCCTTCGAGTCCTATAGGTTGTGAGGGGAGCCACCGTGGATAAAATTTGTTGGTCCAGCACATCCCACAGGTGCTCAGGTGGATTGAGATCTGGGGAATTTGGAGGCCAGGGAAACACCTTGAACTCTTCATCATGTTCCTTAAACAATTCCTGAACAATGTGTGAGGTGTGGCAGGTGCATTTTCCAGCTGAAAGAGGCCACCTCTACCAGGGAACACCATTGTCATGTACCTAGTCTGCAACAATGTGTCAAATTTACATTCACATGAATGGCCCATGGTTTCCCTGCAGAACAAAGACCTTCTTCTGGCTCGGACCAGATGGGATAGCCTTCGTTGCTCTCGTGCATCAATGACCCTTGGACGCCCAAACCCCCTCTCACAGATTTTTCCCTCCTTGGACCACTGTTAGTAAATTCTCACCACTGCTGACCGGGAGCAACCCACAAGTCTCACCGTTTCAGAGATGATCTGACCCATTTGTCTGGCCATAACAATTTGTCCCTTGAACAAAGTCGCTCAGATCTTTATCCCTGTAAATTTCTCCTGCATTCAACACTTTGATTACGAGAACTGATTGTTTGCTTTCCATCTAATCTACCCAGACCTTAATATGTGGCCTTGTTAGGAGATGATCAATTATATTTGCTTCACTTGTGACTTATCATAATGTTTTGGCTCATCAGTGTATTTATGGAAAGAAGCTTAAAAATATAACAAGAACACAACTGGCCACTTGATACTCCTAGTGTAAGTGATTGAGTGTATCAATGTGCTCTATGGCTGCCAGGTCCCCTGCAATGAAGGTGATTAAGTTACCAGTTTACCGTATTTCTCACAGCATTGAGCATACTTTATTTTTTCCCTTAGCTTTATCATTTTGAGATAATATCTGGTGTTTTTAAACACTTATCGAGGTATGGCAGTGGAATGATTTATATATTTTTGGCAAACATAGAAATATTTAATTGAGGGCAATTGTAAAAATAAGCTCTGGAACCTTTTCAGTATATATATATATATATATATATATATATATATATATATATATATATATATATATATATATATATATATATATATATATTATTTTGCTCACTTAAAGATCCTAGACTGGTAAGGGAAAAACAGACTTCTGTGGTCTAGGCCAGCATGGCTCTGTCTCAGTTGCGATAGTAAATGGGCCATGCCCCTCTTAGAGAGTATAAGGTACTCCCATGGGGAGATTGATTTCTCGTATGACTGAGCTGGGAAGGGTCCAGCCCTGAGTTGAGAGTCTGTTTTGCTTTGCCTTATCTCTTCTCCAGGATTTTGAGAAGTCATCCAGCATGTCCAGCCGTATGAAAGGAGCTGGTGGGATTGGAGGGGATGATGGTGACATAGTGAAGCCCCTCTCCAATAGGCCTTATCCCCCCGGACTGCAGCCTGGTGGTGAGTTCTGCATCTGTCCTCTTTCTGTCCTCTTCTTACCACACATCAATTATGCATGGGTACCCTAGGGTCAATTTGTACCTAAAAGCAGTTAATTGCCAGATAAACATTCAGAATTGCTAATTTTTGTAAACTGCATATTTGCCAATGCTTTGCATGATAAATAACCAATTTACCATTTAGATTGCTTTAATGCTTTGGGGATTTTTTTTATTTAAATTTTTTTTTTTTTTTTTTGACTGTGGCTTTTGGTGATTGGTATTACAAAATGGGTGCCATTCGTGTTCCTCATATACTTATGCGTAAAAAAAACTTAACAATAACTAGCTGATGACAACTTTTGCTATGTTTACAAGACATTTTTGTAATCACATCAACTAAAAGCCAGAAACTTTATTTTATTCTTTATTTATGTTTTATTTTTAACACCTCAAGCTAAATAATATAATATATATTAATCAGTTGAATCCGACTGTTTAGCACTGTTTAACAAAGTCAAAATAGTAAAATACAGAATATTTCTTATATGAAAAAGCTGCAAGGTGTTTATTTCACTTTAAGCAGTATTGTTCATGTTTATTTAACATAGTTGGTTGGCACAGCTAATTGGGTTTCATCTGACCTCAAAATCCTAGCCAACTTGCAATAAATCATTTGATTAAGATACGTGAAAGAGGTCATTGCTTACTGATCCTTAGTCATATTTACTGTTCTCAGCGGTGCCAGTTCTACCCGTTATGGGAGGAACAATGATGCCACCTATACCTATGCCAGCTATGCCCTCTGTGCCTCATGCTCCTGCCGCCGTACCTTCAGTACCCCTAATGCCAGCTATGCCTTCTATGCCAGCCTTGCCTGCTATGCCACCTTTGCCAGCTATGTCTAATGTGCCATCAATGCCTGAAATGTCAGGTATGAGTGCTGCATAAGTCCTTCTATATAATGACGCTTGGTGCTGATTGATTCTCTGGGATAATTTTTTAAACACTGCCCTTTTTATTTCTTTGCCTTCTAATCACAGTTATTTCATTCGCTTTATTTTGTGCTTATTTAAATCTCTAAATGTGTAGATCCAGCTGTCTTAGCACAGCAGCAGCAAGCCATCATCAACCAGCAAGCGATTATATTGGTGAGCAAACAAAGCACGACTTAGACTTGTAGCAAAATGCTAAATGTGTTTGAATAGCGAGCTAATGTAATGTACGACAGGCTCAGCAGATGACAATGCAGGCCATGGCCCTCCAGCAGCAGATGTATAATTCAGCGCACCACACACACGGTGAGCATGTGCCAGCTCCCCGCTCCAGCCAGTACAGCCCTGTGAGTATCTCTGAGCACTGATTACTATATGGATGATAAATCATTAGAAATCAAGTCATAGCTTTATTATAATGCCATAGATAGACGTCATATTAGAACTTTACATTTCCACATACAGTATTGGGGTCAGTAAGATATGTTTTTGAAAGAGGTCTCTAATGCTCAACAAGGCTGTATTTTTTATATCAAAAATGTAGTAAAAATAGCAATATTTTTACAACTTAAAATAACTGTTTTCTTTATTAATTATTTTATTCCTGTGATGGCAAAGCTGAATTTTCAGCGTCATTACTCCTGTCTTCAGTGTCACATGATTCTTCAGAAATCATTGTAATATGATGATTTGCTGCTCAAGAAACATTATTATTATTATTATTATTGTCAATGTTGAAGACAGTTGTGCTGCTTAATATTTTTGTGGAAACCGTAATACATATATTTTCAGGATTCTTTGATGAATAGAAAGTTCAAAAGAACAGCAATTATTTGAAATTAAAATCTTTTATAACATTATAAATGTCTTTTCTGTCACTTTTTGATCAGTTTAATGCACCTATGCTGAGTATTAATTTCTGTAAAAAAACTCACTGACCCCAAAATTTTGAATGGTGGTTGATCTGTTTCCTCAAAACATACTAATGAACAGTTGATGCATTCAAAAAAAGCTGTTGTTGGTCATGTATCTTATTTGAAGACTAAACAAGAAACAGGACCTGTTTCCTACAAACCAACCCCTGCTTCCCCACCACAGAAACCTTCACAGCGACAGTATAGTACGTCATTATTTCAATCTGTATACCTTCATGCTTAATTTCACTCATTAAAATTATAATTTCATAGGTAACACTTTACAATAAGGTTCCATTAGTTAATGCATTAACTAACATTAGCCAACAATGAGCAATACATTTGTGACAGTTTTTTTTTTTTTTGGTTAACTTTAGTTAACAAAAATACAACTGTTCTTTTTTAGCTCTGGTGCATTAAATAATATTATCAGAGACATATTTTTTATTTCTTTATAACTAAGATTAACAAATTCTTTACAAAAGTTTTTCATTGTTAGTTCTTGTTAACTAATGTAGTTAACTAATGTTAACGAATGGAAACTTATTGTAAAGTGTTACCATTTCATCAGTGTTTTGCTATGTTTCCAAAAGGCCCAACTAGGAGGGATCCACCAGCGGGGGACTTGGTGAGAGCCACTATCTCAAACACAGAACACTTAGAGCCAAGTCACAACATCAAAGACATTATCAGGCAGTACCAGACTAATCCTGTAAAACCAGCAGAGGTACCCAGGTGAGAATGAGAACTGAACATATTTAGCTCTGAGCGGCAGTTCCACATTCATTAATAATGAATGACCTGAACTGAAAACTGAGACACAGCAAACCAATGTTCTCCTTGACCTTGTAACAAAACATTGATAAAATATTAATCAAAAGAGATCATTAAAGTAGAACAGAACAAAGGCTATAGCTCTAACTGCACTGGTCTTCAATACAGGAGGGAAGCTAAGGTGTTTTTGAGGAAACCAGACCCCCATGACGAAGCTATATTGATTCTTAAGGACCAGATGAGTGCTCCACCTTCACAGGTAGATCAGTCAGGTAGTTAATTTACAGATAAACTGACAGTGTTAAAGTCATATGAGTTAAAGTGATATAAAGTATTATCAGTGGGCTTTAGCATTATCATTGCGGTTATTGCTGATGTGTTCATGTCCCAAACTATCAGCGAAAGAAAATCTACACTCCAGTTTCTCCTTCGTCATCTGCAAAAGAATTTGATTATGACCACCATGGGGCACTAAAACCAGCAAAAAGCATAAAGATGAAGCGATCACCTCCTGTGCCAGCTGTTAGTCAGAGATACCCAGCTCCTGCTCCTGGTAAACTCAGATCATCTAGGTCATTTCATTTTGATATAGAAACCATATTAGCATGGCTATAACGTCACTGTGGTGTGTTACATTCCAGTATCTAGAGAACTTCCAGTGGAAGAGGACAATATTCAGACTCAGCTGCACAAGAGGAGCAGTGAAGAGCACTACACCTATACCAATGTACCCTGGAAAATCTACCTGAGGAAAGAGGCTAGTGTCATTTGTTTTGTATTGGGTTCATGGGACACAGTGATGTTACTCCAAAAAATGGAAATTATTATTAAAAATGAGATTATGAAACATTAAAAATGCTTTCATGTGTTTTTAGGTTTTTTATCCGAAAGACAGCTTCAACCACCCGCTGATACTAGACCTCTTGTTTAAGCAGGTTTGGATTTTATTTTGTTTTGTTCTTTCTGTTAACTTTGGTTTTAGGGCTGTCAAAATGTTAAAGCTTTAATTGTGATTTATCTGCTAAATGAATAAATGTAAAAAAATGTAAATCTCATAATTTGTTTTGTTTAACACATTTGTGCATTCAGTTCCAAAACAATCAAACAATAGGTCAAGGTGGAATTAATAGTTTTGGCAATAAGTGTGGATCATGAAACTTGTGGTGTAAATTTATGCAACAGTGTCTCAAACACAAAAATAAACATCTATATTTCTTAAACTGCATCAAAATGCACAATAAATGAAAACACTGAAAATGATCAATAATTAAATAATATAATACACTTACCCTCAATTTATGGACATAATTAACTTTGACTAATAATTTTTTTAAAATAATTAAAAAAAGGTCTTTTATGCTCACAAAGTCAGATTTATTTGATCAAAAATACAGTACAAACAGTAATATTGTGAAAAATGGTATTATGATTTAAAATAACTGTTTTCCATTTTAATATGTAATTCAGTGTCACGTGATCCTTCAGAAATCATTCTAATATGCTGATTTGGTGCTCAGGAAAAACAGTTTCTTGATATTTTTGTGGAAACTGTAACAACATTTTTTCAGGATTATTTAATGAATATAAAGTTCAAAAGGACAGCATTAATTTGAAATAGAAATCTCTTGTAGCAAATCTTACTTTTGAATGGTAGTGTATAAATTTGTGATCGTTTTTACTTTTATTAACCGTAATTATAATGAAACTTTCAGATTGTCCATGACACATTCTCAGAGGCTTGCATTCGCATTACAACAGAAGAAAGGCAGAAGATGAAATCCCTTTTTGGTATGATTTATGTTCCACTTACATACACATTTTCCTCTTATGATATGTGAACTTTGCTTGTGGAGAGGAAAATTTTGGCTTCTATTTTGTGACAGTGGAGCAAAATGTTGACATCAGTGCCACAATCCAGGATGAGAATGCGAAGAAGAAGATTGTGGTTGCCGCAAGAGACACCTGGGAGATCTACTTCTCACGCCTCTTCCCAGCATCTGTAAGGAATCTCTCTCAGATTATCCCTGCTGAAAAGACCCACGTAGACCAGCCTGAAGTTCAGGGCTGGTTTATCTGGTTGCTCTGCATAGCACACTGTTCACAAAATGTAAATTGTGAAATTACTAAATGAGCATGGTTCTGGTGAAGCTGGCTGAAAGGAATGTAGTCATATCTGGCACATAATCATCCAAAACACATCATAATGTATTCTAATGTTTTCAGCAGGCATGTGCTGCTTCATAATGCTATTTCAATCATGACAACTCTCAGAATAGTTTTGGCATTTTATATGGCAATGCTCATGTATTTGGTTTTGGCGGATTAAGGGCCAGATTTACTAACAGTTTGCGCCAGCACAAACCCTCTTTTGGCGTTAAAAAATTACTGTTAGGATTTACTAAAGACACGCAGTGAAAAATTAGCGCTGAAAAGGTGTGGAAAGTTATTTTTGCAGCTGACCTTATTGCATATACATTTGTTGTAGTTTCCCTTTCAGGCGCAAAATTTCTGGGAGGAGAGTATTTAAATGAATCAAGCAAGGTGATTTACTAAGATTTGCGCCATTATTTATTGCCCAAAAAAAGCACGTTTTAAACCAGACGCTGCCTGGTACAGTAGATTGCGTTGGTCATTAAGGAAATGATCTGACTGCGTCTGTCCTCTTTAATTTGTGTCGTCAGTAGATCACGCGCAGAACTTTCCACTCCCATCGGCGCTGTTTTGGAATCCCACTCTCACGCTTATTTGCCCTGTTTAGTAAATCTGCCCCTAAATCTGCTACATTGCTGCTGCAGTTGATTATTGCTGCTACTGCTGCAGAACATGTATGGATTTGCCAATAGATACACAGAGACGCTGCTGTGAGCATGTAAGATACGCTGCTGCATGAATAGACTTACATAAATCTAGATCTAGGCAGGTGGAACTGGGGGAGGTTCAGTTCTGCAGAACTAGCAAACAGTGAACACTGAACCAGTCATGTTGCGCAAACTGCAATGAGATGGGCTGCAATCAGCTTGTGCCATGTGGTAATGGTATGATTACTTACAGATTGCATGTAAAGGGCCTATCAGCATGCGCCATCTAGAGTTTCATTACTGAACTAGATAAGCCTAAAAGAGAAAATCTTCCTGTTCTTGCCCTGAAAAGGGCAGTGTTGGCACAGGGGTCCAGGTGCTGTCTGTATCTCATAGAGGAATCAAGCTTTTAAAAATGGTCCGGAGCAGTGCGGTAGCCCCAGACTACTTCAGAGTTCTACGACCCTACAGGTACCAGTTGCTAAGGCTTTTAATGTCTGTGTTATGTCATTGTTTTTAGCGTTTTAGAGTATAATTAATGATACAGTACCACCATCACCATCATAAATATTCGTTGTTGTGATCATTGTTAACCTCTTACAGCTATACAGACATCATGTTCGTCACCATTCCTTCTAAAAACATGCTGGAATTCAACCTCACCAATGAGAAACTGATTCTGTTCTCTGCCAAAGCTCCTCAGGTTAAAACTATGATTGACTACTTTATCACAGAGCTGAAAAAGGTCAGTTCCCTCATACATTGATTCACTTCAGGGATGATTGGCTGTGGTGTTGTGTGTTAATTGTAGTCTGTCTCTCGCTCTAGGACTCAGACTATGTCGTTGCTGTGCGTAATTACATTACAGATGACAGAACGCTGCTGAGTTTCCACAAGGGAGACATCATACGCTTGCAGAAAATGGAAGGCCTGGATGCAGGTGAGACTGCTTTAGACCAAAAGTGGTCATGAAGACCTTACATTACTCTTCATATTTGGGGCAAAAAGAGTCTAAATAATTAGGATAGCAGCTCTGAAATATAACACTTAAAAGTCAATAATGTAATATGTTAATTTGTTGATTTTTTTTTAAATAAACTGCTTTTTATACATAAAACAACTTTTTAAAATAATGAATTAAAAATTTGTATTTACTTTCAATTTTTCCACAAATAAACTGGAACATGCATATACTAGATAATTACTAAATTACTTTAATTTTACTAAGTAATTGTTACTTTTTTCTTCAGAATTTTTCTTTCAGAATTGAATGTGTCCTTGCTAAAAAAAAAAGGATTTTTCTGTACAAAAAAAATTTTCTGATCCCAAACTTTTGAAAGATAGCATAATGATACAATATAGCTAAAATAGTATGCTAAGGGTGTAAAAGATTGTGTAAAAGGGACAATAACGTGTTCACCTAAGCCATAACTTTGACTGCTGGCTCTGTGGCTGTTTCACAGGCCAGTGTTATGGTTGTATAGTGAAAAAGAAGGTGATTCTCCTGGAGGAGTTAAAAAGAGACACACCTGATTTTGGTGGGTCATGCGTGGAACCGGCATGGAGTGCTTTTTGGGGGTTTCTTGATGTGCTGTTTTACTGTTCTGCACTTAACAGTGTCTTTACAGTTGAATTTCTGGATTTATGCATCCCTAGTTGCATGTATAGAAACGGTCTTCCTTCTGTTTGCATGATGGTTTCACTGATGCTTTTTATACAGGAACTTCTGCTCTTAAAATGTCATACTACCATCATACGCAAATTTTCACACACCATGTCTTGTTTCGTGCAAAGGCTGGAAGTTTGGGGCCATTCATGGGCGATCTGGGGTTTTTCCAGTGGAGTTTGTACAGCCAGTGGCTGCTCCTGACTTCATTAGCATTCCTGTGGACAAGAAAGAGGAACCCAAGAATAAGCAGGGGCGCGTGGCCGCCTCGGCCGCTGTGGCTGTAGCTGTGGGGTCCGCTGCCGCAGCCCATGAACTGGGCCGGTCCATTGAGGTATATGTGCTTCACAGGCATGTAAATCCTGATTTATATGTACCATAGATCCTTCTGAGAGCCGTTGTGTCACTGCATCTCACCTCTAGGTGGCGTCTCCTGTCAGTGAGTATGCAGAGGCCTTTACAGACAGTGCTGACATGGACATCGATGAGAGAATCTTTCAGGACAGCCAATACAACATGGTGGAGTTTGCCAAGAAATATTTCAGAGGGGCCCAGAGAAACAACGGGTCTGTTGATTACGTCATGGGGCATTGCGAGCTCAGGTTCTCACGGTTGCATATCTATTATAAAAAATAATAGATATACTGATATATGCTTGTATTTTGCAGTGATTCATATAAGAAAAAGTCAAAGAAAACAAAGGAATCCAGAGAACCATCAGAAATGGTGAAATTTTCCAAGGTATAGAATACATACCATACCATCAATTTTGAAACATTAAGGTTTTTTAAAGAATATAGTTAATATAAAATTAGTATACTACCATGATTTACTCATCGTGTAATTTAAAGAACAGATATTGAGGCTTTTCAGCTTTGAAAACCATAAAAGTATCATAAAAGTCGCCCATGCATCTTGTGCACTATATTTCAAGTCTACTGAATCACATAATAGCTTTGTGTGAGGAACAATTTAATTAAATATTCGCTAAAATTGGATCATTCAGTGAACAGAACCATTTCAAAGAATGTTTCATTAATGAATTGTACTTTGGAGATCTAAGGTGAATATAATCAGCACTTACTTTAAATACATTTTTTATGATTTTAACATACCTTTATATAATAATAATAATAAACATAGTTGATATATTTTATGAAGCTTTTTTTATGCATATTCTAATTGATTTTTGCTTTGGTTTTTTAGTCTCCAATTCAAGAGTCTCTGATCGAATTCACTGATGAAAATATGAACAGAGTAGCTGGAGAGATTTTTCTTGGTAAGCAGAATGTTACGTTTACACAAACTAAGTGACAGATTTTTTTTTCTGTCATCATTTTTTTCTTTTTAATGTTTACTATTTAATATGACTTCAATGATGATTATCCTTCAGCTATAATGAAGTTTATGGGAGACTACCCTATGAAAGGTCAGGCCGAGCAGGACGTTGTCAGCACCATCCTAAGGGTATGCAACTCTTTAAATAGCCCAACAAGCCTTGCCATCATGAAATATTAAGATACCAGACAGGAATGTGCTTAATATCTTCAATGCCACTGTGATATAAGCTCAATCTCTGTTGCAGTTGAGTGGCGAATATGGATTAATGAAGGATGAAGCGTACTGCCAAGTCCTCAAGCAGATCTCTGGGAACACCAGCTCCAAGACGTATAAGCCTGCTTTTTTTCTGAATGAACGAACCATGTAGGACTCATTGTAATGTGCCAAGCAGAGTAACAGATGATCTTTACTGTGTTTCGCAGGGAGAGTTGTCAGCGGGGCTGGAGGCTGCTGTACATCCTCACTGCATACTACAAGTGTTCAGAGGCGCTTAAACCTTACTTGCTTAAATACCTTCAGGATGTCTGTGCAAGTCCTGGGGTGCACTTTCAAGGTATTTTGCCTACGTGTTACAACTACACAAATCACACTGATTACATATTAATTGACAAATACAAATAACACGATATGTTGATAGGCATTGCCAAGGCTTGTGAGCAGAACCTAAGGAAGACGTTCCAATACGGTGGACGTGTTGAGCATCCTAATGGGATGGAATTGAAAGCTATGCTGGTTAGTTGCACATAAGCAAATTTCAATGCTTCACCAATCTGTGCTTAATTATGCACAATTGTTTTCAAGGCTGGAAGGAGCTCCAAGCGCCAGTTGTTTCTTCTTCCTGGTGGAATTGAACGCCACCTAAAGATCAAAACCTGCTCAGTAAGTTGCCTCTGTGATATTTATTTCACCTTGACCAATCATATTCATTTAGTA